>JACEFZ010001701.1:297500-357500 GCA_014155875.1 Cepaea nemoralis
TCAGGTAACGTGATGACGGTTCAAATCAGCAGTGGTTCGAATCGCATCGGTAACTTACGGGGTATGTGAGCCGGCCGCTCAGAAAGCAATGGCAAACTACTGAGCGTAATCTTGCCAAGAGATCAACATACAGCTGAAAGATGCTGTTGTTGACAGCTAAGTCCTGTAAAAGGATATGCTTAAAAAAAAATATATATATATAATTTACGGGTCCGAGATGAAGTTCATAATTTTAAATGTATTACAGCGTGGCCAGACAATCAGCGTTCAATGTTGAATATGTTACATGTTTCACGGGATTTGATTTATGCCAAGAACCCCGCGTTGTTTAAACTGGGACTGTTCAGAGGTGTCTCAAAATGTGGGTTTTTTTCATTTACCCTGATTAATATGTTGTTGTTTTTTTTTAAATCTTACCACTTATCGCTAACATTGAAATGTGTGAATATTTTTCAATAGGATTAAATGCTAAACTGTGTATACACTTCAAAGCATCGCTATGAAATTGTACACATATTTTTGTCAATGAAGCTGATCGCAGGAAACTGTTTTATACTATTACAAATTCCGAAAAAAGAACAGTGCTGCATTGGGTTTGAGTAAACGGTCATTTCGTCGATGGCTGCAAGAATCTGGAATTAAACCACGACGCAATAACCACACGATAGGTAGAAAAGTTACTGTAGACAGCTTTAACAAAGATGGCATAAGGCGAGCTATTATAAAAATGCTTTAAAAAGTCGCTTAAAATTCGACAGGGTCGACTTCATTGCACCGGGTTCTATCTCATATGGCTCGGTCTCTTTCCGCAGCGCGGAAAGCATCGCACAAAGCACGAACTCCGCAGCTCTAGCGACGACCCACAGAAGACTCCGAAAAATTTAACTCGTGAACCAAAGGATGCGGCCCGGAATCGAATCCACAATCTTTGGAGCCCGAGTCAAAAGGCTTGACGACTTCGCCACGGAGACTCCTAAAATTATAAAAAATTTTGGATTTTATATCCAGGATTATCCAGCATTATAAAAATGCTGGATGCCAAAGAAACAGTGACTAAGAAAACTTAGGGTTTGGTTGAGAAAGAACAATAACATAGAGCTATCCAAAACAACTTTGTAGAAAATTATGAGGACATTATCTTCACTTTTAGAAATTGCAAGGGAGGTAGAAATATTCTTTGCGAGCAACCGCATTTAGGAGCTATGAGAAGCAGATACCTACGTGAAATAAGGGAAATGCGCAAAGAAAATTATGGCATAGTGTATTTGGATGAAATGTGGATCAATGCGCACCACACAAGTGATAAGGAATGGCAATCAGTGGATGGACAGATAAAGCGATATGTGCCCAGTAGTATAGGATAGCTTTTGGTCATGGCCCATGCTGGTAATACGCATAATGGCTTACAACAGAATGCTGGGCTCGTGTTCGTATCAAAGCATACAGACAATAGGGATTATCATAATAAGATGAATGGTAATGTATTTAGAGATTGGCTCGAGAATACTGTGCTTCCATCCCTAGATAGACCGTCGTGTCCAATTATGGACAATGCATGATATCAATGTTGTTGCCCAAGAAGAAAAAATACCTACAGCATCGAGCACAAAGGGAGCAATAAATATATGGCTCCGAATGGAAAACATACCATTTCCAGAAAGGTATTTCTACCTATAATTGTTGTCTCTTGTAAAACAGACGCCAAAAAGCAAGAAATATTAAATCCACAAGTTGATAGAAGAGCATCGTCATGAGTGCTTGAGACTTCCGCCGTACCATTCTCATTTTAACCCTATAGAACTTGTGTGGGCTAAAATTAAAGGACAGGTGGTAGCTGACAATACTATATTCAAATTGTCTGACGTCAAGATACTAATCCAGTCCGCTCTATTAAATACTGATAAAAGTTACTGGGAAAATGTGAGGACCATGTGTTGAAAGAGGAAGAGGACTATTGGAGAAAGGATGGATTGAATTTTATGCAACCGAGAGCAGTCATCAACTTACTGGAATCGTCCGACAGAGATTAAGGTCTGAGCAGATCGCAGACCTTAATCCGCGTGCACGCTTACTGGGATATTTTGCTCCAACTATTCAGACGAATTGCAGGCCCTAAACATTACAGCATCAGCACAATGTCAATGACAACAGTTTGTATTCCCCAGTAATGAATTTTTAATTCCGCAAGCCCTCAGCGGTGACAAACAACTGGTATTGAAAGAAAGAAAAAAAAAACACACACACACACACTAAGCGCATTGAATACCAACAGAAGAGTAATATTGCGGTGGAAACTGACATATTGTGGCATAACAAGAAACGTGAGAGCAAACACTGTTGTCAAATTAGAGGACAACACACGTGCATACGAATCAATCTATAAACTACAATGAAAAGAGGAGCAACATCTTGGTCGTTAAGAAGAAAGCCCACTACAGAGACACTGACAACTATTTTCATAGTGCAAAACAGGTAATCATGTTCCGTCTCTGAACAGTAAACAGCAGAGTAGGCAATCTTTCACGAAGACTCAAAGCGGGTCTGTCACCCATGTGTACGTGTGAACAAACTACACAGACAGCTGAACAGATCCTTAAAAATGGACACATGATGACTAAATTGCGGTATCATTTCTGGTCACTCCATACGCACATTAACGCACAGCTATTTGGAAGCCCAAGAGAAATTATGCTGGATGGATTGAGACGGTGGCATGGAGGAATATCAGCAGCAGAGTTGATCCAGAAAACCAAAGACCGAGATCTGTGGAGAGCCATGAACGCATACGCCAGCCGGCACGGCACTTGATGATGATGATGATATTTTGAGGCTTTCACGAACTCAATATAAAAAGCTAAATGCATCCTAGTAACATGAATACTTGTGTACAATTATTAACCAGCAGCTTAAGAAACAAGAAGGAAATGAAAAATAAGGTACGAAATATATTCCTTTTTATTTTCCTGTCAATTTACACATTATTTACCCCATGCCTCTGTAAATTCTCTGTCTTTACTAATATTACACATTGCACCCCTCTCGGGAGTCTCCGTGGTGAAGTGGTCAAGATGTCTGACTCGGGCTCCGAAGGTTGTATGTTCGATTCCTTCGTTTCACGAGTGAATTTTTTCGGAGACTCCCGAGGGTCATCGCTGGAGCTACGGAGTTCGTGTTTTGTGCGACGCTTTCCACCCTGCGGAAAGAGACTGGGCCATATGAGATAAAACCCCGGTGCAATGCAGTCGACCCTGTCGACTCTTAAGCTACTTTTTTTTATTGCACCCACTCCCATACTAATCTGGCTACGCCTTGTACTTGTGTCCTTACCAGAAATAACGTGGTTTACCGTAAGACTAGTTTGTTAGAGTGAATTCACTACATTTTCTCCAAAACATCAAAGAAATGTCGCCGTTTTCGATGATTTAAGTTGCTTTTGGACCTATAAAAGACATATTCCTTGGGTGGGGGTAAATATAAGACGGCAGGAAAAATTTCATAACGATGCAACAGACAGTTTTAAAAATAATTGATCGTGAATGAAGGCATTCATTTCTGAACATACTATAATTATCCACATTTTACACTCAGTAGTTTGTCATGGCCTTCTGAAAGACCGATTCACAACCATCGAAATCATCGCAAGGCAAATGCAAATCCTTCCAGATCATCCGCAGCTGATTTCCAACTCTCGACCGGTTATATCGAGGAATATGAAAGGCATTTACTAAGCCTGTAAGAACTGATTGCAATGTTGGAAGATTTCAACATTGGTGGGAAAGATCTCAGAATAATAAAAACTATTTACTGGAACCAAGCAACAGCAATTAAAATGGGAAATAAAGATTACAATTATGGACACATAAAGATAGGAGTAGACAGGGGCGTGTTTTTTCACCGGAACTCTTTTCCCTTCATAATGAAGTAATAATGAAGGAGATCAATGAGAAGCCAGTAATATTATGCGGGAGTTATAATATAAACAATCTACGCTATGCAGATGCCATAGTATTGATGGCGGATAATCCAACAGATCTCAAACAATTGTTGGACATTGTAGCAATAGAGAGAGCAACAAAGGACTCTCCTTGAAAACCAAAAGAACAGTAACAATGGTGATATCAAAGAAAAAGGTGACACCACGATATGAAATGGAAATAGAAGGGACAATTCTTAACCAAGAGTATAATTTTAAATATCTAGGGCATTTATAACATCAGATGGAATATGTTCAACAGAGAATAAGAACAGAATAGGGTAAACAAAAGTTGGTTTTCAGAAAATGAAAAGTATCTTATGCAATAAGTCACTATCATTGAATGTAAGAAAGAGAATGCTGAAATGCTACATAGAACCTGCTTTGCCGTATGGCAGTGAATCTTGGAATGTAAATGAACAAATTAGGAAAAACTTGAAAGCAAAAGAGATATGGTTCCTGAAACGAATGTTGCGAATTCTTTGGACTGCGAGAGTAACTAACAACAATTGCCTGAAAGATGCCAAAGAAACTAGAATATTATATACAACAATAAGAAGTAGACAAACAGCTTTCTTGGGTGGTGTAATGAGACGAGAGGCATTGGAGAACATTGTGACAACTGGAAAGATGAAAGAGAAGAGAGTTAGGGGCAGATCAAGTGAAATGATACTGGATAGACTGAGACGGTGGTATGGAGGATTATCATGAGCAGATTTGATCCAGAACACCTACGAGCAAGATCTGTGGAGAGACACTAACGCATAATTAAACTGGCATCACCTGATGATGATGATGATGATGATGATGATGATGATGATGATGATGATGATGATGATGATGATGATGATGATGATGATGATGATGATGATGATGATGATGATGATGCCAAGGGCCACTACAGCGAGAGAGACGTGAATGAAAAGTAATAACTGTCAGGACCTGGAAGAATGAAGAGAAAAACTTAAAGTATTGTAACTAAGAAGTGGCTGATTAACGCATGATGAGGTTTTGGAGTATACTAAGTTAATCTTCCTTTCATTCCTGCTACGATGGCACAAGTACTGCTCACCCTCATCTCTTGGGAAACCAAACAGCAATGCATGCCATAGATCGTGTTGTCTGGAGGGTTACACTGTTTGAGAACTTAACACACCCAACTCAATACACCTAAGTAAATGTTACATTACTGGTACAAAGTGCACACAACTGGCTCATTCGTTCAACTTGTCTAGCAATGCTTGTTCTAAGCTTGATCAACATTTGATGTATTCTCCAAACTACATTTGGCGTCACATCATTGGTATTTGCTGAAAGCAACGTTGGTACGAATGTTTGAAAGATTCAGTAATCAGTGCTGTTGCCCGGTGATAATTTTTTATATCACGCAGTCGGAAGTGTGGTGTATAGTTTGTGAACATATCACTTCTTTATTTCATATTATTTTCAGCACATAAATATACCGCGTGCGGCGATAGCTAACTAGCGACTTGTTAGAGGCGTGTCTGTCGACGTGTTCGTTATGGGTTAGAATTGGCATTGGGGGAGGGGGGGAGGAAAGCAGGGCGGATTTTGAAAACAGACCTTGGCTCTCAGGTCTTCTTCTTCTTCTTCTTCTTCTTCTTCTTCTTCTTCTTCTTCTTCTTTTTCTTTTTCTTCTTCTTGTCCTACTTTTTCCTTCTCCTCCATTTACCCCAGTGAAGTGTTTGGAGGGCGAGAGAGAGAGAGAGAGAGAGAGAGAGAGAGAGAGAGAGAGAGAGAGAGAGAGAGAGAGAGAGAGAGAGAGAGAGAGAGAGAGAGAGGAAGAGAGATCTTTCATGCGCTCTTTCGAATGCTCTTTGTATGTTGTTATTAATTTTTCTAAAGTTATTCTGGATTTCATCACTCCATCGTTTACATGGTCTTCCGATTGCTCTGTATCCTTTATATTTCTTCAATGTAGCTCTTTGTGGCAGTTGTGGACTGCGCCTGGCCCTGCAGCCAGCTGGGTTAAGATCCGCTAACCTCTCCCAGGAGGTGTCATTTTTACTGCCAATATAGTACCTTGCGGTGTATGACAGAGGGGTCTTTGAGCCTGATGAATTAAGGCCGCCTGGCTAGTGCAGTCGCCGCGAACTGTGAAGGTTAGGATTTTATTTTTGCCCCCGACAGAAAAAAATCCCACACCTTACCGATGGATCGAACCCGGGTCTCCCGAATAAGAGTCCTGCCGATGACCTGCAGACTACACAAGTCAACCCCATCTCCTCGTGGTATAAACCATGAAACCATCACCGCGAGGTCCTGGGCCAACGGGGCTTTGGATCGCCGGGGTGGGGGGGGGGGGGGGGGGGGGGAGAGTGGGAGACTCAGCTTGGTCAGATTTTTGTCCTAAACCTGCGACTGGCCTAGCAAGCCGGCATGGGATTTTCATACTGCTGGTAGAAAATCTATAAAGTACATACTGCACAATTTGCACACACTAAACAAAAGCGCCAAGACAAATCCTTCATTCCGAAATATATCACACATATTCCTACATTAACTTGAATTGTCTAACGCGGTAATTTCTGCAATATGTGGAACGCTGTAGCTCTTACACTTCATGTTCGCTGATGGCAGTTTACGAGGTTCATCCCCTACACCAGTCAATTGGACTTAAACGTTGACTACTCTTTCAGAAAGCACTGGCAGACTACTGAACGCAAAAGTGCCCAGAAAATCGACCTGGGTTGGACCACAGATATCGGTCTTTGGTGTTCTGGATCAACTCTGCTGATGATATCCCTCCATGCCACCGTCTCAATCCGTCCAGCATCATTTTTCTTGGTCGGCCTCTGCCTCTCTTCCCCTCGATTTTTCCAGTTGTCACGATGTTCTCCAATGCCTCTCTTCTCATCACATGACCAAAGAAAGCTGTTTGTCTCTTCCTTATTGTTGTATATAGTGTTCTAGTTTCATTAGCCTCTTTCAGGCAATCGTTGTTAGTTACTCTGGCAGTCCAAGGAATTCGCAACATTCGTCTTAAAAACCACATATCTGTTGCTTCTAAGTTCTTCTTAATTTGTTCATTTACATTCCAAGATTCGCTGCCATACAGCAAAACTGGTTCTATATAGCATTTTAGCACTCTCTTTCTTACATTCATTGATAGCGACTTATTGCATAAGATACTCTTCATTTTCTGAAATGCGGCTTTTGCCTGCCCTATTCTGCTCTTAATCTCTGTTGTACATCTTCCATCCGATGTTATAAGTGCCCCTAGGTATTTAAAATTATCCACTTGGTTGAGAATTTCCCCTTCTATTTCTATGTCACATTTTGGTGTCCCCATTTTCTTTGATATCACCATTGTTACTGTTTTCTTGATATTCAAGGAGAGTCCTTTCTGTGCACTCTCTGATACTACAATGTCCAATAATTGTTGTAGGTCTGTTGCATTATGCCACCAATACTGTGTCATCTGCATAGCGTATATTGTTTATATTATATCCTCCGATTCCTGGCTTCTTTTTGATCTCTCTCATTATTACTTCGCTATATAGGGAGAAGAGATCGGGTGACAAGGAACACCCCTGTCGTACTCCTAGCTTTATCTGTTCGTAACTACCCTCTTTATTTCCCATTGTAATTGCTGCTACTTGGTTCCAGTATATATTCTTTATTATTCTTAAATCTTTCCCATCAATGTTGATGTCTTCTAACATTTTAATCAGCTCATCATGTTTTACTTTATCAAATGCCTTAGTATAATCTATGAAGCATAAATATATGTCCCTCTGTTCCTCTATTGACCTTTCTATTAGTGTTCGTAATATATATATATATATATATATATATATATATATTGCATTGTTTGTACCCTTTCCTTCCATAAAACCGTACTTTTCTTCACTAATTTCCATTTTTATTTTCTTTCTTGTTCTTCTCATTATAATTCTGAGTAGAAGCTTAGTGACATGGTTTATGAGGTTAATTGTACGAAAATCTTCACATTCAATTGCTCCTGGTCTCTTTGGTATTGCTATAAATACAGATTTTAGCATATCGCTCGGTAATATCCACTGTTGTAAATATCATTTAGCATTTTGGTTAATATGCCGGCTCCGTGGCCGTGGGGTTAGCAGCTTTCTCCGCTAACCCCGAATACTCTCGTCACGTGACGCGACGAGAATTAGCAGTGGTTCGAATCGCAAAAGTGACTTATGAGAGTATGGAGCCGGTCGCTCAGAAAGTCGTGGCGTTCTGATGAGCGTAATCTAGCCTAGGAATCAACATACTGCTGAAAGATGCTGGTGTTGACCGCAATATCCTGAGACAGGATGGAAACGCGGAAAAAAAAAAAAAAAAAAAAAAAAAAAAATTTTGGTTAATATATCTACCCCAAATTCTCCCAATACTTCTAATTCTTCTATTATGATTTCATCTGGCCCAGCTGTTTTTTCTTTCTTCATATGTTTCAGAGCATCAGCGACTTCTTCTTTTGGAATAGGTGGGCCTTCTAAGTTACTTTCTTCTGTTAATTCTTCCCTTTCTCCACTATATAATTCTCTTATATACTCATTCCACCTCTTCATTATAGCACCTTCCTCCAATAATATCTTTCCTGTTTTTGATTTCAAACACCATGTATTTATTCTTATTTTTCTTCCTGTGAGCTCACTGATTTGTCTGTGCATACTTTTTTTTTTATCTTTAATGGAATTTAATTAAATTTGTTTGCATTGCTCGTTTAACCAACTTGCTTTTGCCTTCACACATTTATCTCTTATTTCTTTATATATCTTAGCATATTCTTGTTTGTCATTTTTATTATGTTTCCTTTTGTCCATCAGCATTAAGATTTCTTCATTCATCCATTGTTTCTTAGCTTTTTGGCTTCTCTCCGGTAATATTTCTTTGCTAGTTTGATGAATGGAGTCCCTTATCATTTCCCATTGATCATTTATACTCTGTATTTTAGCTATTGCATTGTACCTATTTTTCACAGTCACTCTGTATTGTTTTTGAATTTCTTTATCCACTTTCAGAACCTCTTTATTAAGTCGCAGGTTCTTAACCGTTTTTTTCCTCTCTTTAATCTTACTTTTATTTGTCCACATAGTGGTACATGATCACTATTACCGTCAGCACCAGGCATTGTCTTTACATTAATTAATGCATTTCTAAATCTTTTATTAATAAGTAAATTAAATAATAATAGTATAATATAATAAATATAATAATATATATAATAAAAAATATAAAAAATAAAAAATAGATTAAAAATAAATAAATAAATAAATATAAATATATAAATATAAATATAAATATAAATAAATAAATAAATAAATAATATAATAATATAATATAATAATAGTAAATAATAATTAAATATTTTAATTAAATAAGTTTTATTAATAAATCTTTTATTAATAAATATTAATAATATAAATGTAGTCAATTTGGTTGCGTATTTTCATATCAGGGCTTTTCCATTTCTACAGTCGTCTTTTATGGTGTTTAAACCATGTGTTTCCAATTATCATATCATTATATTTGCCCATTCTATTAGTTTCTCTCCTCGTTCATTTCTTGTACCTAAACCGTAATTCCCCACTATATCCTCTATTTTTCCTTTCCTACTTTGCATTAACATCTCCCAGTATTATTTTTATTCTCTTGTGATCCAATTTGAGCTATTGCCATTTCTATTTCATCGTAAAAGTGTTGTATTTCTTCTTCACTACTGCTTGTTGTTGGTGCATATACTTGTATAATATTTATATCTATTGGTTTGCCTTTGATTTTGACCATTATAACTCTATCTGAAATACACCAGTATCCATTCATAGATCTGGCTGTTTTTTCATCAAATATTATTCCTACACCTTTTCATGTGTGTCCCCTGGCAGAATAAATTATTGTGTGTTTGTCGGTTATAATTTTGCCCAAATCCCCTTCCTTATCTCACTTACGACGCATAGTATATTCATTTTCATGTGTCGCACATTTCTCTCAACTAGACATTGTTTAACTTTCCTAATTCATATAATGTCCTCAAACATTCCAAATTTCTCTACTCAAATTTATTTAGTTTAGTTTATAGGTTTTAGTTTGCATCAGTAGATAGATTGCAGGTCTATGGTGTCACCTGTGGCTCATGACTGTCCCTACCGGACGAGGATGTTCTAAGACAGCCATTAACGTCGTTCACTATTTCTGAAATTGCGTGTCGCCATGAAATCTTGGGAAGATAAGGTGGTGGTTTTCCCCTTGACTTCCACATTCTCATTAGGGTCTTTTAACTCTGCCTTTGACAGCCATTTCCGACTGTGAGGACAAGTGGAGTGCCCTGCTCTGCTCAGCTGCAGAGTTGTCCACTTATCCCGGTGGATACTCGGTCCCCAGAGCTGTGTTAGCCACACCGTAGTGTGTTTCCATCCTCTACCACGTGGAGGTGCAGTTGGGATTTTCCCTTCATAAAGTTGTGGTCTATGACCAAAACTCTCCAGTACTTTTAGAGGAAATATGCCGGGGAATAAAGTGTGCAATATATTGTTTATGACTGTATTGTAAAAATTAACTGCAGGAAAATATTGTTTTAATTGTATTTATGTTAATTTCATAGATGTCCGGTCAACAAGATGACTAATACAGCCACTATTTCATCTTCTTGTGAAAATTCGCGGACTCTTTCAACAATGACAGACCCTATTGCAGGCTTTAAGGTCCATTGGGTATGTGGGGCTATCCCCATATGTGTATAGACCAATCGGTAATCGGCCGTTCTCCGTGGCTTGCGAACGCTATTCGTGAGACGCTTACCACGCGTTCGAAACGCGGCGGCGACCGATATGGCAGCAGACCGTGTCGCGCTGGGGTTTTAACGTGTTGGTATGGGAGTCGGTCGTTCAAAAAGCAATGGCAAACTACTGAACGTAAAACTTGCCAAGACATCAACAGCAGCTGAAAAATGATGGTGCTGACTGCAATGTCCTGTAAAGGATATGATGGGGAATAAATCGGTAACCGACTTGTGTGGTCAATACCATGCCGTCCTCCCGTACTTCCTCGGATATTTCCTGGTACCACTTCTAGGCTGCCTAGACCTGTGAACTCAGGTCAATTTAATAACGCCGCACACACGCGTATTCGCACGCATGACCTCTTGTTCGGCGGGCAAGTGTCTAACCATTGCGACCACGCCTTCCCATTCAATACAATACTGAAAATACTGAATACTGTCAGTTTCGAAGGCAATATAGGAACGCAACGATGCCTTCATATCTGTGAATTAAAAAAAAAAAAACATAATATATATATATATATATATATGATAGTTGGGTTTCGATCCAGTGGTCTCTTGGTTAGCAAGCAAGTGTAGAGCGACTATGCTACCACGGATTCGGAGTTTAAGTGGGAAATAAAAATATAACATTATTTATTGTCTGTGAACTACAGGTTAAAATATTAAATGCGCGAGACAGCGCCAGGGGTTCTACGGGGCAACGCCCGTTATTTAGACTAAAAGTCTGAGCACGAAGTAACCCCACGACCACGCTCGCACGGTAGAAAATGTCGTTTATAGATTTATAATGTGCAACAACTGCAATTACGCAATCTGCTATATTTAGACATGTCTTTTATTTGTGCACTTCGCGCCGATTTGTTGCTTGAGTAGAATCGTCGTTACAGATCACGGATAAGAAACTAGTGTTCGGTCGTCCTCCACAGATGTCCGAGTCTATCATTTTATTTGCCTTTAAGGCTCCTAGCGGAGCATAAGCTCACAGCCAATCATGCCAAGCCCGTGTTCAAGGTCGGTTGGATTTAACAAAACAAAAAAGTAAAGGACTCTTTTCACGCCTTAAGGCACAGCGGGCATTCAGTACTGGTCCCATCTGTGTATAGACCACAAGGCACGCCGTGGGTGATGTGGTCAGTATCGCACCGGCAGCCTTTACTTCCCAAGACACCCACTTGGCACCCACTTTATGCTGGGTTGTCCAGGGAGCCCAGGTCAATTCTTTTAAATTCCAATTCGCCTATCAAACCCATGACCTCCGGATCGACAGTGGAGTGTCTACCCCAGGTGGAATGTTTAACTAAATCTATCAAAGATATCAAGCAGCCAGTCTCTCACCAACCGTCTTTAGACGCATTGTACTACCTGCATAGGAATATACTATTTCTTGTTTCCCCATTGAAGCCCCTGTAACACGGGCTATCGAGGACTGCATAGACCTGTTATATATATATACCAGCTGACCCGGCCCGGCTTCGCCCAGACCCTGGTGGGGAGCATCTCATTTAATTCATATAAGTAGTCATATAAGTTCTCGTTCCCGTTACCGACAATCTGTCTGTCTGTCTGTCTATCTGTCATGTCTGTCTGTCTGACCCGGCCCGGCTTCGCCCAGACTCTGATGGGGAGCATCTCATTTAATTCATATAAGTAGTCATATAAGTTCCCGTTCCCGACTATCTATCTGTCTGTCTGTCTGACCCGGCCCGGCATCGCCCAACTCCTGGTGGGGAGCATCTCATTTAATTCATATAAGTAGTCATATAAGTTCCCGTTCCCGACTGTCTGTCTGTCTGTCTGTCTGTCTGTCTATCTATCTATCTGTCTGTCTGTCTGTCTGACCCGGCCCAGCCCATGGTGGAGAGCATCTCATTTAAATCATATAAGTAGTCATATAAGATCCCGTTCCCGACTATCTGTCTGTCTGTCTGTCTTGGGTAAATGGAGGAGGGAAGAGGAAGAGGGAGGTGGAGGAGGGAAGAGGAGGGAGGAGGAGGGAGGAGGAGAAAGGAGACAGGAGGAATAGGAGGGAGGAGGAGGGATTAGGAAGAGGAGGGAGGAGTAGGGTGGAGGAGGAGGGGGAGGAGGAGGGAGGAGGAAGAGGGAGAAGGAGGGAGGAGGAGAACGCAGGAGGAGGAGGGAGGAGGAGGAGGAGAGGGAGGAGGAGGGAGAAGGAGGAGGAGGGAGGAGGAGAGAGTAGGAGGAGGGAGGAGGCGGAGGGAGCAGGAAGAGGGAGGAAGAGGGAGGAGGAAGAGGGAGAAGAAGGAGGGAGGAGAAGGAGGAGGGAGAAGGAAGAGGGAGGAGGAGGGAGAAGGAGGGAGGAGGATAACGCAGGAGGAGGAGGAGAGGGAGGAGGAGGGAAAGGGAGGAGGAGGGAGGAGGAGGAGAGAGTGGGAGGAGGGAGGAGGCGGAGGGAGAAGGAAGAGGGAGGAAGAGGGAGGAGGAAGATGTAGAAGGAGGAGGGAGGAGAAGGAGGGAAGAGGATGAGGGGGAGGAGGAGGAAGAGGGAGGAGGAGGAAGAGGGAAGAGGAGGAATGTGAAGGGAGGAGGAGGGAGGAGGTAGAGGGAGGAGGAGGAGGGAGGAGGAGGAGGGAGGAGGAGGAAGAGGGAGGAGGAGGAATGTGAAGGGAGGGGAGGAGGAGGTAGAGGGAGGAGGAGGAGGGAGGACAGGAGAATTGAGGAGGAGGGATGAGGAGAGAGGGAGGAGGAGGAAGGAGGAGGGGGAGGAGGGGAGGAGGAGGGAGGAAGAAAGAGGAGGGAGGAGGAGGGATGAGGGGGAGGAGGGAGGGGTAGGAGGGGGAGGAGGAGATAGGGAGAGAAGGGAGGAGGAGGCGAAGGAGGAAGGAAGAGGAGGGCGAGGAGGTAGGAGGAGGGAGGAGGAGGAGGAAGAGGGAGGAGGAGGGAGGAGAGTCGGAGGAGGGAGAGGAGGGAGGAAGAGATAGGCGGAGAGAGGAGGAGGAGGGAGGAGGAGGATTAGGGAGGAATAGGAGGGAGGGAGGAGGGATTAAGAGACGGATGGGGGAAAGGGGAGAAGGAGGAGGGAGAGGAAGGGTAGGCAGGAGGAGGAAGAGGAGGAGAGGGAGGAGGACGGAGGAGAAGGAGGGAGGAGGAGGGAGGAGGAGGAGGGAGGGAGGTGACGGAGGAGGAGGAGGAGGGAGGAGGGGAGGAGGGAGGAGGAGGAGAAGGAGGAGGAGGAGGGAGGGAGGAGGATGAGGGGGAGAAGGAGGAGGGGAGAGGGGAGGAGGGGGAGGAGGAGGGAGAGGAGGAGTAGGAGGGAGGATGGAGAGGGAGGAGGAGGGAGGAGGTGGAGGGAGAAGGAGGAGGGAGGAATCGGTAGAAGGAGGAGGGAGAAGGAGGAGGGGGAGGAGGAGGAGGAATGATGAGGAGGGAGGAAGAGGGATGTGGAGGAAGGAGGAGGAGGGAGGAGAAGGGAGGAGGTAGAGGGAGGAGGTAGAGGGAGGAAAAGGGAGGAGAAAGGAGGAGAGAGGAGGAGGAGGGAGGAGGAGAAGGAGTAGGAGGGATGAGGAGAAGGGAGGAGGAGAGGGAGGAGGAGGGAGAGAAGGAGGGAGAGAAGGAGGAGGGAGAGGGAGGAGGGGGAGGAGGTAGAGGGAGGAGGTAGAGGGAGGAGGAGAGAGGAGGCGGAGTGGAATAGGAGGAAGGAGGATGGAGGAGGAGGGGAGAGGAAGAGGGAGAAGAAGAGGGAGAAGGAGGAGGGAGGAGGGAGAGGAGGAGGGGAGTAGGTAGAGGGAGGAGGAAGAGGAGGAGGGTGGAGGGAGGAGGAGGGAGGAGGCGGAGGAGTAGGAGGGATGGAGGAGGAGGGGAGAGGAAGAGGAGAAGGAAGAGGGAGAAGGAGGAGGGAGAGGGAGGAGGGGGAGGAGGTAGAGGGAGGAGGAAGAGGAGGAGGTGGAGGGAGGAGGTAGAGGGAGGAGGAGGGGAGGATGTAGAGGCAGGAGGAGAAGAGAGGAGGAGGGAGTTCGCCATTCCGAATTCATACTCGTCTAGGTTCTGTGATTTCGGTCCTTCCATTGATTGTTCTTCCCTTCTACACGACTGTAGATAACTTCCTTACACATAAAAAGATGAATTGTTATTGATATTGCCGTGGCATGGAGGCATATATATCAGCAGCAGAGTTGAACGCCTACGCCAGCCGGCACGGCACTTGATGATGATGATGATTGCCGTGTGACGATTCTGTGTAGTCACGTCATTTTCTTCCCTTTCCCTAGCGTTTTGGTTCGGGGATTCTTTCATCATCATCATCATATATTTACGTACGTATTTTGGGAATGGGAGGAGGGAGGAGGAGGAAGAAGAAAAAAAAATACGACAGTTGGCAGCGCTGGAATGAAAGGAAGGCGTGTAGAAAATTTCATCTCAATCGGATGGGCCGTTCGCGAACGTATAAAGGACATACAGACATACAGACATACATATCCACACACATCCTAATTTATATATAAGATATATATATATATATATATATATATATATATATATATATATATATATATATATATATATATATATATATATATATATATATATCGTCGCTCTGCGAGGATTTAAACTATACTCATTCACATTACAAATAGTATATTCCCAGCACACGCTAACTTTGACCATAGATCACTTGTCCAAGTGTATGTATACTGATTATTCCCGTACCTCACTGTCTGTGAGTGAACGTACATCGTATCGGCCTCTGATCATATCTGCAAATGTCAGAAATGAAGCCTGGGCAAGAACAAGTTGACCATGTATGTAACTACTGTATTATTGTATCGTCTGCACATCCTAGGTCCATTCTCCTGCCTTCATTTTGGATGCATTCTTCTATACTACACTGTGATTGAGAAGGTGCGTGTATTTCCAAACCAAAGTCTTTGCAGACAAGGTCAAACAATTGTACAACAGCACAAGAACTATACTTCAAGAGCTGAATATTGAAGAAGGTTGCCTAGTAAAGACGACAAAACAAAGAAACATTAAATATTTTGGTGACTTGAAACGTCACAAATGTTTGGAGAGAACAATAATGGAGGGATATATGCCTGTGAAGAGAGGAAGAGGAAGGCCAAAGAGAAGATGGGTGCAGGATGTGGTGGATGATCTCCAGATGGGTGTATCGGACGCGGGATATTGTGCTTATGATCGAGAGGTTTTCCGGAAGGTTGTTATGAGATCGAGGTTCTACAAAGGACATGCTACTGAATGAATGAACAAGTACCGGAAGTCAAGGATACATTTCACGTCTGGGGTTTATTCAGTATATGGTGCTAGTCCTGTACTTTAGCCCAATTTGAACTCGATGAGTCGTGGGGTCAATATCTCACCGGCCGTCTTTACTTCCCAGAATATTTCGAGGTGCCCATTTTAGACTGGATTCCCAGATCGGCCCAGTCTAAAATAGGCACCTGAGTATTTCTGGGAAATAAAGGCTATTAGAGTAACACTTGAAAACGTTATATAGCCAGAGCACATTGGTCTATAAAGGTATAGAGCAGCATCAAATACCCAATAGGCAACAACGCTTGGAAAAGGTCATTTACTTGTAGTTTGTGTTTTTTTTTACCATTTTAGGCTGGGTCTACCAGGAACCATCATCAGAGAAGGCTCATTCAACGGCTAAGTGAACATCCAGGATCTACAACAGGTAGCAGCGAACCGCCGGACATGGCGAGCCATGACTTCTGCCCTATGCGCCGCCTTAGGCTCAAGAGGAAAGACTAACTAACTAACTAACTAACTACCAGGAAGCCCAGGTTAGTGGGGAGGGTGGGGGGAATAGGGTCCTGCCTCGAAGGAGATTCGAAGAAATTATCATGGGCCTGCAGACAAGCGTACTGTCCACTGCGCTTAAATGGCTCTCGTGATAATTTAAAGAAATGCGTCTGTTGACTCTATTGGGGCCAATTCTGATCCGTTTACAAACCATACACTCAAAGAACAGCATGCAGGCAACACATAACAGCAGAATAATCCACATCGTTGTATGCATCATCTATTGTTTATGTTGAAAACACTCCTGCTCCTCGTTCGCAAACATTACAGCATTGTCCCGTGTCCCTATCGGTCTATTGCTGGCAGATTAGCTTTAAACAAGTATTTAATTTGTAAAAGAAATGTAACGGTGAAAGGTTATGGCAATTATGTATTGCTGGTTGTAAAGTATCAGGCCTGCATATACACTAGGTCACGACATTACGAGGTTGAGTCCAGTAAATAACTTGTGCGAGAAAGTAGTTTTCATTGATAAAAAAGACTCTGTTACACATTTTGCACGACACGATACATGTCCGTAACACAATAACTGAGATACGTCGTCGTCGTCATTCGCACTGCGAGCGCTATCAAGACAAGTCACCTGAACAAGTCAAGAAGCCTGATAGGGGGGAAATGGCACGTAGCAAGAACACCAAAAAACACGCGGTATCCAAGATGTGCAGCGTGGGAGCCGACAAGACCATTAAGAAGACGAACGTGGAGAGCCTGCCTGCTAGCTGTATCAAAGAACCTGAAACTACAGCTATTACTGAAGCTACCACGAGGGAGAAGATCGACAGCCCACCACAGACAAGAACCAAACCTACTGAGAAGCAGAGAGAGAGAGAGAATAAAAACACCAGAGTCGGAAACACCGACTTACCGACAATCAAGTGGGTAATCAAGCGTATCCAAGTGGAGCTATCAGACGAAGAAATCCTGAAGCAGCATACGAGAAGGGAATCTCCACACCCGATTTCTGAAGGCGGAGCGACTCCTCACCTACTCCAAGATTCCCACAACCTTGGCAGTGGTGACGACAAAGGGCAGCGAGATGCCCATCACAGTATCAATCAACAAGAGAATGCAGCAGCCAGAAAGATACATCCCAAGGATCACACAATGTTCCAGATGTCAGAGGGCCGGCCACAGCAGATCAGCATGCCGCAGCAAGACGGAAATCTGCCGGTACTGCGCCGATCACCCCGCCTTCAAAGAGTGTTCGCTTGCCAAGCTGGACATGGACTTCCGAGCACCCAACAACAAACCAAAGTGCGCCAGCTGCCTGAGCAAGCATGGAGCAAGATTCTTTTTTTCTCTTGAAAGGCATCCTCTATTTCCTGAGCTATGTAGTTATTTGATCTTCAGTGTATCTTTACTTTCTGAATCCTGCTTGGTGTGGTGTTAAGAGTTGGTTTTCTTCCAGATGCCGTGTTAGTTTGCCATTGATAATGCTTTCCATTATTTTTCCTACACAGCTAAGTAGACTGATAGGTCGATAGCCATTTGGTTCTTCCAGGTCTTTTCCTTTCTTTGGGACTGATATTAGTATAGCTTCCGTCCATACCTGTGGGACTATTCCTCTCTTCCAGCTGTAAGTTATGACTGCTGGTAGTTTCATTTTTTTTTTTTTTTAGTGTTTAGTCCTAGTAGCATTTCATTTGTGATTCCATCCTTTCTTGATGATTTATTCTTTTTAGGGCTTTTCATTGCCTGTTCTATTTCTTCCACTTTTATATTTGCCATTATATATTATGTTGCTGTCTCTGTATTACTATGCTGTGTCTATTTATCTGATTGCTTTCTTCTGTTCGGTAGCAATATCAATGTGGTTTACACTAGCATAGTGTTCCATAAGTGCATTTGCAGCGTTTTTTCCTGTAAGCAAGGCATTTCCTTGTTTAATTGTTATTTGTTTCTGGGTCCTTCATTGTTCATGGCTTTCACTAGTTTCCATAGTTTATTTTTTTTTCCATCCCTGTCAAAGTTCTGTTTTTCTGTTGTTGTTGTTTTCCTCCAACAATCTCTTGTTGTTTGATTTACTATTCTTTTATATTTTGCTGAGATGGCTTTGAGAGAGATGTTCTCTTCATTTGTTTCTTCTCTCTCTCTCTCTCTCTCTCTCTCTCTCTCTCTCTCTCTCTCCTCTCTCTCTTCTTCTCTCTCTCTCTCTCTCTCTCTCTCTCTCTCTCTCTCTCTCTCTCTCTCTCTCTCTGCTGTCTTCTTGGCATCTACAACTTTGTCCTCCCAAATGTGTAGTTCTTCAGTCCAGTATGGTTTGTAATTTTTCCTCGCTCCTCTTAGAATGGACTCAGTGGCGGCCTGTATTATTGCTTTGTTTAGACTTTCCACCATTTGTTTCATGTTGCCATGTCGTGTATTTATGTTTTCATAATATGTGTCTGTTAGTATGACAAATCTGTCCCAATCAGCTTGTTTGTAATTCCAGCGAGGCAAAGGCTTTTGCTCCTGTGGAACATACTCCATATGCATTACAAGCTTGCAAGCATATTTTATATCAGTTATCTCTGTCGTATATTTATTTAGATGTACCATTTGGTTTTATATATAAGTTCAGATATCCAAATTTCATTTTAAAGTATAATTCCCAGTGTATGTATTTTGTGTATTGTTTAATTTTACATTCTCCGGGCCAAGCGTATTATTAATTTGCTTTTCCGAAATTAACATGATATCGAAATGTAAGCAGAAACTAAATAGAACATAATTAATAGTGACGAAAGTGCAAAATAAATATTTAAAAAATAAATTACAAACAATAGTGTTTACTGCCTTCTATTGTGGAGGAACAAAAGTTAAGGCGAGATACCGCCAGAGGCTCTTACAGAATAGCTCTGTTAGTCTGAACCCAAATCAAGTGCTAAGATAAGCGAAGTATCCCGTCAGCCACGCTCGCTCTAGAAGTATCGATATTATAAAGCTTAAGTAGGCGACAGCGGCACATTACGCAAGCTGCTATATTGAGATCTGCTAATTTTATTTCTTCAGCTGCGCGAGATTTAGAGCGGATCGCGTCGCACTGGTTACTTACGGAGGCATGGGAGCCGGTCGTTCAGAAAGCGATGGCAAACTACTAAACGTAAAACTTGCCAACACATCAACAGCAGCTGAAAAATGTTGGTGTTGACTGCAATGTCCAGTAAATAGGATATGCAAAAAACACGTATTTCTTGCTTGACACACAATAATGTGACACGCAACATTATGGCAAAACCCTAAGTTATTTGTGGCATATCGAATGATTTTAGTGTTGCGAATACTGTCAAAAAAACTGTCATTTACTCCCAATATAGTACCTTGCGGTGTATGGCAGGAGGATCTTGAGCCTGAGGAATTAACGCCGCCTGGCTAGTGCAGTCGCGCGAACTGTGCAGGTTATGGTGTTCTTTTTGCTCACGACAGAAAAAAAAAAAACTCCACATCTTATCGAGAATTCGAACCCGGGTCTTTCGAAGGAGAATCCGGCATTCTAGCCACTCGTCCAGAAATAAATGTTGTTGCGGCTAATAGAAAGAGACATAACATTTTAAAAATTTATTGTTTGTCAGCCTTTTATCGTGACATGGAAAGGTAAGAAGACGAAGTAGTATACAGAGGGTGAATACAAATCTTGGACCGGCAATATTTCAACCACTGCACTGTCATTAAAAATACACCCTATATAATATACAGCTGTAGAATGAAAACTGTGAAAATGTATTACAGTCCACGCCAGTTGGCAAGGTACAAGTTTATTGCATATCCGTTACAGGACGTTGCAGTCAATTCAAGCATTTTAGCTGTTTGAGATTTCTTGGTAAGTTTCATCAACATCATGTGTCATACTGAGAAGCGTGGACGATCATGCTTCGCCATCTTACTGTGATCACCAGAGTCGTGGATCAACTCCGGATTCTTGTCTTGACAATGCCAAGTAGCCAAGCTATCCAGATATTTACTTCCCTGCTTTCCCTTATCACCAACTTCTCTAGTTTATGTTTTCTCATAATGGGTCCAAAAAACGATCACTTTGGCAAGTTAACGTTCAGTAGTTTGCCATTGCTTTCTGAACGGCCATCACTCATACCATTAAATTAAGACCCGTGCATTGCGCTCTTCTTCCAAATCACCATTGTCTATAACTCCTTCGCCACAGAGCCGACCATGATTAGACAAGGTACAAGACGATCCTTGTAATAATAATAATAACGACGAATAAAATATATTATCTCACACAATCGGGGCAATAGTCGCATGGGCAAATAGAAGGTGTGTCAGCATGAACACTGACAAGTGCGGCACCAATATATCTTTCCGAAAAAAAGGTAAGCATCATCCGGATAAATGAAATACCCATAAGAGAAGACAAAGAACAAACTTAAGTTATAAAATGTATTAGTGTAGACAATAAAGCACATCTATAGATCCCTGATCATGTCAATCATTCTTTCGGGAGTTGATTCAATCAATCAATCATGTGCCATGCCGGAAAGCGTGGGCGGTCATGACTCACCATTTCACTCGATCACCAGTGTCAGTGGATCAGCTCAGTGTTCCTGTCTCGACCATGCCATGTGGCCAAGCCATCCAGGTATTTACTTCTCGGTCTTCCCCTTGGTCTGTTCCCTTCGATCTTGCCAGTTGTCACCAAGATCTCCAATCCATTTCTTCTCATAACATGTTCAAAAAATTTTGAGTGTCTACGTCTAATTTCTCTAATCAATTTACGATTTTCATTTGTCTCCTGTAGTACTTGGTCATTGGCTTTTCTGCCTGTCCATGGTATTCTTTGCATATTCCTCAGAAACCACATTTCTACAGCCATCAGATGTTTTTCAGCTTGACTGCTCATTGTCCAAGTTTCACATCCATACAAAAGAACAGGCTCTATGTAGCACCTCAACATTCCTTTTCTCGTTTCAACTGACATCATTTTATTGGTCAGTATGTTTTTCATCTTGCTAAAGGCTGCTTTTGCCATGGCGATCCTTGTTCTAATCTCTAGAAGGCATCTCCCATCAAATGTTATGACTGTTCCGAGATAATTGTACCAATTCACTTGTTGAAGAATATTCCCATTTACTTGTATATTACATTGTGATATTTCGTTCTTTCTAGTGACGACCATAATCTGTGTCTTTTTACAATTTAATTCTAACCCCCCAAAAAAGAGGAAAGTCGAATAGTTTGACCACATTTAGAGACACGACACTTTTGTAATAAGTTAGTTGCATATCCTTTACGGACGTAGCAGTCAACCCCAGCATTATTTGGCTGTTCGTGATTCCTGGGCAGTAGTTTGCCATTCCTTTCTGAACGACCGGCATCGATACCATTTCATAAAAAACCAACACAGCTGTGTTTCGAACGCGGTATGGGGGATTACGAACTGCATCCGTAACACCTTAGTCACGGAGCCGTTGGGACCCTAATTATAACACAAGGATGCATCGATAATTGACCGAGGTCTAGACGACTCTCAACGGTTAAATCAAACAAATGAACTCTAAGTCACAAGCATTGGATTAAGAAGAAGACAACATAACAATTAGCAAGTCAACATCAAGACATATACCAACGATAGTCTGACAAAGTGTACAACCAAAGCTGGGTACAGTAAGTTTCATTCGAGCAGATCTAAATTGTAGAGAGCATATCTTAACCATCTGTTGTGCTGATGCCGAGGTAAGCAGGTTGAACTCCTACACCGGACAGCTGAACTAAAATGTTGACATGTCGCCCTTGACTTGGGAACGTAAATTACAAGTACGAGTCCGAGTCACTAAGTAAGTCACACAGTTCTGTAAGATGGCAGGTAAATGTAGTTGGTGTTTTCTACAGGTGTCATTATGTGACAGCAACATCGAACATCCTCAGGTGGCGCTAGGTGTATCGTGCGCATGCGCAGCGCATAAACAAAATGGCGACTGTACTTACGGAGTGTACAACTAAAGAGCAACGTGCTGTTGTGCGTTTTTGGTGGGCAAAAGGACTGCCTGCAAAGGACATTCATAAGGAAATGTTTCCTGTGTATGCTGACAAATGTTTGTCCCGTAAAGCGGTGCATAGCGTGCTTCAATGGAATTGGAAACATCCTTCTTCGCCTTGTGTCCAAAAATTCAAGGTTACGCCATCAGCAGGGGAAGGTTATGCTGACAGTGTTCTGGGATTGTCAAGGAGTGCTTTTAACCAATTTCAAGAAGAAAGGTGGCAATGTGAATTTTGAATCGTACTGTGAAGTTATATCGATGCTTCATTATGCAATTAGAAGAAAACGTCCAGGAATGCTGACTGGAGGAGTGTCGCTTCTTCATAACAATGCCAGACCACATACGGCTCGATTAACTCAGGAGAAAATTAACTAACTACAGTGGGAAGTTCTGGAACATCCACCTTACAGCCCCGACTTAGCCCCTAGCGATTTCCACCTTTTTGGTCCACTGAAAACCTACCTTGGCGGGTGACATTTCGCGAATGACGCCGAAGTTTAATGTGAAGTGAAAACGTGGTTTAGAAAACAGAGCACGCAGTTCTATGTAGCAGGTTTTGATGACTGATAAAACGATGGGATACGTGCATCAATGTTGGTGGAAATTATGTTGAGAAATAAATATGTATTTAAAAAAAAAAAACTGGTTTCAAGTTGTCATCATATTTAGTTATTTTTCAACAGCCATTTGCGACTTCCTTAATGATTTACTCTCGTATTTCTGAAGTCGGAGTGGGTTCGCCTGGTGGCGAGGAACACTGTTATAATAGGGAAAGCTAATCCACACGCAAAATTAAGTCCGTCACGCACTACTATAAATAGTGTGTATATGGACTACGCTTGAGTTCAAAGCGAGCGAGAGCGAAAAAGAAATCAAAAATATCGACAGCGCAAAAACAAACAAAACAATGATGAAAGTTGTGAATTAATTAACTTTGAGTAATTTGTTTTATGAAATGAACAAAAGTCAAAGCGAGGTAGCGCCAGGGGTGCCTACAGGAACAAGCCTGTTAGTTTGATCTGCAGTCAAGTGCTAAGTTAAGCGAAGTATCCCCACGGCCACGCTCGCTACAGCAGTGCCTTCACGGTGCAGTTTAAATATGCGAAAGTGGTATGATACGCGAGTTGCTATATTTAGATCTGCCTCGTTTATTTATTATTTACCTATCTCTATAGACACTACAATGTAACATGCATGCTTTATAGTAGCCATGTTAGTAACATTTTCTAAATTGCTTTTACATTATGCAACCTGCAATATTGGATACCTCTTTAAAAAACTCAACGGTACCTTATTCAAGCTTAGGGGTCAAGTCTAAGCGGAGATATTAATGTTTGTGTGTCAGTTTATAATTTAACATGAACAAAGAGGAAAATACTATGTTAGCCCTTTGACAAAGTGTGACCTACACAATCACGTCACTGTTGGTAACACATACGCTCAAGGGAGATAAAACCTGCCGATGTTTCCTAACCAAGGGGGAACTAACTGCTGCAGTTTATATATATGAAATTTAAATATTATATATATATATAATATATATATATATATATATATATATATATATATATGGTGATGACGTCAGACTGCGCGCGCTGTCTGCACGCGCTCTCTGTCAGCTAGAGACCGCCAGCGTAGATCCATTTTGACAAACGAAATCGCATTCAAAATTTGCAAACTTATCAACGATGTGGTCCGTGTAGAGTGATGAAACATTACACGTAAATACTATAATGGGTTTTGAATGCAAACATGCAATCACTGGGATTGCGATGCGAATGTTACATAACGACATTAAATTGTCATCGTAGGATTATGACAATGAAAACAGCTATTTCCCGCCATCGAAATATCACATTACAGCATGCCATCTTCATAATTTCAGTTTCAGATAGGATTGCCAATTTTAATAGTCGAAAACTACAAATTATAGATAAAAATTGGTGCTAAATTGAATAATACATACTAGAACAATACTAAAAGTATAGTTAACCCGAATTTACTGGTCTACTTACGTCTTATAAAGACAGTCTGTAACTCCATCTCAAAAACGAATTTGAGAAGACGAAAAGTTTAGATTCGTAGAGCGAAAAACAATACCCAGCAAACGGTTGTTATTTTGTTGTTTGTCCATCTAGAATGATGATGACCATTCATTTCATCCAGTGGTATTGAACGTATGGAACTGTGGGTTCTAAGATGGCTGGTAAGGCCTATTTTGGCTCGTAACGTTCTTTGACTATGTGGGCAAAGAATGCTTGACGTTTCAGGAGGAAGATCTCCTGAAGTGGTTTTTCTGTCCAGCCTTTTTTTTTTTTTCCACAGCTCTTGCAGTTCTGTTTGCTTCAAAAGTGACTGCACCCTTGCGTATTGATGTACGCCATGATGTCGGTCTATGTTTTCTTTTCTTCTGTCTATGTTTTCTTTTCTAACAATTTACAGCTTGCTGAAATGAAAAGAAAAGTCTTTATGGTAGACATGCTTCGTGTAGAGTGACGTGCTTCAATTCTAACAACAAAGATAGGGGATCTTTCTCCGAAGACATTTATGTGTAGTGGGATATGAAAAGGTGGACAGATTGATTGTGCCAGCACTGTTGGGTGGGGTATTGGTGCCTGATAAGGCAGATGTGGTCAGGGAACTCTGGGATCATGTGTAATGCGTGGATGAACAGATAAATCATCATTGCCTAGAGAGAGTGGAGCGGTAGGGAGTAACCAGAGCATCTGGACGACAATCAATATTCAGATAAAAAGTCAGACGGTCACATATAATGAGACTGCAACTTGTACTATTAGTATTGGGACTCTTCGCTGGCTATTGAAGATCACAGTGCACGTATAAGAATACCCCTAGTTTTTTTATGTTGTTTCATGACTCAACTCCTAACAATTTAGCCAGGGCGATGGCATTATAGCCTTAGTTATAAAAACTCAACCGCCGATAATGCACGACATGGAGTTTCTGATCGTCAGACAGTGTCCCCCTTCCCAGAATATGTTGACCCTTTTCCCTTCTTGACATTCTCTGGGGCGGGCCCGCCCGGGTTATGACTCCGGGCATCTTTCCCATACCGTGAAAGACGTTCAGTCGAATGCGTTGTCCTTGCGTTGTTCCGTGTTTGTCTCATACCTGCAGGAGAAAAAATGACTGCTCCTAAGCCTCAACTCAATCGGTAAAGATAGCCTTGTGCACCCGGTGCTTCGGGCCCTCGTTTCCAACTGCCGTGGGAATTTTACCATGCTCAACTTGCACACATGACCTTTTTTCCCCCTCCATTATCCGATATGGCTAGGTATGCAGTCCCACTACCCAAAGGAGTCAGGTGTGTGTGTCATTAGATACTAACAGTTCTTTTAAAAATACCCAACCCTATGCTAGATCGAACTCGGTACCTTCGGATCCCGGGTTAACTACCTGAATCTTTAGCCACGGCCTGACCTGACTAGTATGAATCAAATACCACGTTTTGGTACACCAGCGAGAGTGTCAGGTTTATTATTTTATTTGGCTCTCCCTCGCTTTGACCTCAAGCGCAGTCCATACACAGTACACACTACTGCTATTAGTGCTGGACTGGATTTTGCGTGTGGATTAGCTTTTACCTATTAAGTGTCCCTCGCCATCAATCTAGCCCACTCCGACTTCAAAGATACTTGTAATTAACGTCCCCAAGACAAGGTCGATAGGTCAACATTTTAGTCCAGCTGTCTAGTGTAATGGTTTAACCTTTAACCTCGGATTCAGCACACCTGACATTCGGCCATGCTGATCTGTCGCAAAACGGGCCAGAGTTTCGTCTCGCGATCTGTTTTAACACTGGAGACCACCGATTGTATATAATACAGTTACACTTCAATGTTGTTTGACAAAACCAGAGTTGAGTCATGTCGTCTCGATGGAGCCCTAGTGGTTAGCGTCCCTGGGTTAAGAGGTTGAGAGGAAACAGGGTCCAAAGGCCGAAGGGGTTGTAGACTGAAAGCACCTGTACCCACGCCCAGAACTTATCCCACGTAACAGAATGAAGTAATGGCTCCGCCCACCCCTCGGACATTGCGACAGAGTCGCAAGAGTTTTGACTTCAATCCCGGTCCAGGCAAGGCAGTCGTAATGAATTTTAAAAGCTTGTGTGAGATGAAAGTTGTTGTTGTTCTCGTTGTTGTTGTTGTTATTTGGTGTTGCTATTTCTGTAATTCTTGTTACGAACGCCATCGTATCCAGTTGTACCCTTCTGTAAGAATTGGTGAAATCGGCGACTAGTAGAGCTTTGTTTTCTCTAAGCAGATAATCAACACATGCAATCTCCTAGTTTGCTCGTGAGTTGTACATGCGAGTATACAAAATGTGGGTGTTGATCGCTTACGTGCAAAAAAAGCTGCATATCTTTTACAGGATGTCGCAGTCGACCCCAGTATTTTTTGCCTCTTTGTGATTGTTTGCCTGTTTGTGATTTCTTGCCTGTTTGTGATTTTGTGTGTGTGTGTGTGTGTGTGTGTGTGTGTGTGTGTGTGTCTGTGTGTGTGTGTGTGCGTGTGTGTGTGTGGCAAGTTTACGTTCATTAGTTTGCCAATGCTTTTTGAACGACCTGGACTCCTACCGTTGTATGAAAATTAACGCAAGGTGGTCTGCTTCCAAAGCGCCCGCAGCCGTGTTTCGAACGCAGTACGTGGGATTACGAATTACGTCCATAAAACCTTTGCCACGGAGCCGGAGCCTATCGAAATTCTGAGAGGTTGCTGGTACTTTCTTGCAGTCTCGACGCTAGTATAATGTGCAGTCCTCTGCATGCTTCGTCACATCTTGTGTAGTGTGTGACACCCCAGTCGTTAAGCTAGGTCTGTGTAAATGCCCAGGATGTCCCACAGGGAGGTGAGGGGAGGTCGTGCATCAGTCGTCCTATCTTGGTATCAGGTTAGTCATCAGCATTCCTATCTTGATATCGGGTTAGACATCACCATTCCTATCTTGGTATCGGGTTAGACATCACTACAACCAACTAAGTTGCAAAATAGGCTCTTTGGTTTCAGTTTGGGGTGCGGGTGACTTCGTGTAGTATTTGAGAACTTGGTGACAACTGACAAGATATTGAGGGAGAAACGAACAAGGGGACGGCAGAGAAGTAAATACCTGGATGGCTTGGCCACGTGGCATGGTCGAGGCAAGAACGCTGAGCTGATCCACTTCTCTGATGATCGTGTGGATGGCGAAACATGACCGTTCACGCTTATCGACATGGCACATGATTATGTCAATACACACACACACACACATACACACACACAAGAGAGAGAGAGAGAGAGAGAGAGAGAGAGAGAGAGAGAGAGAGAGAGAGAGAGAGAGAGAGAGAGAGAGAGAGAGAGCATGCAGACTGTCATGTTTTAACATCCTCAGTCTTTCGCATAACACAGCAACAAAAGTGAAAATGCAAGGGCTAAACCTATTTGGAAAGATCGAGGGGAAGAGAGGCAGAGGCAGACCAAGACAAATTATGCTGGGCGGGTTGAGACGGTGGCATGGAGGAATATCATCAACAGAGTTGATCAAGAACACCAAAGACCGAGATCTGTGGAGAGCCATGAACGCCTACGCCTGCTGGCATGGCACTTGATGATGATGATGATGATGAAACCGGGTCACTAGGACAAGGGCAATTAACTGGACAGCTGTAGCTACCAACTAGGGGTATGGTCCATTGGTTTGCTGTTTATTGTGACACTAATTTATATTTGATATACACATCTAGCTGCAGACGGTTGATAATTCAAAGGTAGTAAGTAAATAGATACACTTGGGAGTAATCAGACACAATATTATGAAATAGTAAAAAAAAAAAAAAAAATACATGATAGCGAGAAAGCGCCAGGGGTTCTTACGGGTGCACCCGCTTATGAGAGCGCAGTTCACATGTTCGGACAAACGAAGTATCCCCACGGCCACGCTCGCACGTTGGATTATGATTGTCACACAGTTTAAATATGAAAGCGCAACACCTACGTAAGATGCCATTTTTAAATCTCCCACTTCAGCAGTTTGCACTTGCGCAGACGGCGTAACAGATTATTGTAATTATACCAACCGTGGCATCGTTATAACTTATAATTTCCTATTGTAATGAAAATAATAAACAGGTGTCTCCTTTGTGCATTCATTAATGTATACGCGGAGACGATTTTACTTTCAAAATATAAACGGGGATTACGGTAATATGTAAGCACATTCACAACCACTATATAGGTATCAAGGTACTGTAGGTGTTTTCTAGGGCATGTGTTAATGACTATTGTCGTTTTCTTTGAACCTAGCGTGTCACCACAAGATTCCAAGGAGGCCTTCCAGCCATCAAATACCACCAGACATATCACCATCCTACACAGCAGGAACCAAACGACAATAGACATTGAAACACGCCCTAGAAAACATCTACAAAGCGTCGACGCCTATCGTGTATCATGTAGTTGTTTATGTGCAACGTAAACTCACGCAGTAGTCAGGTATGACAGCTACCGTATGGCAATAGACGGGACAATCTGTTTCTGTTAGTGTCTGTGGGCGGCCCTCACAAACTTGACATCCCACATTGTGTGAGTTACATAAATAAACACACATAGTATTGTTTGGCGCTCACAGGAGGAGAAGAAGGAAGTAGAGACTAGAGGACGCACTAGACAACATAAAATTTGAAAGCTATAGTATAGTTACCGACCGGGATTCGAACCGTAACCTCCAAATGACGACAGCGCCTCGCTGTAGGAACACCGTGTCAATGGCTTTCGGTAGAGGAACACAAGCTTTAGACTTTACCCTAGTGCGAAGAAATGCAACTTAAAGACTAAAGTGCAGTCTAGGCCCTAAGACTTGGAACAGGTCTAGGCTCGACGCTCCTACAGGCGGATAGTTATGGCATTGCATTGCATCATCCCCCAATCATGATTCCTGTCATATCTTCTACATTTCTAACATTTACTGTACAGGGGAAAAAAGATCTGGATACTTTACACATCCTTGACTCTCACCTCTTTACTTGGTATAATTAAAATCTGTTACTCTGTCTGCGCAAGCGCAAACTGCTTAAGTAAGAGGTTTAAATATAGTAACTTACTGTCGCACTTTCATATTTAAATTTTGTGATTAACATAAACAACCGTGCGAGCGTGGCCGTGGGGATACTTCGTTTGTTAAAACATGTGAACTGCACTCTCATAAACGGGCTACACCCGTAAGAACCCCTGGCGCTGTCTCGCCGCTATATTTTTTTTATTTTTTAACTATTTTAAAACATTGTGTTTATTTATTATTTATATTACTATTATTGCTATCTATTTACTATATTTTAATTATCAACCACCACCATTTTGATGTGTATATAGCATAACTGGTACTATTTATGTACGACACTAAAGAGCTACCGATCGAGCACTAGTTGTTGACAACCTAGAACTGTCGAGTTCATTGATCTCGTTTTGTGCTTTTGTTATAGTGACAGATTTTAACATATGCATTCGCACCAGAGAGTCATGACATACCAGAGATTCGGTATGCTGATGATACATTATACAACACATAATGGTATAGAAAACCTAATAGCCTCAACCCAATTGAATAGTGAAAATCACAACTTATATCTGAACATAGCAAAACCAAAGATAATGCATACAGATAAAACTACTATGGAGAAAGAACTATATGTTAATGAGCTAAAATTGGAGGTGGTGCAAAATTTTGAATATCTTGGGTCATTGATTACCAACAATGGTGACACAATGAAAGAAATTAAACGACGACTATCAATTGCTCTTCAAAGACTAAAACAAATGAATAAATTATGGAGTGGGACAGACAGAACTACAAAAATTAGATTTTTAAGAGCATGCATCTTTCCCATTGCAACATACGCCTGTGAGACCTGGACACTTACTAAACAAGCTGAACAGCGCATAAATGCCTTTGAATATAAATGTTAAAGACGAGTTCTAAGAATATCTTGAGTAAAGAAAAGAACAAATGCATCCATACTTCAAGAGCTGAATATTGAAGAAGGCTGGCTATTAAAGACGACAAAACAACGAAAATTGAAATATTTTGGTCACTTGAAATGTCACGAAAGTTTGGAGAGAACAATAATGGAGGGGTATATGCCTGGGAAGAGAGCAAGAGGAAGGCCAAAGAGAAGATGGGTGCAGGATGTGGCGGATGATCTCCAGATGGGTGTATCGGACGCGGGACATCTTGCTTATGATCGATAGGTTTTCCGGAAGGTTGTTATGGGAGCGAGGTTCTGCAAAGGACATGCTACTGAATGAATGAATGAATGAATGAATGAATGAATGAATTTGCACTTTTGTTGCTGGGGTATGCGATAAACTGAGTGTTCGTTATTTCAGGACAGTCTTCTCTCTGTGTATGTGGGGTGGGGTGGTCTGGGGGGGGGGGGGGGGGGGGGGGGGGGAGGTTGTGTGTTTGTGTGTATGTGTGTGTGTGTGTGTGTGTGTTGCAATGATCCCCATGTGCATATTCTAGGCAATCGTTCTGTAGTCTCCCTCTCTCTCTCTCTCTCTCTCTCTCTCTCTCTCTCTCTCTCTCTCTCTCTCTCTCTCTCTCTCTCTCTCTCTCTCTAAGTTGCAAAATAGGCTCTTTTGTTCCAGTTTGGGGTGCGGGTGACTTCGTGTAGTATTTGAGAACGCGGTGACAACTGGCAAGATATTGAGGGAGAAACGAACAAGGGGAAGGCAGAGAAGTAAATACCTGGATGGCTTTGCCACGTGGCATGGTCGAGGCAAGAGCACTGAGCTGATCCACTTCTCTGATGATCGTGTGGATGGCGAAACATGAACGCCCACGCTTATCGACATGACACATGATGATGTTAATACATACATACACATACACACACAAGAGAGAGAAAGAGAGAGATAGAGAGAGAGAAGGAGAGAGAGAGGGAGGGAGAGAGGGAGAGAGAGGGGGAGAGAGGGGGAGAGAGAGAGGGAGAGACAGGGAGAGGAGAGAGAGGAGAGAGAGAGAGAGAGAGAGAGAGAGAGAGAGAGAGAGAGAGAGAGAGAGAGAGAGAGAGAGAGAGAGAGAGAGAGAGACTGTCATGTTTTAACATCCTTAGTCGTTCTCATAACACAGCAACAACAAAAAGTGCTAAAACCGGTCACTAGGACAAGGGCAATTAACTCGACAGCTGTAGCGACCAACTATTGGTGTGGTGGATTGGTTTGCTGTTTATCTTGACACTACTCTATATAATATACTAGCTGACCCGGCCCGGCTTCGCCCAGCTCCTGGTGTGGAGCATCTCATTTAATTCATATAAGTAGTCATATAAGTTCCCGTTCCCGTTACCGACTATCTGTCTGTCTGTCTGTCTGTCTGTCTGTCTGTCTGTCTGTCTGTCTGTCTGTCTATCTGTCTGCCTGACCCTGTCCGGCTTCGCCCAGTCCCTGGTGGGGAGCATCTCATTTAATTCACATAAGTAGTCATATAAGTTCTCATTAAATTCATACAACAAAAAAAGTAACTTAAAAGAATGTCCTTCCAGACACCATCCATTAGTTTTAATGAAAACGCTTGCTAATCACCTGCATGACTACAGTAACTTCTTAAGCAAATAAAGATGAGTTACAATGTTATGCATTGTGCATTATTTTTATGAAAACTTTAAAAATGCCTTACAGTTTGTATCATTATTTATTATAACTCATATGCCGGTACATAACTATGGACACAGAGTTTATAAATCTTTGAAAACGATGCCACAATATGACTATAAGTTATACAGAAAAGTTATGCCCCTTGAAATAACTTTTACGGAGTTAGGTCCCCTGAAATATATACAATTATAATGAAAAATGAAAAATGAAATAATACTGAGTAAGCAGGCGATTTCACACTAAAAAAAATATGACAGTTGACAGCTCTGGACTGAAAGGAAGGCGTGTAGAAAATTTCATCTCAATCGGATGGGCCGTTCGCGAACACACAAAGGACATACATAGATACAGACAGACATACGATCCTTATTTATATATAAGATATTTGATATGCACATCGAGCTGCTGACGGTTGATAATTCAAAGGTAGTAAGTAAATAGATACACTTGGGAGTAATCAAACAGACACAATGTTATGAAATAGTTTAAAAAAAAAAAATAACATGAAAGCGCCAGTGGTTCTTGCGGGTGCAACCCGCTTATGAGAGTGCAGTTCACATGTTTGGACAAACGAAGTATCCCCACGGCCACGTTCGCACGTTGGATTATACTTGTCACACAATTTAAATATGAAAGTGTAACACCTACGTAAGCTACCATATTTAAATCTCCTACTTCAGCGGTTTGCACTTGCGTAGACGGCGTAACAGATTGTAATTATACCAACCATGGCATCGTTATAACTGTTATAATAATAATTTGCTCTAATATAATAATAATAATAATAATAATAATAATAATAATAATAATAATAATAATCAATAATTTGTTAATGGAATGAAAATAATAAACAGGTGTGTTTCCTTTGTGCATTCATTAATGTATACGCGGAGACGATTTTAATTTCAAAATATAAACGGGTATATGGTAATATATAAGCACATTCACAACCACTATATAGGTAACAACGTACTATAGGTGTTTTCTAGGGCATGTGTTAATGACTATTGTCGTTTTCTTTGAACCTAGCGTGTCACCACAAGATTCCAAGGAGGCCTTCCAGTCATCAAATACCACAATACATATCACCATCCTACACAGCAGGAACAGAAACGACAATAGACATTGAAACACGCCCTAGAAAACATCTACAAAGCGTCGACGCCTATCGTGTATCATGTAGTTGTTTATGTGCAACGTAAACTCACGCCGTAGTCAGGTATGACAGCTACCGTATGGCAATAGACGGGACAATCTGTTTCTGTTAGCGTCAAATGGTTGGCGGCCCTCACAAACTCGACATCACACGTTGTGTCAATTACATAAATAAACACACATAGTATTGTTTGGCGCTCACAGAAGGAGAAGAAGGAAGTAGAGACTAGAGAACGCACTAAACAACATACAATTTGAAAGCTGTAGTTACCGGCCGGGATTGGAACCTGTCACCTCCAAATGACGACAGCGCCTCGCTGCGGGAACATTGTGTCAACGGCTTCCAGCAGAGGAGCGCGATTTGGATGGTACAGGCCTTACCCTAGTGCGACGAAGTGCAACTTAGAGACTAAAGGGCAGTCCATATCCTAAGACTTGGTCGGAACAGGTTTAGGCTAGAAGCTCCCACAGGCGGATAGTTAGAGCATTGCATTGCTTCCCCGATAAAGATTCCTGTCATATCCTCTACATTTCTAACATTTACTGTACAAGGGGGGGGGGGGGGGGGGGGGGGGGGGGGGGGGAGAGAGGAGAGAGAGAGCGATCTGGATACTTTACACATCCTTAACTCACACCTCTTTAATTGGTATAATTAAAATCTTTTACGCTGTTTGCGCAAGCGCAAACTGCTTAAGTAGGAGATTTAAATATAGTAACTTACGTAGGTGTTACACTTTCATATTTAAATTTTGTGATAAACATAACCAACCGTGCGAGCGTGGCCGTGGGGATACTTCGTTTGTTAAAACATGTGAAATGCCCTCTCATAAGCGGGCTACACCCGCAAGAACCCCTGGCGCTGTCTCGCCGCTATTTTTTTTTTTTAAACTATTTTAAAACAGTGTCTGTTACATTATATCCAATGCTTGATTCAACGGGCAAGACGGCGTTTACCTGCAAAGCGTTGTGGAACGTAATGAGCACGGCAAGGCACGTAGAGCGCCCTGGTCATCCACTGCACCTGTATTCGTCTCCAGTCGTCTCGACTTGTCTTGCCACTGGACTCAGATGGACTCAGGCGAGAGAGTGAGGTCGACGAATTGCGCAACTCTTCCTCACTTTAATCCAAGTCATCGCGCAAGTCATTCTTCATCAAACGTCATATATCACCTTCAAGCCCTGTGGCGATGGGCGAGCGGCGAAGCGGCAGGCGAGGGTATGCTGGCAGCCGTAGTCGCAGACCTGCACACAGGCGGCTCAGGCCATATGGTCGTCTTCTACTGACCGGAGCAGCAGTGGGATTCGGCAGCCCCCTGAGCGACTGAGCAGCCCTCTATAGGAACACACTGCTCACCTCCATAGCATGAGGAAGGGGCTAGAAAAGGTGCCCTAAACATTGTCTGCTCCATCACTACCTAACCAGCTAGCCGCGGTTGGTGGGTACCCTTAACTGCGGTCGACATACAAACAAAGATAAAACAAGCAAAGCTAAAAGAGTAAACCATATTCCCTTAACAATTGGAACTTGGAATGTACGCACCCTACTTGACAGAGACGGCGCGTCGGGTCCAGAGAGACGAACAGCACTGATTGGGAGAGAGCTGGGCAGGTACAACATCGACATTGCAGCCTTGAGCGAGACACGACTTGCAGAAGAAGGCCAAATCTGTGAAATAGATGCCGGCTACACATTTTTCTGGAGTGGAAGGAAAAGCGAGGAAAGACGCCAATCCGATGAGGGATTTGCCATTAAGTCGGCCCTGGTCGGCAAATTAGCTGGATTTCCAAAGGCTATAAGCGACAGGCTCATGACCATGAAGTTGCCCCTGCTGAATGGAAGGAAGCATGCAACCATTGTGAGTGTCTACGCACCAACTATGACCAACGAAGATGATGTCAAGAACAAGTTCTATGAGGACCTGCACAATGTATTAACATCTGTTCCCAAAGGAGACAAACTTATACTCCTTGGGGATTTCAATGCCAGAGTAGGCACGGACACCACCTCTTGGAGTGGCATTATTGGAAAGCATGGAGTCGGAAATTGTAACAGCAATGGACTCCGCCTCCTTCAGACATGTGCCGAACATGATCTCCTGATTACGAACACAATTTTCCGTCTCCCCATGAGAAATAGGACATCGTGGATGCACCCTCGCTCGAAACACTGGCACCTCATTGACTATGTCATTGTCAGGAGGAGTGACAGACAAGACGTTCGAGTGACAAAATCCATGTGTGGTGCCGAATGTTGGACAGACCATCGTCTCATTGTCTCGAAAATAAACATTCACATCAGGCCACCACGGCGTCCTCAAGGGGTGAAAATGCAAAAAAAGCTAAATGTCACCCGCCTAAACAGCAAGAAAATGCAGCAGTCGTTTGAAAATATGCTGGAAGACCGCCTCAAGCCAAATGCTGCAGCTAAACAGGATACAGAAACAGAATGGAGAGCCCTAAAGGACATAATTTACAACACTGCTATGGAAATCCTGGGTCCAGCCCCCCGAAAGCATAAAGACTGGTTTGATGAAAATTCCGAAGACATCAACCAATTGCTGGCCGAGAAACATCTTCTCCTCAAGGCACATTTGAATGACCCAAAGTCAACATAAAAAAAAGATGCCTTCAAGAACATTCAGAGAGTAGTGCAGCAGAAACTTCGGCACATGCGGGACTCCTGGCTGAGCAGCAAAGCTGATGAAATTCAGGGCTTTGCTGACAGACATGATATGAAAAACTTCTACGACTCAGTGAAAGCGGTCTATGGTCCTACATCACCAGGCATAGTTCCCCTCCTCAGTGCAGATGGGGGAACATTGATCACCGATAAGAAAGAAATCCTTCAACGCTGGGCAGAGCATTTCAGCAACATCTTAAATGCAACTTCCTTCTTCGATGATGAAACCATCAACTGCCTTCCTCAAGTTCCTACCAATGAGACACTTGATGACCTGCCAACCATAGTGGAAGTAAACAAAGCCATCCAGCAACTCTCCAGCGGCAAGGCACCTGGTCCTGACTCCATCCCAGCAGAGATATACAAGGCAGGTGGGCCGGTCCTAACAGAGCAGCTTCACCAAGTCTTTACAAACATATGGGTGAACGAGACCATGCCACAAGATTTCAAGGACGCGTCAATAGTCCACCTTTACAAACGTAAAGGAAACCGCCAATCCTGTGACAACCACCGAGGCATCTCCTTGCTTTCAATTGCAGTGAAGATACTCGCCAGAATTCTTCTCAATCGCCTCACAGCCCATCTCGATCAAGGTCTTCTTCCTGAGAGTCAGTGTGGCTTCAGAAAAGAACGTGGAACTGTTGACATGATTTTCGCTGCAAGGCAGCTGCAAGAGAAATGTCAGGAACAGAACTGCGAAATGTTCTCCACTTTCATTGACCTTACCAAGGCTTTTGATACAGTCAGCAGAGAAGGACTGTGGAAGATTATGGCAAAATATGGCTGTCCACGAAAGTTTGTCCAAATAGTGCGGCTATTTCATGATGGCATGCAGGCAAGAGTACAGGAAAATTGCGAACTGTCTGAACCCTTTCCTGTCACCATTGGAGTGAAGCAAGGATGTGTCCTGGCACCAACACTGTTCAGCCTCATGTTTTCAGCCATGTTGATGAATGCCTTCGAGAACGACGACATTGGAATAGACATCAACTACCGTATGGATGGAAAGTTATTCAATCTCAGAAGGCTGAAAGCTAAAACCAAAATTAACAGCGACACCGTCAGAGAGCTCCTGTTTGCTGATGATTGCGCTCTAGTACGCCAACTCAGAGGCGGACATGCAACATAATGTTTCAGCTTTCTCACATGCCTGTGCCAACTTTGGGCTCAATATCAACTTGGAGAAGACTGTAGTTATGTACCAGCCAGCTCCAGGGAATAATCACACTGTGCCGAATATCAAAGTGAATGATCATAGACTAAGTGTTGTGGACAAATTCACCTATCTTGGCAGCACTGTGTCACAAGCTGCCACAATTGATGACGAAGTGAATGCAAGAATCTCCAAGGCCAGTGCGGCCTTTGGCAGACTGTACAAGAATGTATGGGACAGAACTGGAATAAGCCTGCAAACAAAGCTAAAAGTCTACAAAGCAGTTGTATTATCCACACTGCTATATGCTTGTGAAACCTGGACTGTTTATCAGCGACACGCTAGGAAATTAAACCACTTCCACACAGTCTGCCTAAGGAAGCTACTGAAGATTAAATGGCAAGACAAGATTCCAGACACTGAAGTCCTAGAAAGAGCATCCATGCCCAGTATCCACACTCTACTGATGAAGAATCAGATTCGCTGGGCTGGTCACTTGACTCGCATGCCAGATCACAGGCTCCCTAAACGAATTTTTTACAGCGAACTGCGTTGTGGTAAACGCTCCCAAGGTGGCCAGAGGAAACGCTTTAAAGACACTCTGAAAATTTCACTGAAGGCTTTTGGAATTCATCATGACACCTGGGAGGCTGCAGCCAAAGACCGAAATTCGTGGCGTGCATCATTACGCAAGGGTGCAGTCATATGTGAGGCAACCAGGACTGCAAGAGCTGTGAAGAAAAGGCAGGACAGAAAAACCACTGCAGGAAATCCTCCTCCAGAAACGTCAAGCATTCCTTGCCCACATTGTCAAAGATCATTTCGAGCCAAAATCGGCCTTATCAGCCATCTTAGAACCCACGGCTCCATACCTTCAACCCCACTGGATGAAATGAATGGTCATCATCATTCTTGATGGACAAACAACAACAAAATCAACAACAACATATCCAATGCTATCTATTTGCTACATTTTAATTATCAACCGCCAACATTTAGATGTGTATATAACATTAAACACTAGTGAGACACTAAAGAGCTACCGATCGAGCACTAATTGTTGACAAACTAAAGCTGTCGAGTTAATTGATCATGTTTTGTGCTTTTGGTATAGTGACAGATTTTAACATATGCATTTGCATCTTTGTTGCTGGGGTATGCGATAAACTGAGTGTGTGTGTTATTTCAGGACAATCTTCTCTCTCTCTCTCTCTCTCTCTCTCTCTCTCTCTCTCTCTCTCTCTCTCTCTCTCTCTCTCTCTCTCTCTCTCTCTCTCTCTCTCTCTCTCTCTCTCGAACAATAGCGTTCGAACAATTGCGTGACTGTGTTTTAAATAATAATTAAAAATATTTCAGCCAAAGTATAGTTCATTTATTCAGTTCATATGATATATAACTCTGCGGAAGATGAGATGCAGTGAATTATGCCAGAAAAGGAATCGTGCAATGTATTAGTTAGTTAGTTAGTTAGTTAGTTAGTTAGTTAGTTAGTTAGTTAGTTAGTTAGTCGCGGTTCCAACCTCATAGCAACGGGTCGTCCCCATTTTGCTCCGTTCCTGTGTCAGTTAATATCACACAAAACGCCTCCCACTGCCCAATGTGAAAAGTGGAAAAGACAGGAGTCTCGACAAACAACAACAATAATAATAATGATAATAATAATAAGGCTTTATTTTCAAAGGGTTAAGAATTGGGCACTCAGGCCCGTCTGACATTCTGCCCTTCTTCTCTATTTCCTCTCATACATTCTTTCATTCAACATCACTTATGAAGCAACTTTTGACAACAAAAGAACATTAAAACGCATGAAAAATAATCAATAACAAATGACTCACTGAGGCAGTGTTTAACATGGGCATTATAAATACCTAAGGAGGGTGTAACGTGCCATACATAAGGGAATGTTTTTTGGCTAGTTGTCGTTTGAGATAAGTTACCATTATTGTCTTTTTTGTGTTATTTGTTATGGGGGCATGTAGTCTGTACTAAGGTAGTGTTCAAACAGGTTGCGAATGTATGTAATCATGATTGGTGGTGTCTTTGATTTCTTGTGGAAGATTGTTCCACAACTGAGCGGCAGAGTATGCTAAGCTTGTTTTATATAAGTCTATCCTAGGTTTAGGGACATGAAGTATATTTAGTCGTTCGCTATGTCTAGCGTTATATTTAAACAATGGCCAAAGGTAGCTTGGAGCATTTTGAAATAGGATTTTGTGAATTAGTTTGGTCTTATTAAAAAGTAGGCGCTTGTGGAGTGGCAGTAACCGGAGACGTTTATGTAGGTTAGAATTGTCGGTAAGCTTTTCACCATTAATTAAACGCACTGCCCTTTTCTGGAGTGAATATAGGCGTTTTGTTATTGATTTGGAGCATCCATCCCAGACTGTGGAGCAGTAATCAATATGTGTTTGTATATGAGAAGTATAGAATATCTTTCTTGTGTTTTCGTCAAGGAAATTTTTAATTTTGGCAAGTTGGTATACTTTTTTGGCTATTTGTTTAACTAGAGCATGAACATGTGAGTTAAAAGGTTAGATTTTGATCTATGATAACACCCAGTGTCTTGTGCTCGGTGACACTTTCTACAGGCGTGCTGCCAATGTGCAGCTGAAGAGTTCTCTGCGAGTTTAGAGTGTGAAGTCTTTGCCTGGTTCCTATTAACATAGACTTTGTTTTAGTAATGTTAATTTGCATGCGGTTTGCATGACTCCAGTTAACTACACTATTTATTTCCTGTTGCAACGATAATTCTAGCACATTACGATCAACAGCGTTCGTATATACTGTGCAGTCATCAGCAAATAGATCGCAGGATGACGACAGATTTAATGGAAGATCATTTATATAAATGGCAAATAATAGAGGGCCAAGAATAGACCCCTGAGGTACTCCAATATTAATGGTAATGGCTTGAGATAAAACTTTATTGTGTGATACTACTTGCTTTCTGTCTAATAAGAATGATTTTATTAATGTCACTATATTAACACTTACTTTCATTGTTTCTAGTTTTTTAATTAGAATAGTATGATCTATCATATCGAATGCTTTCCTAAAGTCTATAAACACCGCTCCACATAGAGTATTGTTGTTAATATTTTGATGCCAGTTTTCTATCATGTTTGTTAGTGCCGTATGGCAAGAATATTTTGGCCGAAATCCTGACTGACTGTCAACTATCAGTTTATGACGAACTAAGTGATCTAGTGTTGTTTTGTGGATGTGCTTTTCTAGCGGTTTGGATAATGAGGATAATATGGAAATTGGTCTATAATTACTCATGAGACGATCGTCTAGAGGACCAGCTTTTAAATGAGGATACACTTTAGCGATTTTAAAGGCTGATGGGAAGTGACCTCTGGTTATACATTGATTATATATAAAAGTTAGTGACTCGCAGATCGCCGGTGCAGCATGGCGAAGGATCCGACTACTAATTTCATCTAGTCCTGATGAGTTATTGTTTTTTAGATTACGGAGATGAGTAAATACTTCAGTTGTCGTCATTAGCGGTATGTTGGAGGGAATGTGTCCATAGCATTTGTTCTCACAGAATGATGATAATAAAGATATGTCATGAGGCGCATCTGGTATTGCAGCCTTCAGTTGGTTTATGTAGGACTGAGAGTATCTACTGAATTGATCACATGTAACCTGATTTGATGGTAATGATTGTGATGATTTGTGTTTGTTTGTCAAGGTATTAATTGCTTTCCATATATCTTTAGTGTTGGTTTTATCTATTACTATGTTCTTATACAACAGCCCGCACAGATACACTGTGCATAATGCCGCCGCCAGAATGTCAACACAATAGTCCCCCACGAAACATCTAGTTCATCTCTGATGGAATCGGCAGTCTGGATGTTTCCTAGATGTTCACCCACACAGTACCAAAACAAATACAGTTCATCGTCGATGGCAGTGGCAGTCAACCACGCATTTCTGCATAAGGCATTTCTGTGGTAGGCTACAGTGTTGCTATTCTTTGCATCCTTTATGGGCCCCGGCAACACACGGGAGGTGTTTTAAATATTTCAGCCAAAGTATAGTTCATTTATTCAGTTCATATTATATATAACTCTGCAGAAGATGAGATGCAGTGCAATGTATTGCTTATAGCTACTGTGTTTGTCATAAATATTTTCACAAAGATTAAATATGGAAGCGGGGATCAGCATGGCCGAATGGATAAGATAGCTTGTTCTTTAACATGCAGTGTAGTTATGCCAAGGTCGCGGGTTCAACGCCTATACCTGTCATTTGGACTAAAATGTTCACTTCTCGTCCTTGACTTAGAGACGTTAATTTACAAACACCTCAGAAGTCGGAGTGGATTCGCCTGATGGCCAGGAACACTGGGACTAGGGGAAACTAATCCAGGCGTAGAAATCATTTCAGTGAACTAAAAGTAGTAGCTCTTGTATGGACTACGCTTGAGTTCAAGGCGAGCGAAGAACACAAAAACAAAATAAACAAATAATAATAATAATAATAATAATAATAATAATAATAATAATAATAATAATAATAATAATAATAATAATAAGGAAGCCTAACAAATGCGCAAGCTCGACCCTTGAAGAGCTGGCTTGATGGTGTTAAAGAGACACTGAAGTTGAAGCAATTAAGTATGACAGTATGAAAAACAAGATAATCGAAACACACAATGTCATCCATCCCCTCTCTGTGAAGTTTCACGGCAAACGAAATATGACGAAATAAGAAGGAAGAGAAACATAGTATATTAATATATTTGAATTATACTAACATACCAGCTATCACATCGTTAACGCTGGTTTATAATTTGAAAGGATCTCTAAGAGCAAGTGGATCATCTTCATCGCACCGGGTTTTACCCCTTATGACTCGGTATCTTTCCGTAGGGTGGTGGGGGGTCCTCGAAAGCGTCGCACAAAGCAAAACTCCGTAGATCCAGCGACGACTTCCAGGAGTTTTCGAGAAAATTTGCACTCATGAACCGAACGACGATGTGGCCTGGAATGGAACCCACAGCCGTCTGACCCCTAGAGACACCTTTGATTTTATAATGAAAATATTCAATAAATTTGTGCTCTTATATTGGATAGTTCCCCCCCCCCCCCATGTATCTCCACCTTGTCGCTGTATTGGCTTGAGTGTCCCAGTGACCCCAAGGGGCCAGACGAAGAGAGACACAACATGCTGCTCAGCAGGTAGACTGAGGATAGCAGTCAAAGTCTAAATCAGGCTCACGATGCCGCTGAATTTTGGTCCGGATACATACTCTCAGCTGAGGGATATGGCTGAACGCTTCTAAGCCATAAACACTCGGATGTGAGAGCCGGGCCGATACCCACCTACCGAAAAATGGAGGTGAGATGCTGAGCACGCTACATGCTTAGTTCTGATGCTTGTTCGAAGGCTCTCAGCTGGGGGATATTAGGGATCCCCGGATGAGAGGGCCTGGCCGTTTTTCGCTCACTGAAGCGCGGAGGTAAGGTGCTGAGCCGGCAGCTCATGTAGCCTACCTCGTGAGCGGTACCTAAGGTGACACATGGCAAAGATGCTTAGTCGCACGAAGTGGTTACGATGAAAGTTTTTATCTATACCCATAGAGTGAGCGTAGTCAAAGGTGGAAAAAACGTCTCAAAATCACGAAATGGAACGCTTGGCTAGCGAATCCATCACGTGGTAGTCCGAAGCGAAAGCTTGATGAGTGGATGTCGTCCGCAGACTGTCCGTCCCTGGTTTGTGTGGGGAGCGACCAGTGGCAAAACGAAATGCCCAATACATGGAAGTGAGGAATTAAAGCAACCACGAGTAGGATGTGGTGACTCCTCGGGTGAGCCCAGTCTCAGAGCGCTATGTGCCGGCTCTGCATTTATGGAAGCCTCCTTGGATAGCGGGGAATGCCCATGGTCTGCCCCTGCCTTCCCTTGAGGGTTAACCGTGATGTCTTTGACCGTTCTACCTTGACCAGCTGAGATGTGGGCGACAAGACAGCAGTAAAAGTCTAATGTCTCTGGAAACCCCGGGAAGGCAAACCCGTAAAAATGCCCGCTGAAGTCGGATGTGCTGACCTATGGGTGCAAATAAATCAGGCACAGCGCTTAAACGTCCGAGTGAAATATCTTTCGTGCTAGGATCAGCTCTGACTACCTAGTTTTCCGAATGTCCGTCGTGCCCGGAACAGCTCTGACTATATTGTTCTCCGGGCACAACGATAAGCACATGTCCGAATCGAAAACTCGCTGAGTGGATACCGTCTGCAGACCGGTGTGGATTGTGCGGGAACGGCCCGTAGCGAATGTAATGGCCAATATATTGAAGTGAGGAATTAAAACAGCCATGAGCTGGACGTGACGATTCCCTCGGTGCTATCAGGGTGCTATGTGTCGGCTCTGCAACTATAAAAGCCACCCTGGATGGCGGAAAATGCCATGGACTGTCCCTGCCTTCCCTTGAGGGATGACCGTGAAGTCTTCGAACGTTCCACCTTGACAAGCTGGGATGTGGACGGTACCACAAAAGTGAGAGTCTCCCAGGAATGCTAACCTGGTCAAAATTGCATGCTAAAGTCGGATGTGTTGACCTAAGGGTTTCGGCCCAAAGGTGCCTAACCGGACACACCGCAATCGCATCTGGAAAAAAAAAACACTCCGGATAAGCGCAAAGAAGAAGAAGATATTGGATAGTGAGGCGCACGGTTTGATAATTCTTCGTCATACCGAGCCGAAGGATCGAAATCAGCTGCAGCCGATTTGGAAGCAATACGCTATGCGTTGCTTTCAATGGTATGAGGTCGTTCAGAAAGCAATGGCAAACTACTGGACCTAGTAAATTGCCTAATTAAACACAAACAGCCAGTAAATGCTTGCGTTGATTGCAACGACCTGTAAAAGACAAGAAACTAACCGATCCTGTGATTTTATTTTAAAATATAACGATAGTATGTATAAGCCAAAATCGAATGTAATAAGTAACAAGTAAATAATATACTGTCGCTTTCAAAAGGTAGAGAGGCGGAGGCTGACATACCAATCAATACAATACTATGTGAAATGCCTAGACCTCACATATGCTAGATTGTGGTGTTATAATGGTGTGTGATCAGCACATCTTCTGTCCAAATGTCTCCACGGTGAAGTGGTTAAGTTTCACGCTTCGAAGGTTGAGAGTTCGATGTCGGACTCCGTCATTCGTTTCATGAGTGCAGTTTTCACGAGACTTCTGGGGGTATTCGCTAAGGGTGTGTGTGTGTGTGTGTGTGTGTGTGTGTGTGTGTGTGTGTGTGTGGTGCGCGCGCGCGTGCGTGCGTGCGTGTGTGTGTGTGTGTGTGAATTCAGTAGCATGTCCTTTGCAGAACCTCGCTCCCTTAACAACCTTCTGGAAAACTTCTCTATCATAAGCAACATGTCCGATACACCCATCTGGAGATCATCCCGCACCCATCCTCTCTTTGGCCTTCCTCTTCCTCTCTTCCCGGGCATATATCCCCTCATTATTGTTCTCTCCAAGCTTCCATGACGTTTCAAGTGACCAAAATATTTAAAATTTCTTTGTTTTATCGTCTTTGATCGCCAATCTTCTTCAATATTCAGCTCTTGAAGTATGGTTGCATTTGTTATTTTTCTTTATCTAAGATATTCTTAGAATCCGTCTATAATATTTATACCTACAGGCAAGTATGCGCTGTTAATTAAGCTTGTTTATATATATGGCACAACAATAAACCAATAAAATAAGAGTGAAAGACAGATAAATATAGCAGTTTAAGTCACACATAAATACCGGATAGAAACATTCATCATCAGTATCAGTGAAATATCGATAAGCGTGAGCGATCATGTTTCGCCATCTCACACGATCACCAGAGTCGTGGATCAGCTCTGTGTTCTTGTCTCGACCATACCATGTGGCAAAGGCAAAACCATCCAGATATTTAATACTATTCCAATTTTTTTTTTTTTTAAACCGATTCACTTGTTTAAGAATATTCCCATTTACCTGAAAATTACATTGTGGTTATTTCTTTCTTCCTAGTGAAATCATAATAGGTGTCTTCTTGCAGCTTCATTCTAACTCTACATTAAACATTACAGGCAAATTAAAAGATAACGCAAGCGTGGCCGTGGGGATAATTCGTTTAACTGTGTCTGCAGCATACCTTGGCACTGTCTTGCATCTTAATTTCTTTGTTCTAAGAACTCAAAGATGGTGCACAAGACACATTTTCTCTGTCATGCACGTTTTAAGAACCCCAAGTTGTTTGTTCTAGTCAGTATTACGTTCCGTAGTTCGCAATTTAAAATTACATTCTGAAGCGCAAGTACAATAAAAGAAGGAAACCCCCATACTTTCTAATTACCTTGAAACAGAATCCGCGTCTGTAGTCTGGAAATTAAGCACAGCTAGAGGTCACATGTCTCTCTGGTCGAGGGGTTCGGTTACACCACTTTCTCTGTAATCCCGTTTATCACGCAGTCTCGTAGCGGGCGAGAACTGGGAGCGGTTCGTCCCCCGCTGGTGACTTGCGGGATAACCGAGCCGGCCGCTCAGAGAAGCAATGGCAAACTACTGAGCGTAATCTTGCCAAGAAATCAACAGACAGCTGAAAGATGCTGCTGTTGACAGCGATGTCCTGTAATATGAGACTTTAAAAAAAAAAACATATGCTAGGTTGCGGTGTTATAATGTGGTGTGATCAGGACACCTCTTTGCCAACTGTCTCCATGGCCAAGTGGTTAAACCGCCTGCCTCGCGCCCCGAAGATTGTGGGTTCGATTGTCATTCGGTTAGTTAACCTATTAGTTAACCTATTATAGTACCTAGTTAACTTAACGAGTGCAATTTTATTTGAAAGTCCCGCAGATTGTCTCTGGAACTAAGGGCTTCGTGCGTTGCCGTTATGCTACGCTTTTAGCAGGCTACCATGTAAAACCATATATGGCACAAATAAATCAATAACATAACAGTGAAAGACAGCTATATATAGCAGCTTGTGTCACGCGGTAGTGCCGTATATAAACATTAAGTGTTACTTCAGAGATAAGGCAAGCGTGGCCGTGGGGATACTTCGTTGAAATGGAATTAACAACCAACAGGTGTCTACCTGTACATCTCCTGGCGCTGTCTTGCACCGTGAATTTTTTTTTTTTTTTTTAAATTCACAGATGCACAAGACTCATTTTCTCTGGCACCCATATTAAAAAAATTTTAATTTTATTTCCCTTAAGTTCAGGAATTCCAAATTTTAAACAAATACTTTGCAGGACTTTATGATCAACCGCAAGTAAGTGCGTGCGTGCGTGCGCACGCGCGCGTGTGTGTGTTTGTGTGTCTGTGTGTGTTTTGCGCTCGCTCTCTATGAACTTCAAGCGCAATCAATACACGCTAATCCTAGTAGTGCTGAACTGAATTTTGCGTGTGGATTAGCTTTCCCTATTAACAGTGTCCCTCGCCATCAGGCAAACCCACTCCGACTTCAGAGGTACGTGTAATTAACGTCCCCAAGTCAAAGACGATAGGTCAGCACTCTACTCCAACTGTCCGGTGTAGCAGCTGAACCCCTTACCTCGGCATCAGCACACTGGATGTTTAATTTATCCATTCAGCCTTGCTGACCTACAACCACAAGTTGATTTTCTAGGCAATGTTACAGTCAGTAGTTTGCCATGGCTTTCTGAAGCATAAGTAAAATAAAGGAGGTAAATCCCATACTTACTAAATATCGTGAAACAGAATGCACGGCTGTAGTCTTGAAAATAAGCAATACTCTACAAAAATATAATGTACAGTAGTGTCTTAATAAGCATTTACAACAAAGCTGAATTGTATTATACTAAACACGAAATAAATTATAATATAAATTATATACGAAACGAGGTTGGACATTAATAAGGGTAGTATTTGTCCCAACTGAAGATACATAACATAATAGTTAAGGAAACATAAATTGAAAACAATAAAAAATAAAATATTACCCTTATGGACGACAATGGCAATCCCTTTTAGATTAATATCCGAATGTGGCTGATTCGATCACATGATTATCAATGTGAGGCGGGGACGGGCCCTAATTATAACTTCTCTTTTGAGATTCAACAGGGTAGGGGTAATGGAGAAAAGGATGAAATGAATAATCACATGATAAAGTGTGATGAGACCAAGAGGTTTACAAAAAGTACTTAAAGAACCAAGTGGGTATCAAACCATCGAGGCCACCAGAAAGATAATAAATATTATATACTCGGCCGAAGTGAATAAGTCACAATTTTCAGAATCCGCACTGGTTAATAAGGGAAAATAATATTTGTTCACTAAAGGAAAGATATGAGATACTGAAGAATGTGATTGCGGAATAGTAAAAATACGACTAAACATTTGCTTCGAGAGTGTCCAACTAACAAAGAACAGAAAAGATTTCTTTGGGCCAAACTCCATGGAGATGTCAACAATCTAAAGTTGTCTACCGCTTCCTTTAATTAAATATAATTAGGTTGCCGTCCAAAGATGCAGGAAGAAGAAACAGCAGAAGAAATATGACCCTAGCACTATACATAGCATACGTTGAAAGGCTTGGACAGGCTCTTTACTTACTTGCTCTGTACAAGTGTGCTATTTTATATCACTGTCTATCAATGCAGATATACATGGCATTAAAGAGAGGGGCACAGACACAGAACAATAGAATACAGTGGCGAGGAAGCTTCACAAACAATCAAAGAGCACAAATACATCATTACCGTAATAATAAGTATAGATGCTGTTGGTAAATGTAACCTCGGACATTGTGTTTAGCTGAGCAGGGACTTTGTGAGAAATTTTACTCAACTTCAATCTCTTAAGTATTCTCAAGTGAATGGGAGGAACTGTCTGGGAACACACACAACATCTGACAAATAGATCAGGGGAACCGCGGTAGCAGTGGCGTGCAGAGGGGGGTACGGGGGGTGCGACGGTCCAGAGCATCCAGCCGGGAGGGGGCAGCACAGTGCAGTGGGAGGGGAGAAGGAATGAATTAGGGAAAGAACAATTTAGGGGCATCCAATCAAGGGGTTGGCTCCGGGCGTCAAAGAACCTCTGCACACCACTGCGCGGTGGAGAGCTTATTGTGTCCGCCTTAGGCTCAGAAGCTACTGGGTTGAATCTCTGTCTAGCGCTGGGCATTTTTACCGGGAACCACTGGTATACAATGGTATTCAAAACAATGAAGTCACCTTGGTGAAATGAGACAAAGAAGCCACAATTAATAAGCTGCACAATGTGTTGCCTGGCACATCTCGCGTGATCTCATCGGGTTATATGGCAGAGTTATATATCGTACGAAGTAAAAAGATGAATCATATTCTGGTTAAACGAATTTAAAACATATTGTCACTGATATTGTTAGAATATTATCGGAAAAGTAACATCAGAGATTGTATTGCGAGGATTTTATCGGGCCGACAGACAAGAATGACAGCCATATGGCTCTAGCGGCTTACACTTGTGCAGAATACCATAAGTAGAAGCATAGTAAGTATACTAACAATAAATACTAATACGAGCAATAATAGATGGTGTACAGTATAATAGAATAGACGACTTCGCCTACATACTTTGAATGTGGCACACTGATAGAGCAGCATGGGATAGTGTACTACACCCCAATTAATATAAAGTTAATATTACGATATACACAACTGCTTTTTACACCACTAAGTCCCCAACTAAACTAAACACAACTGCTGGTGTGTGAAGTGGTAGAACTTCATAGTCATACATACCAGATCATTAGGCTGATTAGGTTATGAAGCGAGGTAAACAACTTCTTTGTCATGTTTTACCTTCCTAGATACATCTCTATATCTCAGGTATCCATTTTAGTAATTTAGGGCGATCGCATAGAAGCTTGTCTTATGAAAATAATATATATCTGCCTCTTAAGGACAAAATACAGACCGCTTTGCTATAAGGAAGAGCAACGTCCACTACTCTTTAAAAAAGCAACTTACTACCAAACAAGACATGACTGCGAATTTGCGAACATGACCAGTCCAAAATGAAAATGCAAGAACATCAAGAGATGAAGCAGTGAAGCCAGATAAGACCGCTAGTGTTAACCAGGTCAAAAAATGCCCGCAGAAGTCGGATGTGTCGGCCTAACGGCGCAAGAACGCAGCTCTGCTGTAAACAGGCACAACGCAATCACATCCGGAAAAAAAAAACTCCGGATGAACGCAGAAGAGGAAGAAGACCGCTCGCTATTTAGTTAGGGGACCAAAGAAGAATAGTAAACTAAAACTAAACTGCTGTACCGGCGACTGCTACACGCTGAGAGTGATTATGAGGTGGGGATCTGAGCACTTATGGAAGGATGGTACAATGTGCAGTGGGAATAATGACGATAATCTGACGACCAACTATGTAACAATTTGAATTACAATGTATTCTACAAACTACTGTTACTGTTACTCCCAGTTAGCTTTCGATTTCACAGGGTATATCCGGTAACAACAACAATGGCGGACAGCATTGTATCTGGTGTATTTCACCAACTTGAAAGATTGGTCCAGGCTGCTTTAGTTCATATTGGACTAGATGGAGAGAGAAACCACGTGAAACTAATAAAAAAAACACGAGATTTAAAGTGCGGTGACGTTTTTATACCAACTGGAATAATGAAACTGGACGACTCAAAGACATCAGAGGTAACCCAAGCACTAGCGTTAATAAATTTAGTCAATAACGATGTAAATTAGCACTCTTCCGAATTCCGGTCCCAAATAGTTCTGCAGTGAATAATTTTAACTAACCCTAACCAACCATAATCACTTATTCACTGCAGAACTATTTGGGACCGGAATTCGGAAGAGTGCCGTTCCGCAGTGAATAAGTTAGGGTTAGGGTTAGTGTTAGTTATAATGTTATATAAAATTATTCACTGCGGAACTATTTAGACCCATCTGTCGGAAGAGTGCCATTTTTTTGCATATCCTTTTTACAGGACATTGCTGTCAACACCAGCATTTTGCAGCTGTTGTTGATGTCTTGGCAAGTTTACGTTCAGTAGTTTGCCATTACTTTCTGAACGACTGGCTCCAATATCAACTCATTAAAACCCAGCGCAATGCGGTCTGCTGCCAAATCGGTTGCAGCTATGTTTTGAACGCGGGTAAGCAGGATCACAAACTGCGTCCATAACTCCTTCGCCATGGAGTAATTAGTAATTTGTAAATTACTTAACAGCAATAATACTTATAAGTGTGTGTGCGCGTACGTGTGTGTGTGTGTGTGTGTGTGATGAAGCACATTTAAAACGCACCACCTGTATTATATTAACGAAGTGACTTCGCAATAGAATTGCGAATAGAAAAAAATTATATTCACAGTAGAAGTAGGTCACATGACTATTCCTATGCGTGTAGCTATATTATACATTTTTGTTGATGTGTTAACGTGTCCTCAGTAGCGTAGTGATAAGTGTCTCCTCCTGTCAAGCGGGAGCTCGAGGTTCGATTCCTCGTCAGTGAAGTGAATTTTTTTTTTTTTCATTTTCAGCAAATACGTACAAATATTAAACATTAGGAACTAAAATATAGAACTGAGAAACTCGAAGCATGTGAATAAAGTGTGATGATCGAAGCATATTACTGTCAGCTTGGACCAGAATTATCAGGACATACAAAGTAGGATGGTAACGTAAACAAACATGGATGCCTGGTAACAGTAAGTGTACAGAAACGAAAGTTAACAATTCTTGAACTCGCCTGGGGACACAATTATTTGTAGGGATCGTTATTTGTATTGGGGATACCAGTTCTGGAAAATTATTCTTGATATTTAAACAGGACTAACGTAATGTAAAAATAAAATGGGATGCCAGAAGAACGGACAGAAGTAAGAAGAAGGGTGATTCATTAAAAATTACGGAGAATTCGGCAGAATTAAACTCGCAACAGTGAACATTCCTATTTAAATTAACCACCTTCTTAGACTTCTTAATGGCTCAAACTAAAATTGACTAGTGAGCAGACGCTGTGACATGTTTGTTACTTCCCGCAATTCTATTGCGAATATAATTTTTCTCTATTCGCAATTCTATTGCGAATATAATTTTTCTCTGTTCGCAATTCTATTGTGAATAGAGCCTCCCTTATATTAATTATAATCCAGGAACAAATTGTGAAATGGGAAATCGGATGCCTGTGTGTATTGTTGCGCACATGAAAAATTCCTTGGCAGTTGAAAATCGAAAAAGAGTAGCCTAATGGCGCTGCCCGTGCAAAATTTTGAGTTTAAAAATCTACCCAAAAGTATTTCAGGATCCTTGCCAGTGCTACGGGGGTCGTGCACTGAGCTGAGTTTCTCCGGACTCAGGCTTGAGTTAGGAGTAGAACAGAGCACTTATGGGTTACACCCGTGTGCCATGATGTTGATCCATCGACTAAACTAAGCTAAACTAAACTCTGGCATGGTTGGAAATGAGCAAGCAGATAGATTGGCTGGTACTGCATCATTGAGGGGTGTTTTGACGCATGATAAGGCAGATGCAGTGAAGTGTGTGAATAATGCAGAAGAAATGATTGACTGTCATGGCCTAGAGAGAATGCGGTAGCGTGGGGTGGTCAGAAGATCTGGTAGACAGTCATCATTCAGAGATAAAGCAAGATGGACTATAATCAGATTGTATGGAACTCTGCTGATGATGACTGAGAGCTGAGTGCAATGATCTAGTTTCTTGACTCAACTCAACTCTATGATCAAAATATCACTATTTAATAATTAATATGTTATTAATTATTATTGTAGAACAGCTCCCTGGCCTAATTCTCTTCTCCATGTGTTCTTAGGTCTTTCTCTATTTCTTTTGCCCTGGGGGTTCCAGAGAGATGACTGTCTAGTTATACTACTACTTTGAAAAGTTATATTGCCATCCTTGCTATCTTAAATAGGAGCACACATATTCATCACTAAATTGTTGAGTACAACCTTCATTCATTGATTAGGTTAGTCAATTTGTAGCCTGGAGTTGAAGACATCTGATGATGTCTCTCCATTTCTCACCAAGTTATTTATCCCTTTACCGGGCAAAACGCCTGAGAACGTTTTTACATCGGAACGGGCAAACCATCCGAAAGCGTCCGTGACTATTATGCATTGTAAAAAAGCAATCTCTCGGCTTTCCGAGACTTCTGATTGTTTACTTTTGGTTTCGCCGATAGCTTGACAATGTGGCCGTCATTCGCAAGCGTGTACTTTGAATTTGAACGGATTTTAAAAATAGTTTTGTGGGGTTTTACGCTTTGTATTTCAAAATGGATTTTGACGATTCTTCAAGTGATAGTGGAGATTTTGCTGGGTTCAATTTAAGTGACATTGAAGGGCACGAAGTTGACTATTAATCGGAGGTAGATATCAGTGATCAGCGTTACTTTGCAATAGCAGTCATGAGTCGGACTTTAAAAAATATGATTCTGATTCTGAAAATTGTAAATTGCTGTATAAATGACTGACAATCACAAACAATATGTTGTATTTTGTAAATATTTGTGCTCATGTGTGGATTACGAGGAACATTCACATGAGCAAAATAATCTGCATGCTTTTTACTTCATTTTGTTTTTTATTTAAGTAAAATCGGTTGACTAACACCTTTTATGTGATGATTTTACCAACGTAACCGAAAATTTTACTGAACCTCAAAATTCTTCTTGCCCGTTCAAGGCTACAAAACAGACAAACGTCTGCCTAGTAAATGGTTAATCTCAAAACATGTATTGAAGCCATATGATCATACCCTTCCGCTGTCTCCTGTTCTCAGCAACTATTTTCAGCTAAGTGTAATTATGTGTCCCAATATCCTTCCATGCTTGTGTGATGTAGTTTGTCCTCTTTTTCTCTTGTCTTGCATCTTACTTTTTAGTGTTTTCAGTAATAGACTTTCAGGTTATCATATTCCAGTCATTTGAGTAGTCAGAATTATTACAATTTTCCACATCTTACTGTGAATATTGTATGTAACTTTAATATTGGGATATTTTACACTCATACATTTCAACAGATTCTGAGATATTTGGAGCAGTCTACTGAAGATTTACAAAAAAAGTTTGTAAAGAAAGTCTTTACTGATAAATTCAGTATACTGACATTTCATTTGGACAGGGTGCAGTTTTGCAGAGCTGTAATTAAGGAGGTAAGTGATTAGATTCTACCATTGTCCCTTATGTTAACTTCTTTGTTTTAACTAATTTTTTATGAATACATTGTAAATGCTGGCTTCATGACGAGTGCTGCTGATGTTGCCTGTCTGCCTGATTGTTAGTGAATCAAGTAGTCTTCAACAGTTGTTAAGGTTCTTATACTATACTGTTCTTCCTTGTAAGATCTTTTTCGACGGTTCTAGTTTCCCTAGTTTGCTGTTCTTGTAAGATCTTGTTCAACTATTCTAGTTCTGTCTCGTTTGCTGTTCTTCCTTGTAAAATCTTGTTTTAGCCTTTCTAGTTCTCACTGCTGTTTTGTTCTTCTTTGTAAGATCTTGTTGAAGTTGCTAGAACATTTTGTAAGTGGAAGAAGGAAACCTTGGATTGATATCAACCTTATTATAATATAGAGAAAATTATTCTCTTTTGAGGGCATGACCAGAAGTAGAAAAACTAACAATAATTTAGGAGCAAGCCCCTTATTCTAGGAGCCAGCATATTTTTTTGCAAAATTATTGAAAATTCAGGCAGCAGGTAAACGTTTCCAGGGTATGATCTTCTTCTTCTTTCTTTTTCTGCGTTCATCCAGAATGTTGTTTTAAAAGTAATTGTGCCTGTTTACAGCAGAGCTACGATATTTGCACCTTCGGCCGACACATCCAACTTCTTTAGGCATTTGTTGGCCAGGTTACCTTCCTGGGTGTTTCTTATGACATTTGACTCTCACTGTTATGGTGTTTATCCCCATCCCAGCTGGCCCATTTAGAACAGCTGAAGACATCCCCGGTCAGGCCTCAAGGGAAGGCAGGGCAGACATGGGCATTCCCCGCCATCCAAGGAGGCTTTCATAATTGCAGAATTGACACATAGCGCTCTGGTACTGGATTCACCCAAGGAATCGTCACTTCCTGCACATGGCTGCTTAGCCTCATTTCCATATAGTGGGCCTACCATTCACCACAAGCTGTTCCTCTGGAAACCAGAAGAATTCAGTTTGCAGATGACACCCAGGGCATGATCTTATACTAACACTTTCTGTCTGACTGTTACATTAACCCTTTTTTAAAATCAGCTTATTAATTGAACTCTATCTCTCTTAGAGTGTTACTGAACTTCTTGTTGCAGACGTTATTTAAACTCTTCCTAACCCACATAATTATTACTGAACAATAACCAATGACTTGGACAGACAAATTTACGAAAATTATCATGGATGGAACACTGACTAATGGACTGTGTGGTTTAGAGGCACGATGTTGACCTCCAGCTTAAACAAACCTGGCACGGTTCATAGTCAGGGTTTATGGATTTTTTATAAAATAACAACCAGAGGATTGCGCTTTCCCCTCTGAACCTATGCAAGTGGATTACACGTCAAGCCTTCTTGGATAAGGGGAAAAGGGTAGGGCACATTGTACATATTAACAATCTCCTCCACAGTGGAAAATTGAACACAGCGGTGCCAAATAGGCCACTGTCCATTTTATATTGAAAAAGAATTAGGAAATGATCCTATAAAAATATTTATAGCTTGTTATTTTGTTATACAAATTTTGAACCTCGTCAATGCTATGGAGTTTGTACACTGCTGAGATTCTCCTTGTATAATCTACTGAAGGAAACTGGACCACTTAATGAGTTTTCCATGTGCAGTGAAAGTAATCACTTCCACACCATTCCAAGCCATTGAATGTGCAGCGATCTGCTTAATGTTGTTTGTCCATCAAGAATGATGATGACCATTCATTTCATCAGTGGGGTTGAAGGTGTGGAGGCGTGGGTTCTAAGATGGCTGATAAGGCCTATTTTGGCTCGAAATGTCTTTGACAATGTGGGCAAAGAATGCTTGACGTCACTGGAGGAGGATTTCCTGCAGTGGTTTTTCTGTCCTGCCTTTTCTTCACAGCTCTTGCAGTCCTGGTTGACTCACATATGACTGCACCTTTGCGCAATGATGCACGCCACGAATTTCGGTCTCTGGCTGCAGCCTCCCCAGGTGTCATGATGAATTCCAAAAGCATTCAGTGAAATTTTCAGAGTGTCTTTAAAACGTTTCCTCTGGCCACCTTGGGAGCGTTTACCACAACGCAGTTCGCTGTAAAAATTCGTTTAGGGAGCCTGTGATCTGGCATGCGAGTCAAGTGACCAGCCCAGCGAATCTGATTCTTCATCAGTAGAGTGTGGATACTGGGCATGGATGCTCTTTCTAGGACTTCAGTGTCTGGAATCTTGTCTTGCCATTTAATCTTCAGTAGCTTCCTTAGGCAGACATTGTGGAAGTGGTTTAATTTCCTAGCGTGTCGCTGATAAACAGTCCAGGTTTCACAAGCATATAGCAGTGTGGATAATACATCTGCTTTGTAGACTTTTAGCTTTGTTTGCAGGCTTATTCCAGTTCTGTTCCATACATTCTTGTACAGTCTGCCAAAGGCTGCACTGGCCTTGGAGATTCTTGCATTCACTTCGTCATCGATTGTGGCAGCTTGTGACACGGTGCTGCCAAGATAGGTGAATTTGTCCACAACACTTAGTCTATGATCATTCACTTTGATATTCGGCACAGTGTGATTATTCCCTGGAGCTGGCTGGTACATAACTACAGTCTTCTCCAAGTTGATATTGAGCCCAAAGTTGGCACAGGCATGTGAGAAAGCTGAAACATTATGTTGCATGTCCGCCTCTGAGTTGGCGTATAGAGCGCAATCATCAGCAAACAGGAGCTCTCTGACAGTGCCGCTGTTAATTTTGGTTTTAGCTTTCAGCCTTCTGAGATTGAATAACTTTCCATCCATACGGTTGTTGATGTCTATTCCAATGTCGTCGTTCTCGAAGGCATTCACCAACATGGCTGAAAACATGAGGCCTGCAACAGTGTTGGTGCCAGGACACATCCTTGCTTCACTCCATTGGTGACAGGAAAGGGTTCAGACAGTTCACCATTTTCCTGTACTCTTGCCTGCATGCCGTCATGAAATAGCCGCACTATTTGGACAAACTTTCGTGGACAGCCATATTTTGCCATAATCTTCCACAGTCCTTCTCTGCTGACTGTATCAAAAGCCTTGGTAAGGTCAATGAAAGTGGAGAACATTTCGCAGTTCTGTTCCTGACATTTCTCTTGCAGCTGCCTTGCAGCGAAAATCATGTCAACAGTTCCACGTTCTTTTCTGAAGCCACATTGACTCTCAGGAAGAAGACCTTGATCGAGATGGTTTGTGAGGCGATTGAGAAGAATTCTGGCGAGTATCTTCCCTGCAATTGAAAGCAAGGAGATGCCTCGTTGGTTGTCACAGGATTGGCGGTTTCCTTTACGTTTGTAAAGGTGGACTATTGACGCGTCCTTAAATCTTGTGGCATGGTCTCGTTCATCCATATGTTTGTGAAGACTTGGTGAAGCTGCTCTGTTAGGACCGGCCCACCTGCCTTGTATATCTCTGCTGGGATGGAGTCAGGACCAGGTGCCTTGCCGCTGGAGAGTTGCTGGATGGCTTTGTTTATTTTCACTATGGTTGGCAGGTCATCAAGAGTCTCATTGGTGGGAACTTGAGGAAGGCAGTTGATGGTTTTCATCATCGAAGAAGGAAGTTGCATTTAAGATTTTGCTGAAATGCTCTGCCCAGCGTTGGAGGATTTCTTTCTTATCGGTGACCAATGTTGCCCCGTCTGCACTGAGGAGGGAACTATGCCTGGTGATGAAGGACCATAGACCGCTTTCAGTGAGTCGTAGAAGTTTTTCATATCATGTCTGTCAGCAAAGCCCTGAATTTCATCAGCTTTGCTGCTCAGCCAGGAGTCCCGCATGTGCCGAAGTTTCTGCTGCACTACTCTCTGAATGTTCTTGAAAGCATCTTTTTTTGATGTTGACTTTGGGTCATTTCGGGTCATTTGGTAGTGATCTGCTTAATATAGAATGAGTTTATGCATGTGCCTGGCGTATACATCTGAAAAATTATGTCAATACATTTTATGCTATTCAGTATTACAAAACTCACAAACGGCAGGACAAATTTATTACACTTATCCATAAGTCATTATGGCTATAGATGAAACCATCATCTTCATAAGAATGCCACTGAACTTCCTATAATGGTCAATGCAGCAGTATTCAAATAACAACAACATCATCACCAATCTGTATTGCACTTACTCTTTTGGTCCATTTTATGTGAATTGACAATACATAATAAACAGCCTATGTCATTTGTTTGCACAGATACACGATGATGCTGATAGATACGGTCATGCTAAAGTAAAAATAAACCAATCAGTTTATGTCAACTCTGTCAAGAAAGAAAGCACAGATAGTCAGAATTCACTGACAGATCTCCGCCAGGAAGTAATAAAATACCACGTGGAAAAGTTACTTGATGCCAATGGGTTTGTTTACTCTGCTGTTGTCCCATTTAATCTGTGAATATCTGTCTTCACTACTCTAATTTTTATTTTCTATTGTGTGTTAGTTTATATCTTAATATTATAGTTTCTTTTGAAATATTGATGGAATAACTTAGTGGTTACCGATGTGAGGCTTTCAGACCTGGTGTTGCATCGGAGAAGTTAGCAGTGTGACAGGTAGAGTTACTGGTGTGACAAGAAGAGTTACCAGTGTGACAGGGAGAGTTACCAGTGTGACAGGTAGAGTTACCGGTGTGACAGGGAGAGTTACCAGTGTGAAGGTAGAGTTACCAGTGTGACAAGAAGAGTTACCAGTGTGACAGGGAGAGTTACCGGTGTGGACAGGTAGAGTTACCGGTGTGACAGGGAGAGTTACCCGTGTGACAGGTAGAGTTACTGGTGTGACAGGGAGAGTTACCAGTGTGACAGGGAGAGTTACCGGTGTGACAGGGAGAGTTACCGGTGTGACAGGGAGAGTTACCGGTGTGACAGGGAGAGTTACAGTGTGACAGGTAGAGTTACCGGTGTGACAGGGAGAGTTACCGGTGTGACAGGGAGAGTTACCGGTGTGACAGGTAGAGTTACCGGTGTGACAGGGAGAGTTACCGGTGTGGCAGGGAGAGTACCCAGTGTGACAGGGAGAGTTACCGGTGTGACAGGGAGAGTTACCCGTGTGACAGGTAGAGTTACCCGTGTGACAGGGAGAGTTACCGGTGTGACAGGGAGAGTTACCGGTGTGACAGGGAGAGTTACCGGTGTGACAGGGAGAGTTACCGGTGTGACAGGGAGAGTAACCTGTGTGACAGGGAGAGTTACTGGTGTGACAGGGAGAGTTACCGGTGTGACAGGTAGAGTTACCGGTGTGGCAGGGAGAGTACCCAGTGTGACAGGGAGAGTTACCGGTGTGACAGGGAGAGTTACCGGTGTGGCAGGGAGAGTACCGGTGTGACAGGAGAGTTACCGGTGTGGACAGGGAGAGTAACCAGTGTGACAGGGAGAGTTACCGGTGTGACAGGGAGAAGTTACGGTGTGACAGGGAGAGTTACGGTGGTGACAGGGAGAGTTACCGGTGTGACAGGGAGAGTTACCGGTGTGACAGGGAGAGTTACCAGTGTGACATGGAGAGTTACCGGTGTGACAGGGAGAGTTACAGTGTGACAGTGAGAGTTACCAGTGTGACAGTGAGAGTTACCGGTGTGACAGGGAGAGTTACCGGTGTGACAGGGAGAGTTATCAGTGTGACATGGAGAGTTACCGGTGTGACAGGGACAGTAATCAGTGTGGCAGGCAGAGTTACCGGTGTGACAGGGAGAGGTACCGGTGTGACAGGGAGATTTACCAGTGTGACAGGGAGAGCGATTGTTGTTGTTGTTTGTGAAACCTCAAGAGGACTGAGCTTTAACTGTTAAGTGCAATGCATTGGTATTCAGGTTGCTCAGATTAGCAATAGGTGAGCTTGGTGTAGAAACCAGGCACCAAAGTATCATCTCCATGGCCGTTGTGTTGCAGAGCACTCCTTCCCTCTCAAAGCTAAACCATCTGGGTGTGCGATCCTAATACTGGAACTTCACATCTGCAGAGAGTGAATCATCAAAACACGTGAAGTAGATTGTGAGCTTTACTTGAACATGATTACAAGAAACAAAATGGACGTTGCGGCTAAAGCATTCATCAGCACAGAACAAACAAACACAAACTGACACAACTACATGAAAAACACTACATGGTAATACAAATGTTACGTATCTGTATCCTTATTGTGGCTGAATACATCTTAAGCGATCAACGCGTTCAGTGACTATCATCTGCAGAGAGGCAGTTAAGGATGTAACCAGGTCATGATTCAGCACAAGTGGATTGGCTGTGATTCGGTCTAGGATGCTTACTCCAGGCTTTCAGTGTTTTATTGTCAGCAGATGTCAATCCAATGTCCTGAGGGAGACAAGGGGATTAAAAACACAGTGAGGGATTTAGAGACATTCAGCAGTTCACTTAATGAAAATATCTGTGGTTGATTTTATTTATTGCTATTGTATTGTATTCTTATTAACACATTTATTTGTTTCTCCACAGATATTTAGTTATTTCGCAGACAAAACACAGTGACAATATGACACTGGCTTTAGGTACAACGAAACCAGTGAATACTGAAAAGAGCTGTGAACAACCCGTGAGTCCACAGAAATTGGAACTAGAGAAGTATTTCATGGAAAAAGCAAGACTGCTTGCTTTATCAAACAGTCCAACTGATCAGCAACAGAAACAACATTTTCAATGTGAAGCTACTGTTAATAATTTATCTTGTG
>JACEFZ010001701.1:360000-373831 GCA_014155875.1 Cepaea nemoralis
CTCTCTCTCTCTCTCTCTCTCTCTCTCTCTCTCTCCTGTCTCTCTCTCTCTCTCTCTCTCTCTCTCTCTCTCTTATTTTGCTCACTCAACCAACAAGGCAAAAAGCACTACTCTATGAGAAAGGCCATAGTGGCCTCATACTCATTGAAGGAAAACTTCCAACTGTATCTCCAAGTGTGGAGGAAAGGCAACACACAGTTGTTCAGCAAATGCAACTCTGAAGTCATGAGTATCCACCAATATAAGGGACACTCTGCAACTACACAGCAGGGCACTCACTTGTCGTGACAATTGGAAATTACTGCTAAAGGAAGAAGTGGGTGTTGATGTCAAGGGAAAACCTCCACATTATAATACAAAGTCATGAACCAATCAGATCTGGAACACCAAGATCTGTGAACGTATGGACAGACAAGAATGCCTGCACCACTTGGCAAGACATATAATTGATTATTTGGTTGTTTCGGGATTTGAAATTTAAATATTGAGCACAACCCACTACTGGCAACGCCGATCGCATTCCGGCACAAACCTAAGGCCTATCCACGTCATGGAAGCACTATACTCGAGTTTCACCCTCGTTTGAGCTCGTCAGTAGTGCATATCCCTGACCGGATCAAGATGAACTGAAAGCACACCATATTTGTTGTTATTTGCTTGCTTGCGTTCACTGACTGTGAACTCCAGCGTGAAGTCCTGTATGTTGGATGAAGACATCCTGTTGTCCAACATCAGTGTGATGTCATACCAGACTGAGGTTTGCGTGAGTATCCTTTGTCCCATGTCTGGCTTATTGGTGTGCAGACTGGTGGTTCATCGCCGTACAGGCAGACACTCTCCGACTTTGGAAGAATCAGCGATACTACTACATTAGCCAGGACCCCGAAGGGACCTGTTGCCCAGGACACACGACTAGGACGTGTTAGTAGGTCTTGGCCAGTTATAGAACCTAGCCCTGGTGCCTTGGAAACACTTCTGCGTCCCTGTTTGCATAGTATTATATGAAAACACTGAAACATGAAATATGTTATTATTTATGTATATGTGTGTATGTGAGAAAGAGAGTGAGAGAGAGAGAGAACCAGTCTGAAGCAGAGGAAAGGGATTTCTCCACAATATAATTAGCATTCAGTTTATTTTATTTTGGCTAAAGAGACAATAGTTTTTCCTATGCACAAATAATGGAGCAGTCATTGAGTTCTCATAATTAATAGAAGAGAAGGAGGGAAGGAAAGAGAGAGAGAAAGCACACAGTAATAAATGTCAATAAAAACATTTAAGTCAAAATGGTATGCCACATGAGGCATGTAATTTTATTTTTTTGACATTACTGTATGGTGGATAATGTAATCTGTTCTGTATTTTTGTTTACACTACACTATACTTTACTATACAACACTGCAACATTTTGCATGGCGTGACATTTTCTAACATAAAAGTATATTGTATTTGTCATGCCTGCAGTTGTTTGTGATGGCAAACCAACATATGTTATAAAGGAAGCCATCAGATTGGCAGAATGCATCCAAAGTAAGGTAATATCTTGATTGTATCTTCTCTTTTATTTTATTTCCTTGTTTTCATTCATAGTAGCCTGTTTTTATTCCATGTTCTGGCAATGTGTACAATTGTGTCTTACATTATTTACCTTTGTCAAGCCTTTGCTTGTGTATGTGTTTATTGATTTAGTCTTCTTTTTTGAAATTGCCAGATTGAGCCTAAGTTCAATTTGTGTGACTATACGTGTTAGAATTGAATTGTAAGAAGACACAGATTATGGTGGTCACTGGGAAGAAGGAAATGCCACAATATAATATACAAGTAAATGGGCATATTCTTAAACAAGTGAATCGGTACAGTTATCTCGGAACAGTCATAACATCTGATGGGAGATGCCTTGAAGAAATTAGAACAAGAATTTCCATTGCGAAGGTAGCCTTTTTCATGATGAAAAACATACTTATCAATAAAAATATATAAGTTGAAACGAGAAAAAGTGTGTTGAAGTGCTACATAGAACCTGTACTTTTGTATGGATGTGAAGCGTGGACAAAGAGCAGACAAGCTGAAAAACATCTGATCACCGTGGAAATGTGATTTCTGAGGAAAATGCAAAGAATACCATTGACAGACAGAAAAACCAATGAACAAGTCCTTCAAGAAACAAATGAAGATTGTAAACTGATTAGAAACATTAGACGCAGACAGTCAACATTTTTTGGGCATGTTATGAGAAGAACAACTGGCAAGATCAAAGGGAAGAGACCAAGGGGAAGACCGAGAAGTAAATACTTGGATGGCTTGGCCACATGGCATGGTCGAGACAGAAACACAGAGCTGATCCACGGCTGTGATGGTCGAGTGAGATGGCAAAACATGACCATCCACGCTTATTGGCATGGCACTTGATGGATGGACATGTTTTTATGTCTGTGAAATCTGCTGCATATGGTCACTAACTACAGTGAACCTATGATTTTAACTACAATGAACCTATGATTGAAACTAATTTGAACCTATGATTATATGCAGAATAGAACAGTGTCTAGTAGATAATCGTTACACTTAAATATTGAATTGAACTACTTGATTTGGTGGATGCTCATTATGATTTAATTGAATTGGTGACTCAATTCTGTACAACTTTTATTTAGGACTCTTCTTTGAATATCTTTGATAATGCCCTCTGCATCATTAATATCCTTGACATTGCTGATACCAGACTGCTGACTGGATCTATCCAGCTCTTGTGGGAGGTCTCGCACTTATAGATATGTATCTTTAGTGTGTGAGCCGTTTACATTAGCCCCAAGCTTGCAGTCTGCTTCAAGGCACTCCATGTGGTACATCTTAATCGACTCTATGGCACTAACACTAACTGATTATCTACACAACACAATTTCTATGAACGCCTCGCATAACATAACAGTGGCTTCTCATAAAATAATGTTATATTCTTCCTGTCATATTTCATACAGGTCACAGTTTAAAGCACACTACACATGACTTAAAACTACCTACTTTCCAACTCTTATAAAATAACTACATTATATTTCACAAATTTTTAATGACATGATGATGTATTTCACCATGGGATTTTTGGCACTTGATCTGAGAGATTTCTTCTTTTGGTATCTTGACCCTGAATGCCTGCCCTTCAAAGCTTTTCAGCTCTTCAACGTTCCCTTGCCCCAGTGCTACATGCTTTTCTTTGAGCACGTTTTACGCACAATTTACATGCTACTTGAGCCCATTATGGCTCACTCATGCACATTTAATGCAAAAATTGTTGATAATCTATCTGATTTATGCTCTGTGATGTACTGTGAGCTAGAAACTTGATGGTAAGGGCCGGCCATACAGTTTCACATGACGAAGAGCCAGTTGTTATAATTTGTTATGACACAGTATCTGGTAACACAGAATTTGTATGCACTACTTGTCTTTCCATTTATTCAAAATAATCTAAAAAGGTTCTTCTTCTTTACCATCTTTTTCTCTTTTACAGCATGTAGAAGTATGATCATCTGACAAGGCCTCTAGTATTTGCTTTGTACAAGGTGGTGCCTACAAAACATGTGATATTTTCATGTACATATCATTTCCTTGAATAGTCTCTTGCTTCCATGCAATTGTATTGAAACTGCATTGTTGTCTTAGGGGCAATATCTGGAGGATATTTTTTGTAACATGACTGAATCATTTGGTTTATTGTTTCTGTGTGTACGTTGATATTAGAGTTGTTTCTACTTCATTTCTGTTGTTAGTTTCCTCTTTTCCTTTGCTCTAGGTCTCTATGTCAGTAACATAAACTTAGGAGCTCTAGTGATTGGTATAACATTTCTGTGATATCCAGTGACACATCTGTTCTTGAGTCTGTTAGTAAATGATCATCATCATCACCATGTATATAGGTCAGCATGGCTGATTAAATAAGAACGTGTGTTCTTAAACATCCTGTGTGCTGATGCCAAGGTAAAGGATTGAACACCTACACCGGACAGTTGGACAAAAATGTTGACCTATCGTCCTTGACTTGGGGATGTAAAATATAGTATCTCTGAAGTCAGAGTGTGTTTGCCTGATGGTGAAGGACACTGTTAATAGGGAATGTTAATCCACACGCAAAATTCAGAAGTAGAGTGTATGGACTACGCTTGAGTTCAAAGTGAGCAAGTGCAAAAAAAACAAACAAATCACCATGTACCTTGCAAATAGCATAGGCATTTATGCCGCTCCACAGACCTCGGTTTTAAAGTGTTATGAATCAATGATATTCATGGCAATCCTTCATACCATTGTTTTAAACCATTCAGCATCATTTCTCTTGGTTTGCCTCTTCCACTTCTGCTGTTGATCTTTCCAGCCTCTCTTCTCATTTTATGACCAAAAATAACTTTTTGTTTCTTTCTTATAGTTTCATACGATTTCTGTCATTAGCCACTTCTAGGCACTCATCAGTTACTCTAGCAGGCCAATATATTCACAACACTCATCTCAAAGCCAGAGAGCTGTGGTAGTGCAGTGGCTAGCAAGCTTGCCTGCCAGCCCGGTGGGGGTCGGGGGTTCATATTCACATAAGGCATATTTGTAAAATTGATCTGGGCTCTCAGGTTGATCCAGTCTAACTGGAAACCAGGAAATGACTCAGGAAGTATAGGCAGGGGACATGATATTGACCACATCACCCCTCAGGTGCCGATCGGTAAACAAAAATATTGGGCTAGCACCATGTGACCTCAAGGTGTGTAAAAAGGGTCCTTATCTCGGAAACCACATCTCCATTGCCCTCAAGCTCATCTTTATTTTATCATAACTAGTCTTCCTTCGCCGGTCTCTCTGGCCGAGGGATTACACTTTCTCCGTAATCCCGTTTATCATGCAGAGTCTCGTAGCGGGCGAGAGCTGGAGGCGGTTCGACCCCCGCTGGTGACTTGCGGGATAACTGAGCCAACCGCTCAGAAAGCAATGGCAAACTACTGAGCGTAACCTTGCCAAGAAATCAACAGACAGCTGAAAGATGCTGCTGTTGACAGAGATGTCCTGTAAAGGTTATGTGAATTAAAAAAGTCTTCCTTCATGCAAGAATCACGTGGCCAACCCCAGCAGCAGTGGAAGTAAAACTGTCTCAACTTGGAGAACTTACAGAAGTCTGCTGTCTTTATTTGCATTCTTTTATGTTGACATGTGAAGAAGCAGATGAATGGATAAGAAAATGTGTTAATAATTTATATGTTCACTACTTTAATGACTTTTTACTATGTGGTTTTGAAGTTACATTTTTCTGCTATACTTTATTAGTCATGTTAGCTGACAATGTTTTTGTCTTAAATGGGTTGGGTTTGCCTTCTCAGACAGTATTTTGAGTTACATTGGTTGGATTTGTTCCATTGGACAGTATTTTGATCTTACATTGGTTGGATATATGTCCCCTAGGACAGTATTTTGGTCATATATGGGTTAAGTATGTGTCTCTTTGAACAGCATTTTGGTCTCACAATGGTTAGGTGTATGTCCACAAGAACTGTATTTGGGTTATGAATATTTAGATATATGTCCCCTTTGGATAGTATTTTAGAATTTCATGGACTATATGCCCCCTTCAAGATAACCCAAAAATAAACAGTAACAAACTATCAGTAACAAAAATGTGCTACATTTTCATTTTTGCAGCATTGCAGTCACTGCTTGCATGTGGTTCCACACAATCACGTTTTTACACAACAACAAGTACAGTTGACGCTTGCAGCTTTAGCTGATCAAAAGTGCCAACAGGTATTATTAGTGGCATAGTTCTTCAAGGAATATTGTCTCATTCATGTGGATTTTGGTTGTTTAGAAGTTTATCTTTCATGTCTTCAGCGCAAGTAATATGCTTGTTATTCATGTTTAGTGTTCAAATCACAAATTAATGTAAAAAGTGACTAGTGATATCAGCAAAGAAGAGAAACATACACAAATGAATGTGTCAGTCAAAGGATTTGGAGCTGAGTGGTCTCGAGGTGTGGTGTCCGCCTCGAGTGCTGTAAATCCTGGGTTCAAGCCCCGGTGAGAGCCGGTATGTTTTTACGTGAACTTCTAGTAACAAAATTTCCCCTCATCTCTGGATAGTGAGATCGGACACCCGTGTGTATTGTTGCGCATGTAAAAAATCCCTTAGCAGTTGGAAATTGAAAAAGAGTGGCCTAACGGCGCTGCCTGGACAAAATTTTGAGTTAAGAATCTACCCAAATTATTTCAGGATCCTCGCCGGTGCTACAGAGTTTGTGCACTGAACTGAGATTCTCCATACTCAGGCTTCAGTTAGGAGTAGAACGGAGCACTTATGGGTTACACCAATTGCCGTGATGTTGATCCGTCAACTAAATTAAACTAAACTAACTAAACAAACATTTATCAACAAAACAATCAATACTGGGGGAAAAGCAAAAAAAAAAAAAAAATATTTATCAGAGTACTGAAAAATATTACATCTAAAAACAATACAACACAGCTAATATGAAAGTGAAAAGACACCTGGTTACACTTTACATTGTTTTTTTTTTGTTTTGCTGTGTGATATTTATTGAAAATCCATTCATGCTGTGTATACTTATTGATAGTCCGTTCATGCTGTGTGATACTTATTGATAGTCCATTCATGCTGTGTGATACTTGATAGTACATTCATATACTGTGTGATACTTATTGATAGTACATTCATGCTGTGTGATACTTATTGATAGTACATTCATGCTGTGTGATACTTATTGATAGTACATTCATGCTGTGTGATACTTATTGATAGTACATTCATGCTGTGTGATACTTATTGATAGTACATTCATGCTGTGTGATACTTATTGATAGTACATTCATGCTGTGTGATACTTATTGATAGTACATTCATGCTGTGTGATACTTATTGATAGTCCATTCATGCTGTGTGATACTTAATAGTACATTCATATACTGTGTGATACTTATTGATAGTACATTCATGCTGTGTGATACTTATTGATAGTACATTTATGCTGTGTGATACTTATTGATAGTACATTCATGCTGTGTGATACTTATTGATAGTACATTCATGCTGTGTGATACTTATCGATAGTACATTCATGCTGTGTGATACTTATCGATAGTACATTCATGCTGTGTGATACTTATTGATAGTACATTCATGCTGTGTGATACTTATTGATAGTACTTTCATGCTGTGTTATATTTATTGATAGTACAGTCATGCTATGTTATGAGAAGAAATGATTTGGAGAACTTGGTGACAACTGTTAACATCGAAGGGAACAGACCAAGGGGAAGACCTAGAAGCAAGTACCTGGATGGCTTGGCCTTGTGGCATGGTCGAGACAGAAACACAGAGCTGATCCACGACTCTGGTGATTGAGTGAGATGGCAGAACATGACTCCCCACGCTTAGCGGCATGGCACATGATGGATGGATGGACATTCATGCTGTGTGATACATATTAGCTGTGTGATACTTATTGATAGTCCATTCTTACTGTGTTGTATTTATTGATAGTCCATTTGTACTGTGTGATACTTATTGATAGTTCATTCTTGCTTTGTTGCACGTTGGATAGTCTATTCGTGTTATGGCATACTTATTGATAGTCCATTCTTATTATGGCATGCTTATTGACAGTCCATTCATGCTTTTTTGTACTTATTGATAGTCCATTCTTGTTATATAATACTTATTGATAGTCAATTTTTAATGTGTGATACTTATTGATGATAGTCCATTCTTGATGTGTGGTACTTATTGATAAACCATTCTTGATGTGTGGTACCAATAAGTCCAATTATGTTGTATAACATATTATTTTTGTTTATCATTTGTGCTGTCAGGTAACCTATTGTTTACTCTTGTTTGTTCACACTCATTAATTAATGTCACTTTTCATGTATTTATCTATTGATTTACATATCATGTATTAATACGCATGATTCTTAATTATTTTCTGTTAGAGTATGCTAATTGTAGGACCAGTTGTAGCCAAACGTACAGAATCAACAGATTCCAAATTGTGTGTGGATACAGCAGAAGCTTTCTATGAGTAAGCATACATTCACACTAATGCCTTCACAAACTTTAATTGTAACTGATAATTTAATCTGAATTTCATGGAAAATAGAAAGCACCATATTTCTGAAAATGAAATGAAATCTATAATAGTGTGAAAGATCAAGATAGGCACTGTTGTGGAGTCTTTTCATTCAGGCCATAAGGTATGTTGAAGGTCATGTGCTAGGTTTTTACTTTTTCACAACCAACCTGTGTGTTACTATGGTAAATATAACACTAGCCACCCAGTGACCCAGTGGTTAAGCTGACTGCCTTATGCTGCGAAGGCCTTGGGTTCACTTCTGAACTCTATCATTTGTTTCATTAGTGCAGTTTTTTTTACAAACTCCTGGGGGTTGTCACTGGATTTACAGAGTTTGTGCTGTGTATGATGTTTTCAGCAGACTGTTCTGCAGAATCAGACCAAGCCATTGGGGATAAAACCTGGTGCAATGAAGTTAAACCCTTTTTTTTTAAACACAAGTAGCCTTGTCTTTCCTGGAACTCTTGGCACATTGTGCTTGTTACGGAGCTTGGAGAGGGATAGGAGAGCTCTACTTCAGTCATGGAGATGGTATTTTTTGGTACAAGGTTGGGAGAAATGTCTCTCCACCAATCTCACCCCAATAGATGAAGGCCCTTTTCAGAGCTCAGACAAAAATAATGTACCCCTTCGCCCATTGTGAATTGACCCTATGACCACTGTGTTGATAGATGAGTGTACAAACTTATCTTATCACAGCTGTACTGTTGTGAGAGTGCCATGTGATAAGTGCTGTCATGGTATAATGAAGTTGGTTTACCAGTTGACGTCCTAACCATCTTTGCAGAGAAGTCTCTCTATCTATTTTATGGAACTGAGCCGATCTCACAGACTTGTATGTTTGTTTCGAAAAGCTAAAGCGTTGGACCAGGCATTCTGTGCTGATAAGCTCTGTCTACTATTCTACCATAACATTAAATAAGAATGTGGATGGTTAATTTATCTGCTGAATTAAGCTCAGCAATAAACTACCAGATAACATACAAGTTGTGTTGTAAGACAACTATATGAATAAAACAATGAACAAGCTTCTAGTCTTGTAAGATGATGATAATTGGTGGGGTATGTATGTGTCCCTGGGTGTGTGGGTGGGGGTGATGTGTGGGTAGGTGGGAGATGGGCCTCATAACATGGTAATTTGCCTTGTTTATGTTTACAACATTCATTTCACAATGTTTTTTTTTCTTCCTATGTGAATGTATAATGCTCTTGATGAATGAAAGATGAGTGATCTGAAGGGCTGAATGTAAGACGGGCCTGCGTGCCCAATTTGTGACCCTTTTAAAATAAAGTTGATTCGATTTGATTTGATTTGATGATACAATAGAAGATCATTGCTTTGCTAATAGAAAATCTGTAAGGAAATATAATAAGGGATTAAACAGTTGCTAATTCTATACTACCTGTTAATCATCTTGCAGGAGGAGATTTCAACAAATGAAAGATGCTTCAGAAGTAAGAAATGGCTGTGACAGCTCAGGTAATGTGTATATCTTTTATAATGTAGTTTGTGGCCTGATGGTAAATTGGATTCATCAAATACAAGATTCTAATGTTTAAAGTATAGAATGATAGATAACTAAATAAATCCATCCATCATCATGTGCCATGCTGATAAGCGTGGGCGGTCATGCTCTGCCATCTCACTTGATCACTAGAGTCGTGGATCAGCTCTGTGTTCCTGTCTCGGCCATGCCACGTGGCCAAGCCATCCAGGTATTTACTTCTCGGTCTTCCCTTGGTCTCTTCCCTTCGATCTTGCCAGTTGTCACCAAGTTCTCCAAGTCTTTTCTTCTCATAACATGCCCAAACATTTTGATTGTCTGCGTCTAATGACTCTAATCAGTTTACGATCTTCATTTGTTTCTTGAAGGACTTGTTCATTGGTTTTTCTGTCTGTCCATGGTATTCTTTGCATTTTCCTCAGAAACCACATTTCCACAGCCATCAGATGTTTTTCAGCTTGACTGCTCATTGTCCACGCTTCACATCCATACAAAAGTACAGGTTCTATGTAGCACTTCAACACTCTTTTTCTCGTTTCAGTTGATATCTTTTTATTGGTCAGTATGTTTTTCATCTTGCAAAAGGCTACCTTCGCAATGGCAATTCTTGTTCTAATCTCTTCAAGGCATCTCCCATCAGATGTTATGACTGTTCCGAGATAACTGTACCGATTAACTTGCTTAAGAATATGCCCATTTACTCGTATATCACATTGTGGTATTTCCTTCTTCCCAGTGACGACCATAATCTGTGTCTTCTTACTATTCAATTCTAACCCTAGTTGCTCTCACTGTGTGCAACAACCGCATCTACTAAATGTTGCAGGTCCTGTTCATTGTCTGCAATCAAGACTGTATCATCTGCATATCTAATGTTATTGATGTATCGTCCCCCAATGTTGATTCCTTCCATATCTTCTATATTTCTGAAAATATTTTCACTGTACAGGGAAAAAAAATCTGGAGACATTACACATCCCTGTCTCACACCTCTTTTAATAGGCTGATATTGACCTACATCATTATCAATTCTGATGGCAGCTTGTTGTTTCCAATATATGTTTTTTACAAGTCTAAGGTCTTTTCCATCAATTTGTAGATCTTCAAGCATCCTTATCATGTTGACATGTCTCACTTTAATCGAAAGCCTTTGTGTAGTTAATAAAGCAAAGGTTGTAGATCTTTGTTTACTTCTATAGAACGTTCAATTGCTGTTCTCAGTATATACACATCATTTACTGCCTTCTACAAAGCACATTGTTCTCCTGTTTCGGTTGTATTTTCTTCCTAACTCTTTGCATGATCATTCTCAGCAAAATCTTTGTGATGTGGCTTCATTATTACTAATTGTTCGATGTTGATCACATTCACAAAATAAATAGGTTGATAGATAACTAAATAGATAATATTATAAATGGCTTTTGAAAAAGCTTTTGAGATATTTGTTTTCTTAGTAAAAATCCTTGGCTGTAAGTTATTTAAAGTTAGAATGTATAAGTTATAAAGTGTTGCTACAGTTACTTTTAGGATTGAAAAAAGAACAAAAATGTAACTTAATTTTGCATGTCACCAACACTTAAACCCGACCCGGCAGTATTTGTGGCTCATAAATCTTATAGTTTATGTTGGAGAGCCATTGATTAGAATATTTCATTTTTAGTTACAAATGTACATTTTAATGAGTGGGAAATGGTCTGACCAGTACTTTCACTATTACGTGGTTTCAAAGCTGGTATATTATATTTTGTCCTTGAAAATTACTTTTAATTTAGCTATCTAGAATGTTTTCCTATAACAAGTAGTGATCAATTGTCTATTGTGACCTGTAAACCTATGCTAAAGTGCTGTGTTTGCATGATTGCTGGGATATTTGCCAGAAACATTTCAATGATTTGGATATTCCAGCAGTGTGTTTGTGTAAATTCAAGTGATAGTTAATCTGATTTTAAGTACAGAAGTGTGTCTGGAATATCACAAACAAGAGAATGGTTGTATCATGGGCCAGTGATGTTGATGTTTCAGACTATGCTTATATCGAGAGAAATGTGGTTAGCACTTCAATGATTGAAAATGGCATGAGGTAAAAGGTGCGTTCATGTCAATATTTTAGTGTACATCTGTTTTGTTTACAAAACATTCTGTTAATTTTAACTATTTGAAAACTTTTATGGTGTGTTTTTTTTTTATTTATTGGGTGCCATGTAAACAGTAGTGACATATGAACAAGATTTAAGTGTAATTTTATTTGAAAATGGATATATTTTCTATGCGAGTCTGATACATTGTTTATGGAATTTAAGTGAATGTCATTTTTTTTTGTTTTCCTACTTCTACATTATTGATTCTGACAAAACAAACTTGCCATTTTCTGCATCCACATACTTTCTCCCAACATATCTGTGTATGGCATCAATATATTATGCAATAAACATGAAAGTAACTAACATTTAAACTGCAGTAGTATATGAAAACTATAAGGGAAACAAATAGATAGATTCATGTTTGGCAATGTATATGCAAAAATACAGAAATATATACACACACTACATATATGTAAATATATATGTATATCCCCATACACACATATTATGAGTAAAATTATATTTTGTTATATGTAATTATGCTGTTTTATATTTAAATATATATCTTTATTTTTGTTATACTATTTCAGACCACAGACAAATTGAGCTTGTTGACTTCTGCCAGTATAAAACACTAGATCTCCTAGGAAACACATCCCACAATTCAGTAAGCTAGCTTGATTCCTTAATCTTATTATCTGTGGTCTCTTTCATATTTTAAATGTGAATACTTGTTGAATGATTTTGATTGTGGTACTACATAATGGTAATAAAGTGTAAGAGTAATAATGAATCCCTTTCACAAACCTTGACTTCTGGTCATGAACATGGAGGATGGGGGTGAAAACGGTTAAGGCCTCTGGGTGGTTTTATGCTCGTGGCTACTCGTTGCATTTGCATTTTCCTCATGTTGGGACTGGTTAGTTTTGTGGTTCCGTCGCCCCTGCTACTGAGTTGAGTTCATGGTGCGATGCTGTGAACTGTGAATTTTATGTGAAAAGCTTTTAAATCTGCCCGAGGTTGTGGAGCGTGAGCTGCATGTTCAGAGCAATGGCGGCTGGCTATGTCCTAGAATTGACCAGTTTTTGTGCCGTATACAGTAATGTGTGGCTGCTGGTCTCTGGTTGACTGCCGCTTCTTTTGACAATGAACTGTGCTTTCGTGAAGGACTGTTGTTTTTTGGCATTCTGGAGACGGCATTATGTTGTTTTGTTTGCGTGACCTACATTTCAGGAAAAAAAATGGCATGGCTGGCTAGAAAACATCTAGAAACGGAACAACATCTAGAAATATCGAGTCTATAGGTGAACATCTGGTTGCAAAAGTGACTGCTGCTTCCATCAAGGATGATCTTTATGTTTTGCAGAGGACGTTTGTGTGGCATTCTGGCGACGGCATTATGTACAGTGAATTGTTTTTACATCTGTCCGTGGTTGTTTTGTTGCATGAACTGCATTTTGGAGAAAAATGGCGTGGCTGGCTAGAAAACATCTGGAAACGGAACAACATCTAGAAACATCGAGACTTTGTAGGTGAACATCTGGTTGGGAAAGTGACTGCCAATTCCATCAAGGATGAACTGTATGTTTCGTAGAGGACTTTTGTGGTGACATTCTGGCGGCAGCAATATGCATAGTGTGTCTGAGTGGGCCGTTGTTTGTCCTGTCTTTTCCACTTTTTTACATGGGACAGTGGGGAACATTTTATGTGATATTCACTGGCACGGGAATGGAGCATAATGGGGATGACCCTTTGCTGTGATGTTGGAACCGCGACTAACGATTAACTAATGACTAACAAACATTGAGAGATATTGGGTAAAAGTATTGAGTTAGACCCATATTTTTATAGTCTAATGTCACTCAATGGGTCATATGGTCAGCATCACACTGGCTACCTTTACTTCCTGAGACATTTCCTGGTAGCTATTATAGACTGGGTCTACCTGGGAGCCCAGGTCAATTTGAATTCACCCCAGTCCAGATCGAACCATGACCATCAGGTTGGTAGGCTGGTGTCTAGCCATATGCTGTCATGTCTCCCATGAATATGTCAGTTTGTAGTAAACCAAGGTGCTGAATAAACAGAGATGTGTGGGCCCCCAAAAAGTTTATAGATGATGATAAGA
>JACEFZ010001702.1:0-107500 GCA_014155875.1 Cepaea nemoralis
TTACTCTAGAAAACTTAACTTTTTCTACCCCAAGCAGTTGTTGAAGAAATAAAGGTTTGGTTATAATTTAGTTAAAATAACAATGTAACAGGATTAAAAGAGTCATGTAACAACAGGGATAGAGAAGATTAATATAACAAGTGGCTGGAACAGAAGGAATTAACAACGTAAACCATACAGTTATAACATTGTCTCATGTTGTGACATACAGCTGAGAGATAATGTTTAACAAATTCAATAAATTCACATGGGATCATAACATCAGATGAAAGACGCATAACAGAGATTAAGAACATCATAGGCCAATCAAAAGCTGCATCCAAGAAGAGGAAAGTATCTTATGTAATAAATTACTGTCAATGAATGTCAGAAAGAAACTTATGAAATGCTATATTGAATCTGTACTGTATGACGGTGAATCGTGAAATGCTAACGAACAAACTAGAAATAGCTTGCAGGTGTGCATTTTAAGATGAATACTGTGAATAACTTGGAAGGCCAGGGTAACTATTGATTGCCTGAAAGAGGCTAATGAAAGCAGAATATTGTACACAACCATAAGAAACAGTGTTCTTTGGTCATAAAATGAGAAGAGAGGCACAGGAGAACATCAAGATGGCTGGAAAGAGCAACAATAGCAGAGGCAGTGGCAGACCGAGAGAAATGATGCTTGTCTCAGACGATGCTATGAACGAACATCAATAGAAATGATGCAGGTCAGCATGGCCGAATGGATAAAAGAGCTAGTTCTTAAACTTCCTGTGTGCTGATGCAAAGGTAGCAGGTTCAACCACTACACCTGTCAGTGGGACTAAAATGTTGACTTCTCGTCCTTGACTTGGAGATGTAAATTACAAGTACCTCACAAGTCGGAGTGGGTTCACTTGATGGCGAGGGACACAGATAATAGGGAAATCTAATCCACAGGCAAAAACCAGTCCAGTGCACCAGAAGTAGTATCTCGTGTATGGACGTTTGAGTTCAAACCAAGCAAACAACAAACAATAAAAAAAAACTGAATTGATCCATAAGACCAAGGACTGAGGTCTGTGGAGAAACATGAACAACTACGACATTTTGCTATGCATATGATTATGACAATGATGATGATGACATCATGTATAAAGTAGCCAATAACCATGTAATTTCACTGTCTGATATACTGTTGCTTAAACAAACCTCAACTAATAATGGCATAAAGCTCTGCAGTGGTTCCATGTATTAACACTGAAAGTTCCAACCAGCTGAGTCAGACTGTAAATATTTATCAATGTTACTGGCCTGCCATGTCATGAACTTTTTCCCATCACTGTAAGCAAGTACAGAGTGCAGGCAGGTGGTTTCCCAGCCTGGAGTTACTCCATGTTTGCTGTCACTGTGTGCACTTCTGCTAATGACCAGAGACTGTGACACTGCTTGCCGTGTTCCATTACTGGCAGTAGTGACAGGACTGTTGTCTGTGCTCAAACATGATCTCCTTCATATTTGCTTATAATTACATTGTGACTGCATAAGCCAGAACACACAATACAGACTTCTAATATAAATGTAAAAAAGATCATGGCAGTTCCATAGCAGATATTTCTACTCAGATGTAAATTCTGCTTTTCACATATTTTAGGCCAAGGCATAATTAGATGATGTGGCCAGTTCCTTTCCTCACCAAATAATTTTGTGGAAATTAATAGGTTCCGATTTTACAAGGCTGGATCAACCCAGAACGGAACAGGTCAGAAATAAAAATATTCTTTTCATTGAACCCACAACACTGACTTGACAAGCAAGCTTACTAATCACTATACTCCTTTAAACAAAAACTCTCTCTCTCCCTTTAAGTGAGGTTTGGACAATAAACAGTGTATGAGTTTGTGAATCTGCCATGTCTACAACCAGAGTATTGACAGGATGATTCATATTTTATTAATTTGCTAAGGGAGATGGAGCATGTATAGGTTTGCCTGAAGTGCTACCTCGTCCATTCTTGGACACCAAGAAACCAAGTCAATGAACATATGGTCAACTGTTTGCTACAGACAAAGTGAAAGGAGCAATCACCAGGTTCTGATTCTACACTCAACTGCAATTAACTATACTAAGTGTTCAAAATAAATCACTTAACCAGAAACACAAATGCTTTAACATGGTAACCTCTCTGTGGCAAAAGTAGCTAATGACAGACTGACTGGCACCTTGCCATCTTGATAGATGATAGTTTGTAAAATGGAGTTATACCTCTCCATAGCACAAAGTCGGGGCTGAATTTAGAGACCATGTGTTGCCCATGCAGCATGATCCCCCTCTCGGCCTGTCTAGTTTACTCTAGAGGAAAGGTAACACCAATATGTTGGGAACAAGACAAGCTGCAGAAGCTGCAGGATCAGCAAATCAATGCTCTAACTGTCCGTCTGTCAGAGCTTCCATCCTAGACCAGTTGCAGACCAAGGCTTAGGGTCTGGTCTGCCCTATCATGACATTTAGTCTTCAGGTTGCATTTCCTGGCACCAGAGTAAAGTTTGCACCTTCCCAATTGTGCTACTCCACCCAAAGCCGTTGGCACAATATGTGGGTGTCTGGTTTTGTGAGTGCCGCCCAAGATTCATCGCTAACAGAAAGCAGGTAGTATCGTCTACTGTCATATGGTAGCTTAGTCATATCTGACTAAAACCTAACATCACAAAAGTAAAAGTAACTAAGTAGATAATGACAACTTACATTATTAATATTTGGACAGCCCACAACCTTCATCTGAGAATCAACCCATGGATGAGTGACCGCTGGCTGGACCGTGACCACTGGTTTTTCACTAGGAAACTGTGCTGGTAGATTTCTTTAGAAAACAAGTTAATCACAATTATTGTTTTCTAAAACTTTGTTTCTTTTGAGGTCTAGAGAGCATCTGTGTCTTAGGATAGTGAATGCAGTGTTCAATTTTGATATACTAGGTTTGAAATCAGTCACAGGCGATTTGGGAGTAGATTGTTTTGTGTTGATTTCCATAATGGTATTAGCATTGTTCAGAAAGCAATGGCAAACTACTGAAGTTAAAGTTGTCTAGAAAACCACAAACAGCCAATAAATGCTGAGATTGATCACAATGTCCTGTAAAGCAGTGCTTCCCAAACTTTTCACTTTCGCGGACCGACATAAAATTTTCATTTTGCACCAGGGACAGGTGCCTTTTAAAAAAATGTTTCTCCTTGTAATCTGGAATTTTATACGACCTCAATATACATTTTAATATAAATATAAGATTTAACGTAATTGTGGTGTTCTCCCGGTGCGCTAAATACTGTTCCATAATATTATTGGATGACAGTGATTTATTTAATGGTGGTTCCATTTTCATGAGTAAAACTTTTATTGTAGAGATTTACAAATCAAAAATTTTTTCAAATGTCAAAACTACATTTAGGTCTTCTTATAAAGGTGTATATAATCGTATACACCGACAGTAATGAACACCAATATAAAAAAAACAATAAAATATATCTTGAAAAACGATACCAAATCAGATTTTAAACAAGCTGATTAAATTACAGTATGGTGTAATAAAAATGATTTAATGATCAGTTGCTAACAGTAACTATTTAATGCGAGGGGTGGGCCTGTTTATTATTTACAAGCTTATCAAATTGTGGCTCGATTGTAGACAGTGCATGTTTTGAGAAAAGGACAATCTTGTTTTTAAACAGTTCTAAACTATCCTCAAAGGAGAAAATATTTAACTTTTTTCGTACTTTTTTCAACTCATGTTGCAGACCGGCAAAGATGGGTTCGCGGACCGGCAAAGGGTCCGCGGACATCACTTTGGGAAGCACTGCTGTAAAGGACATGCAACTGACTTTAACTGTAAGATCTTGAGACACCATGTGTCTTATTTGACCTTTGATCCCTCGGTGGATTCCTTTGTGCACTGGGTTAGAGTCTGTTGACTGACATTCCTCAAATCTGTGGATGACCACCCCAGGCCTAATCCCATACGTGGTTATATCCTCATATACCCCTCCACAGATATGAAGTTTCAGCACTGATCTTGCACACCCAGCTAGTCTCTGAGCCTGGAGAGGTGAAGAAGAGCTCTGCAACAAAGTTCTTGTGGAGCTGGTACATCAGCACTGGGTTTGGAGGAAAGACTACATCAACGCCACTCTGACAGATGCCAGTCCTTTTCATGGCCCAAATGCTGTGATAGTCTAACATCGGACTTGAATTAATACAACTCAGTCCTCAGAAGGATTCACCAACCATCTAACCAATCCCCAGTGAGGCAGACCCTCAAACATCTTACGCCATGCCCACTCCCCTTCCCACACCTCCCATTTCTAGTACCTTCCATGTCTTTCAACTTTTCTATGTACTTTTTAGTCTTCTAGAGGAGGATCCTTCACCTTTCCTTCTGTCATACCTTTTGTGTTTTTATTTTACTAGGATGTTACATCTTTCAGTTTGCCCAAAATATTATTTATCAAATCTTGATTTCGCTGAGTAATTTTATTCTGTTCTTTTCTTTTTATGAAGAAATACCTAAATATATAAACCGTAAATATGAAAAGAGAAAATCAATACATTAAAAAGCAACAATACTACACAGTAACTATTTTAACATAGTATTACAACATTTAGTAGTTAGCTATCTGTTGGGGAGTATTATCCTTGCACTCCGGACATGTCCTTAGGTGCTCAGATCCTCCCCAACACATGCATCAGCATCCAGCGGCTAATAGTGCCAGTTCTGTGATGGCTGATGAGGCCCCTCATTCCCCTGATGTGCCTGTTGTGTCTTGCGGAGCCAATTCTTACTCCTAAGAGTATCATTCTAGACCACAAAGTGGATTCACTGGTGTTGAAGTCCTCCCCTCTCAACATCTCTCTAAGGACATTAATAACATCAACAGGATCAAATGTGTGTAGGAAATGCAGAGCCAGCAAGTTTATCAGCTCGTTCATTTCCCTCAACTCCCCCATGTCCCTGAACGAAGGTGAAAGTGACTATGACAACAGTTCAACAAATTATGTTATTGAAAACAAAACTATCTTAAATTCATACTTACATCAAAATAGTCAAATTTGTAGCACCTTGATGATATATAACTCTGTACTCCACATCTCTAATAATTTCTATAGCCCTGAAAAATATTACAAGAGCAACAAATTTATGTAATTGTATCACTGGTTCATGGTATTCTGTTTCTCTAATGTCTATATCAATCTCTGTTTTCATCTGAAAATCTCTTGTTAAATTAAGACTGCAAAAGACCTGAACAAACTCCAAACTGTCCTATTTCTTGCAGCTCCCTCCATGATAAGAGTGATGTTGGGCAATGATGAGGGTAATGGTGGGCCATTATGAGAGTGATGGTGGTCCATGATGAGAGTGATGGTGGGCCATGATGAGAGTGATGGTGGGCCATGATGAAAGTGGTGATGGGCTATGATGAGAGTGATGGTGTGTGTCGTCATGGTGCCCCCCCCCCCCTACAGGGGGTGACATTCTGAACATATGGTGAAGGAGTGCATGGGCCAAAAAAGGTTGAGAACCACTGGTCTAAAGGATAGAAGGTAAAAGAAAAAGAATAACTCTTAGATCACCAGCCCTTATAAAATGCATACCAAATCATGTCCACAACTGTATGAGTGCTGACTGGAAAGGACAGGTGGTGAGGAAGGCAAACAGCCACTCCAGCTCATTATAACATGGTCTAGAATATGTATACCGCTTCCCACCCCAACTGCAGTGTCTGCAATGGGACCACCTTGAATACACTACTCCAAACTGTTATTAGCTACTAACTACTTTGTTAAACCTCTGAGATAACAGGACTAGGCATTTTAATTACTGTGCTGAACCAGTTGCCAAGGTGTAATTAAATCGTGCTGTGACAAGTGACTAATCCTGTTGATCAGCTATACATGTCATAAAAACGGCTTTAAATTCCCTGACGTCAATCTCAGGCAGTTATTACTTGTACCCAGTCTCTCGTGAATGAACAAATCCTCGGGAAGGTTAACCCGGTCAACAAATGCCCGCAGAAGTCAGATGTGTCAGCCTAACGGTGCAAAAACGCAGCTCTGCTGTAAACAGGCACAATGCAATCACGTCCGGAAAAAAAAACTCCGGATGAACGCAGAAGAAGAAGAAGAAGAAGAATGAACAAATTAGGAAGACATTGGCGGCAACGAAGATGTGCTATCCGAGACATAGGATGTGACTATCTTGAACTGTAAGAGTAACCAGGTAAATGCCAGGAAAAGATTCGTGACAGTAGAATATTACATACAAATAAAAGATGGTGTTCTGATGTCGTGTCTGAAGAAGAGAGGCATTGGAAAACATCATGACAATTGGACAAATCAGCGGTTGAAGAGGTAGGTTCAGACTGAGAGAAATGATGCTAGTTAGACTAAGATAGCAGCATGGAAGAACACCATCAATCGAGTGCGTTTGGTCAAAAAATAAAGAGCTAAAACCATATACTCTATATACCTCAAAAAAACTGTTTCCGGTACTGTTACTCCAGTCCCACAAAATTGTTATTTCAACACTTTTTTGCCCTGACTGTTGACATTTTAAAATAACATTATTGCTCCAGTCTCCGCTTATGGATCACACAAGGCCCCTCTGCCGTGCGTCCACCTTGACTGAGGTAGAGGGGCTTGTGCGTTCCAATGACCCCAAGAGCTATGCCGATGGTAGCACAGCTACTGGTAGGGCCACCAATGTCGGACAGGTCAAGGGAGAGGGACCAGATGAAGTGACGCACAAACCTGCTGCCTTGTAGGTAGACTGGGGACAGTCAAAGGCTAGGGAAAGCATCCCGAAAAATGCTTGTCGAAATCGGATGTACTGAGCCACAGGCTTGACAAAGAAGTGCAACGTAACTTTATCATTTCATGATGCCACAGATGAAAATTAATCGTTATGGTGCAAATCCCGTGAAGTCCCATCAGGCGGTGATAGTGCCGGGCCCCCTGCCTCGAGGGGGTCAACCCATGACTACTGGTGGTCACCCTCCCTGTGCTGTGGAGCCAAGGCACAGAGGAGTAGGTTAAGAGCTATTGACCAAATACCAAGGACACTCAACATACTACAGTGGAATGCCGAAGGAGTTTATAACAAGAAAGAATCCCTGACACAGCGGCATCTTCATAAAGATAGCATAGATGTGGCATGCATTCAAGAGACACACCTCAACGCCAAGCGCAAATTTTCAGTCAGGGGATATCAGGCCACACATTTCGATCGCGAAGGACATAAAGGAGTTCTAATACTTACACGAAATACAATACCTTGCAGCGAAGTATCTGTGATCTCTGACAACCAAACAGAAATTATAGGTGTTGATATAATGATAAAGGATGTGAAAATAAGAATTTACAATCTTTATAGCCCAGCAGATAAGGATCTTACACTCTCAAACATGAAAATAACTGACACAAAATGCATTATTGTCGGAGACTTTAATAGCCGTTCAGAAAGATGGGGATACCCAGATACTGACAAAAGAGGAGATGAAGTGGAGGACTGGGAAATAGACTCAAATCTCCATCTACTCAACAAAGCGGATGACACATCGAGCTTCTACTCCAGAAGATGGATTACCACTTCTACTCCAGACTTAGCTTTCTGCACAGGAGACATCCTACACAAAATCGACCGCCATGTGCTGGACCAATTAGCAGTTAGTGACCACAGACCAATCAAGCTTGTAATGAATATGGAGTATGTTCCACAGGAGCAAAAGCCCTTGCCCCACTGGAATTACAAACGAGCAGATTGGGACAGATTTGCCACACTAACAGACAAATATTGTGAAAACATAAATACACGATATGGCAACATGAAGCAAATGGTGGAAAGTCTAAACAGAGCAATAATACAGGCAGCCACTGAGTCCATTCCTAGAGGAGCGAGGAAAAATTACAAACCATACTGGACTGAAGAACTACAAAGTTTGGAGGACAAAGTTGAAGATGCCAGGAAGACAGCAGAGAGAGAACAAACAATTGAAGCGAACATCTCTCTCAAAGCCATCTCAGCAAAATATAAAAGAACAGTAAATCAAACAACAAGAGATTGTTGGAGGGAAAAAACAGAAAACCTGAATTTTGACAGGGATGGAAACAAACTATGGAAACTAGTGAAAGCCATGAACAATGAAGGACCTAGAAACAAACAAATAACAATTAAACAAGGAATGCCTTGCTTACAGGAAAAAAGGTTGCAAATGCACTAATGGAACACTATGCCAGTGCAAACCACATTGATATTACAACCGAACAGAAGAAAGCAATCAAAGATAAACAGATACATCATAGTAATACAGAGACAGCAGCAGAATATATGATGGCAAATCTAACAATGGAAGAAATGGAACAGGCAATGAATACCCTAAAAAAGAAGAAATCACCAGGAAAGGATGGAATCACAAATGAAATGCTAATAGGACTAGGGACAAAGGCAAAAAAGAAACTACTAGCAGTCCTAAATTACAGCTGGAAGAGGGGAATAGTCCCACAGGCATGGAAGGAAGCTATACTAATACCAGTCCCAAAGAAAGGAAAAGACCTGGAAGAACCAAATGGCTATCGACCTATCAGTCTACTTAGCTGTGTAGGAAAATTAATGGAACGCATTATCAATGGCAGGCTAACATGGCATCTGGAAGAAAACAAACTCTTAACACCACACCAAGCAGGATTCAGAAAGTACAGATCCACTGAAGATCAAATAACCTATATAGCTCAGGAAATAGAGGATGCCTTCCAAGAGAAAATGCACACACTAGCGGTCTGGATAGATTTAGAAAAAGCATTTGATAAAGTATGGAAGGAAGGACTGAAAGTAAAACTGCAAAAAATGCATGTTTGTGGGAAAATGTACAAATGGATCAGCCACTACCTTGAGAACAGAACTGCCAGGACAAAAGTACAAGGACAAACCAGCAAAATGATGCTGTTGGAGCAAGGTGTCCCCCAAGGAGAAGTTCTTTCACCAACATTATTCCTAGCATATATAAACGACATCACGGAAAATTTTCCAGCCAGAGTACACACATCATCCTTTGCAGATGACCTAGCCATATGGACATCTGAAGAATATATTAGTACAGCTAACAGCAGAATACAGCAAGCCCTATTAGCACTAGAGGACTGGTCAAAATCATGGCTAGTGAAGATAAGTGAGGAGAAAACAACATGCACAGTGTTCTCCCTCTCAAATAAAACTCAACAACCTAAGCTGGTATTGAATGGAAAAATATTGCGCCATGAAGAAAATCCAAACTATCTCGGAGTCACCTTTGATCGTCGCCTGACATGGAAAACACAGGTTGAGAAAAATCGAACAAGAGCAAGGCAAAGAATGGCAATAATGAAAAGCTTGCTGGTACAACGTGGGGAGCAGATGAGAAAGTTCTCAAGAAGGTATATACTGGACGGGTGAGGCCAAGTACTGGAATATGGCATTGCAGCTTGGGCAACAGCAGCTAAGTCAAACTTTAACAAAATAAGTAGAGTCCAAAACCAAGGAATGCAAATCATAACTGGAAGCCTGAAGACAACGCTGTCAGAGTCCGACAGGGGACAGCGATGCAGGGACATCGTTACGACCGCCAGGCGACTTAGCTCCCAGTAAGGGATGCAACAACTTCGTTGCGCCGCCAGGCAAATAGGAGTTATCGGCCTGCGAGATCGCTGGCTGACCAGCGGTCAGGCCGCCAACACAAGACGCATGCCTGCCACGTGACGCCACGTCAGGCAGGAGGCAAGTTGCGAACCAGGTCCAGACAGCTCTGGGACACGGAACATGACGGACGTGTGAGAAAGGCGTTGTATGGTTTCTGTATTGAAAGGCGAGTGTCTGGACATCTTGCGAGTCAGACTTGTGACTGTATTGTGGATGTAAGTTGTAAAGTATCCATTATATGTATTTGTGATCATCGTTCTGTATGTGATATGTTAATAAATCCACCGAACGATGTGTCGTTGAGTCTTACGTCAAATCACGTTGTATTTGTACTGTCTCACACTTGTTAGGAAAGCGAGCCAAGTTTAAGACCCTGACATGTGTGAACGTGGAGGGCTCGTCCAGCTTTAATTTAGTTATATTTGAACGTGAATAGCTTGTCCTTGTTGAACGTTTAATTTAATTAGATTTAAACTTAAATGTGATCATGGAAGGCTCATTTTGATTGTTACTACATTATTTAAACATGTGTAAGACCATTTGTAAACGTACAATGCATACATTCTGTTTGATCCTGTAAGCGTGTAAAACATTTGTGATTTGTGAAACTTGTCACCGTTTTGACCGTGTTGACATTGTGATCTTGTCGCCATTTTGACCTTGTCGCCATCTTGTAAACTTGATGTCTATGTCCTTACTGAATGTCATCTTGATGTAAGTGATGTGTCATCAATGTTGTAGAGTGTTAAGATACTTGTAGATTGTCTTTGTGAATTGAGTTTGAGGAACGCGAAAAGTGTTTGGAAAGAAAGTAACGTATATTGAAAAAAAATTGTTGACGGACAAACTTACGACATACAATTATACTCAACGGCATACAAACCTAATCAACACTTAGTGACAAGCAGGCACACACCAACAAATAGACGCTAATTTATCTTCTTCCAAAATAAAAGCAGGTTTTTCCGTATCATCCGAAACCTTGCCGTAGAGGTCATTTCCGATTCGAAGTAGCGACCCTACAGTGCCTAGCCCGATTTTCAACCGTTCTTCACCGCATCCAGGGCACTTGAGTATACTTTTTTCTTTTCGTATACTTTAAAAATGCATTTTTAGGCACATATCGTCCATATAAACAGATTGTAAATTGTTGATTACTAACCACTTATAACATATTGTGTGTGGCTGGTATTTCATTGACATTTTTCCATCATGTCTTCATTATTTGATTTCATTGATATGGGCATAAAGTTACAGTTACATGGTGATGAATTAACACAGTGGAGTGAGAAGAAATACTCTGAATACTGTGAACGTGAAGAAAGAGCAGCTGAAAGAGCATTAAAGCAGGCAGAGATATCTGCCAAACAAGTAGAGGCAGACACAGCCTTAAAGCATGCAGAATTGGCTGAAAAGACCAAGCAAGCTGAGATAGAGAGTGAGCTGAAAAAGGCAGAAATAGCAGCTCAGAGTAAGAGAGAAGAACTGGAGTTACAGTTGAAGATGAAACAACTTGACACTGAGACTGCCATTAACAAAGAGTTTAAGAAATCTGAAAGACTGGAGAAAGAAAACCAGTATAAGAAATATCAAGGTATTGTACGTAATTATACCTCGGGTGACTGCATTGCAGCCTTTACCCAAAATTTTGAAACTTTAATGGAACATTATCAAGTTCCACTGTCTGAATGGAATATTGTGTACATGAGGAGTTTGTCAGGGGAACCTCTTAAAGTTATTGAAACCATCCCCAAAGACCTCAGAAAAGATTACCATTATCTGAAATCTAAGATTATGGCACATTTTATGTTAGATGAGGCAGGTTACAGAGAACAGTTCAGTAAATTGAGCCCAAAACCGACTCAAACGTTCTCTGACTACCTCTGCTTAGTCCGAGATATTTTCACCAAATGGACGTCAGCAGCCAAAATTGAAAAAAGTTATCAGAGATTGGAAGATCTAATTATTAGAGACAAAATTGTGTCATCTATTCCTTCAGCCTTTGCTAAATTTTTGTTAGAGAATGAATGCTCTAGTGTGGATGAAATTGAAAGACGGGGTTCGGCTTACTACACAGCCAACAAAGATTGCTTTGCTACTGAAGATACTAACATTAACTTTGTAGCAGCGGCTAATTATGACAAACAACCCTACAGTAGGCAGAAAGTTCGTAAGCCTACCTCTGAGAAGTTTTATCAGAGCGGGCATGGTCCATTCCTCAATTAGAAGCCCTAGCTTTAGTAGTAGGTATCACCAAATTGTCTAGATTTCTTCTGGGACGCCATTTCATCGTAGAATCGGACAGCAGCCCCTTACGATGGATGAATTCAGGTGTGCCATCGAACCATATGATAGCGCGTTGGTCTCTGAAACTTCAAGATTATAGCTTTGAGGTTCGACATATCCCAGGCAGAACCAATTCAATTGCCGATCTTTTGTCACGTTGTCCGACCGACCCAGTGAGCACCAATGTCTGAGTGCAGTATGTAGAAATACACTCAGACCGACACAGCCATTTAGCAGTGAATAGTGGTTTTCCATTCACAAAAAGCTGTGTAATGTCTACAATATTGTGATAGGGATTACTCCCATTATATATAGTGTTCGTATTTTACTAGTTCATGTAGTGATTGTCGTGTAAAAATGTGTAGTATGTGGTAGAAAGTGAACTTTATTAACTGTATATATTACGTACAAGAACAGTGTCACATTCGCACTTACCTGAAGCGAATTATCCAACTTGACAGTGACAACTTCGTGTTAAATCCTCCAGGAACATTTTAATTACGAGTGTGAAAGAAAAAACTGAACTGTGACGACTTTTCTACACCTCTGCAGTGAACCGAAACCTTTAGTGTTCGACTGAAACATCTAACACATGAACATTCGATCGTAATCCAGAAGATTGTGTACCAAAATCCAACACGAACTTTGAGAACATTGTTCCTTCCTTAAACTACATCAAACCGGAACAGGTGTGTTCTACAAGCTTTACCATCAGCTGATTTTAGTGATCGTGTGTACTTCCGGATTAATTAGAAATGTAGAACAAAAATAGCAGACAACATATAAAACGTTAAAAAGTTTTGACGATTCTAAAATATTTAGGATTCTATAAAATTGAATACACGAATTGTGTGTTTATTTATTTCCCTAATGTAATCTTAGAATCATATCTTGATTAACGTATTCATATTACCGACTTTTTCTCGTTAATATGAAGAAACGTCAAGCAATGACACTAAGAAATTAAATAGTTATTGTAAATTATTGTGTTTCACTAATGTTAAAATTATTTCCCTTATTGTTATTACATTTTCACACAAAGGGGCCATAATTTGAAATGTATATGCTAATGTGTTGTGTGTAATATAACATGTTGTTGTTAAAGTGTTGACACCACAGGCAGGCATCTACTGGGCATGGCAGAGGGTTGCCAACATTGTATACCAACACAATAACTCCTGGCCAAGTAGGGACAGGGTTTGAGTGTTTTATACGACTTATATAAAGTCGTATTTCAGTCTCGCGAGATGGTTTTTGTTTCAAGAACCATATTATTATTTTTTTTCAAATTGCGTTGACGTAGATGCGTGAAGCTGGTGCTACTGATCCGACTGGGTGATAATACGATTGAGGTAACCAGCCATCGAGAGGGTGAAGCCTGATATGTGTTAAACATGAAGCACCACATGTCTTTGTACCCAACTCCCAGTTCTTATATATTTCTATGCCATGTGTGTAATTTTGATAACGTTGTGTATAACAATGGGAAGGTAGACTCTGACAAGGGCATACTATTAACCCAACAGGTACAGACTTTAGACATGAAAGACGACATCTTTCATGGATTTTACCGGGGGAGCGTGTCAGAGTCCGACAGGGGACAGCGATGCAGGGACATCGTTACGACCGCCAGGCGACTTAGCTCCCAGTAAGGGATGCAACAACTTCGTTGCGCCGCCAGGCAAATAGGAGTTATCGGCCTGCGAGATCGCTGGCTGACCAGCGGTCAGGCCGCCAACGCAAGACGCATGCCTGCCACGTGACGCCACGTCAGGCAGGAGGCAAGTTGCGAACCAGGTCCAGACAGCTCTGGGACACGGAACATGACGGACGTGTGAGAAAGGCGTTGTATGGTTTCTGTATTGAAAGGCGAGTGTCTGGACATCTTGCGAGTCAGACTTGTGACTGTATTGTGGATGTAAGTTGTAAAGTATCCATTATATGTATTTGTGATCATCGTTCTGTATTTGATATGTTAATAAATCCACCGAACGATGTGTCGTTGAGTCTTACGTCAAATCACGTGGTATTTGTACTGTCTCACACTTGTTAGGAAAGCGAGCCAAGTTTAAGACCCTGACAAACGCCTATTAATGAACTAGAAAAGATCACTTGTTTACAACCAATGCAGGACAGAAGAGATAGCAGAGCCCAGCAACAAGCAGAAAAATTTAGAAGATTGACAGACCACCCTATGTATAACATGTTTAATGGTTTTGGAAAAGGAAGACTGAAGCGTAGCAACTTTGTAGAAACTGCAAAACGAAAGATTAGGGCAGATCCCATACTTAACATATCAACAGTCAAGCCCATTTACTATGCACACAACTTCCCAGCTTGGAGACAGCAGCAACTGCCTGAGATGATAAAAAACATTCCTGGTACTGAGAAAAAGAACACTCAGAGAAATAACCCTAAACTACATAAAAGAACATTACCCAAGCAGCAATTGGACCCATGCATATACAGATGGATCAGCCAAAAATTCAATAGAGAATGGAGGAGGAGGAATTCTCCTAAATTTAAAAAATGGAGTGAAAAAAACACATTCAGTGGCAACTGGAAAGTTTTCAAGTAACTTCAAAGCAGAGGTAGAGGCTCTGAAAACTGCAGCAGAAATGCTCTTGATGGAGGAAAATAAAGAGAAGCAAATAGCTATCTTCACAGATGCAAAGTCAGCTGTCTCAATACTGAAGAGCAATAACAGCACAGAAATAGCTGACCTAAGAGCAGCACTCCATGGTCTAAGCCAGAAATCCAAAAAAGTTGTAATACAGTGGATCCCATCACATTGCAGTATACCTGGAAATGAAGAGGCTGACAGACTGGCAAAAGAGGGCGGACGACTACCACAGCCTGACATAGACATAACTTACAATGAGGCAAAGAGGTTGATAAAAAGCACCTATAAAACCAAATGGGAATCAGAGCATCCAGGCCACCAGAAGGATGATGCATATTACAAACTCGACCGAAGAGAACAAGTAGCAATCTTCAGACTCCGCACAGGACATAACAGGCTGAAATACCACTTGTTCAATGAACTAAAAATAGGAGATACCGATGAATGTAATTGTCGAACTGAAAAAATGACAGCAAAACATTTGCTGCAGGATTGCCCCAATATATGCAGAACAGAGAAAGATATTTTGGCCCACACCTGCTTCATTTGAGGACAAGCTCTATGGAGATATCAACAAGCTCAAGTTGACCGCAGCTTACTTTAACTACATACAGGTTGACATTTAAAGGTGTATGAAGAAGTATTCAGACTGCCACACTTCATACCACAGGTATGTCGGTTACAAAAGCCTCCCAGAGGCATGAAATGGAATATTGCTCGGATAGCAAATCCATTACGTGGAAAGTCTGAACAAAAGCTCACTGTGTGAGCTTCATAAAAGGTGGAAAAAGTGTCCTAGTGGCACGAAATCGAATATTGCTTGGATAGCAAATCCATTACGTGGAAAGTCCGAATCAAAAGCTCACTGTGTGGGCTTCAAATAAGATGGGAAAAGTGTCCTAGTGGCACGAAATGGAATATAGCTCGGATAGCAAATCCATTGCGCGGAAAGTCCGAGTCGAAAGCTCACTGTGTGGATGTCATCTGCACACTGCATTCTTCTGGTTTCCGGAAGAACAGCCTATGGTGAACGGAAGGCCCAATATACGGAAGTGAGGCTAAGCAGCCATGTGCAGGACGTGACGATTCCTTGGGTGAGCCCAGTACCAGAGCGCTGTGTGTTGGCTCTGCAATTATGGAAGCCTCCTTGGATGGCGGGGAATGCCCATGGTCTGCCACTGCCTTCCCTTGAGGGCTGACCAGGATGTATTTGGCTGTTCTATATGGGCCAGCTAGGATGGGAGATAACACCACACCAGTGAGAACGTCCTAAGAAACCCCCGGGAAGGTTAACCCGGTCAACAAATGCCCGCAGAAGTCGGATGTGTCGGCCTAACGGCGCAAGAACGCAGCTCTGCTGTAAACAGGCACAACGCAATCACATCCAAAAAAAAAAACTCCCGATGAACGAAGAAGAAGAAGAAGAAGAAGATCACACAAGGCTAGGATCCAAGTGTGTGCACCATAATCACCTACGCTAAAAAACTTTTATAAACTCCTTTGTGGGTAAAGAGTTAAAGATGGTCAAATTGCTGATACTGCCGCTGGGGTGTGAAGTGTCCTTCACATATTCTAGGCTATGACAAATGAGGTGCCAGTTCCTTTCCATCCCCAACAATTCCCAGAATATACTGAAAATTGTCTAGCTCCCATTGTTATGAAGCTAGGTCAACCTCAAAGCCGCACTGGCTGGAAAAATAATCCTATCTCTGCTGCAGATTAATTCTGCACCATTTTCTTGGCAGACAAGCGTACTAATCACTATGCCATTGTGGCTCCCTTTTGTTACTGTTTCCTAACAATGAAATTTAGACTCAGTAACTGCCTAGTCAACCTGTTCTTATACATTCCAACTACCAAGGGATTTTTAGATTGCACAAAGTGAACCTGGAGTCCTTAGAGTTCTCTACTCTTGTCCAAGAAGATCAGACATCTGGTCTGCTACTCCAGGCTCAGAGGGGAGTGTACCATCTTTTACTTATATTGAAACAATCCAGAGTTAAAAGAGGTTCTTGTAATATCTATGACACTCTACCCTCAAAGAAAGAGTTAATTCAGTAGAAGATTTCTCTGCCTAGAACTCATGCAAAATATGATACAATAATGGAAGGGAAAATGCTTAGCCAAATCAATAAATTCAAATACTTGGGGACAATCATGAAAATAGATGGAAGATATGTGACAAAGATTACAGCAGACCAGGCTAACCAAAATCTGCATTTCAGAAAATGAAAAGCATCTTGTGAAATAAGTTACTATCACTGAATGTAGATCGAAGGGAAGAGACCAAGGGGAAGACTGAGAAGTAAATAGCTGGATGGCTTGGCCACGTGGCATGGTCGAGACAGGAACACAGAGCTGATCCATGACTCTGGTGATCGAGTGAGATGGCAAAACATGACCGCCCATGCTTATCGGCATGGCACATGATGGATGGATGGGACTGAATGTAAGAAAGAGAACTAAAATGTTATATAGAACTTGTTCTGCTGTATTGACAGTGAATTATGGAACTAGAGCAAATTAGGAATATATTGACAGCAACAGAGATGTGGTTTCTAAGGCTTATGCTTCAAATATCTAGAACTGCCAGAGTAACTAACAACAAGGGCCTGGAAAAAGCTAATGAAAAAAAAAATATGCAAATATAAGGAGACTGTATCCTGTGGTCAAGTAATGAGAAGAATGGCATTGGAAAACATTGTGACTAGAAATATCATTGGTAGAGTGGGTAGAAATGATGCATGATAAACTGGGATTTGGCATGTAGGATTATCATGGGTAGAATTGATCCAGAGACCCAGGATTGTGGAGATGAACGAACTCTTACACCAGTTGGCAGGGTACATGATGCTGCCGAGAACCGATGCAGTCAATGAGGGATTCTTTGTTAAGTGTTGGATTTCATTTTGTCAGTCCTGTTCAACATAACTGCAACTTAACTTTTGTTGCAAATTTAAAGGTGTATTAAAGTACCATTATTAGTGAATTAGCGACTTAGTAAAATGATGCAGATGTACATTCTTTTAGATATGTAAATTTGGTAACAGGTGATGGAGGAAAGCAAGAAGAAGCAATTATCTTACCTATTAGCAAACTGAATGTACGGTAGTTTCCAAGAAAGCACAAATTACATTCTTGTGTATATATAAAGGATCCTTTAATACACCTTAAGGTTTTATGAGCATACGGTGCAATATTTCAATCGACGAATTGGTACTTCAGGGGTGGTCAATATTTCAATTGACCAATCGGTACTTCAGGGGTGGTCAATATTTCAATCGACCCATTGGTACTTCAGGAGTGGTCAATATTTCAGTCAACCAATCGGTACTTCAAGGGTGGTCAATATTTCAATTGACCAATTGGTACTTCAGGGGTGGTCAATATTTCAATAGACCAATCGGTACTTTCAGGGGGTCAATGTCATGTCAACTGCCTTCACATCCCAAGACATTTCCTGGTACCAATTTTAGACTGGGTCGAACAGGGGTACATCAGCTCAAATTTTAAATCTACCTCGATGTAGATTCAAACCCATGCCCACATAGCCTGTGGCAAACATCTAGCCACTCACTACTGCAGCGCCCATGCTCTATATATAGTAAGTTTTTTTTAAAATTTCTGACCAGTATGGCTCTGGGGTCAACCCAACCTCATAAAAATGGGTGCTAGATAGTATTCTGAGAATTGTCTGAGATTGAAAGGTGACATGGAGGGAAAAGGAATTGGCCGCCCCACAGCATATCTCAGAATCTAGAATATGTGTAGGCCTAGCACTACACATGGCTGTATGTGATATGACTTTACCTTTACCATTAAACAATCAAACAGATCAATCATTTGAAATATCTATGTTACACAGTGACAATTGAAGGAGAATGTGACAGGGTTATAAATAAGAGAACTATCACATCTAAAAACTGTTTTATTAAGAGGAGTAACATTACAAATGTAAAAATTTGAGATATACTGGTTTTTTTTGTTTTGTTTTGCATATCCTTTATAGGACATCGCTGTCAACATCAGCATCTTTCAGCTGATTGTTTTCTTGGCAAGATTATGCTCAGTAGTTTGCCATTGCTTTCTGTGCGACTGGCTCACATACCCCGTAAGTTACAGACGCGGAGAGAACCGCTACCAATTCTCGCACACATCACGTTACTTACGAGAGTATACGGGATTACGGAGAAAGTCGTGTAACCCCTAGACCAGGGAGACCGGCCTGATATATAGGTTACACAGTGACAATTGAAGAGTTATAAAGAAAAGAATCATTATATCCACAGACCCTTTAACTAAAAGGAGTAACATCAATAAAAATTAGAACAGCATTATCATGGCAAGCACAAAAATATTCCTGCTCGGAAGTTGCGTTTGTAAGTTCTGTTGGGAAACAAAGCTGGACCATAAGATAAGCAATGAGATGGGATGGTGAACAAACTTGGAGAAGTGGAGATGGAGTTTCGATAATATTCTGAAAACAGGAAAACTAATGCAGAGATAATGACAGCTGTGGTGTCACTAGATCAAAACAGGCATGGGTAGCCGATTTGGTGTCAAACCAAGCGTAGGTAGCCGATTTGGTGTCAAACCAAGCGGTGAACTAGGGTATGCCTACCCAGCATGTGAAGACAGGATTCGGCAGACTGCGCGGATGAAATCACTGATGATTCAACGGGCAAGACAGCATTTACCTGCAAAGCATCGTGAAACGTAATGGGCATGGCAAGGCACGTAGAGCACCCTGGTCATCCACTGCACCTGTATTCATCTCCAGTCGTCTTGACTTGTCTTGCCACTGGACTCAGATGGACTCAGGCGAGAGAGTGAGGTCGACAAATTGAGCAGCTCTTCCTCACTTTAATCCAATTTATTGCGAAAGTCATTCTTCATCCAACCTTAAAGCCCTGTGGCGATGGGTGAGCGGCGAAGCGGCAGGCGTGGGTACACTGGCAGTCGTAGTCGCAGACCTGCATATAGGCAGCTCAGGCCATATGGTCATCTTCTACTGACCGGAGCAGCAGTGGGATTCGGCAGCCCCCTGAGTGACTGAGCAGCCCTCTATAGGAAAGCACTGCTCACCTCCATAGCATGAGGAAGGGGCTAGAAAAGGTGCCCTAAACATTGTCTGCTCCATCATTACCTAACCAGCTAGCCACGGTTGGTGGGTACCCTATACTGCGGTCGACATACAAACAAGGTAAAAACAGGTAAAGCTAAAAGAGCTAACCATATTCCCTTGACAATCGTAACTTAGAATGTACACACCCTACTTGATAGAGACGGCGCATCGAGCCTAGGGAGACGAACAGCACTGATTGGGAGAGAGCTGGGCAGGTACAACATCGACATTGCAGCCTTGAGCGAGACACGACTTGCAGAAGAAAGCCAAATCTGTGAAGTAGGTGCTGGCTACACAATCTTCTGGAGTGGAAGGGAAAACGAGGAAAGACGCCAATCCGGTGTGGGATTTGCCATTAAGTCGGCCCTGGTTGGCAAACTAGCTGAATTTCCGAAGGCTATAAATGACAGGCTTATGACTTTTAAGTTACCCCAGCTGAAAGGAGAGAAGCATGCAACTATCGTGAGTGTCTACACACCAGCCATGACAAATGAAGATGACGTCAAAAACAAGTTTTATGAAGACCTGCACAACGTTTTAACATCTGTTCCCGAAGGAGACAAACTTATACTCCTTGGGGACTTCAATACCAGAGTTAGGCAAGGACACCGCCTCCTGGAATGGCATCATTAGAAAGTACGAAGTCGGAAATTGTAACAGCAATGGACTCCTCCTCCTTCAGACCTGTGCCGAACACGATCTCCTTATCACCAACATAATTTTCCGTCTTCCCATGATAAATAGGACATCATGGATGCACCCTCGCTCGATACATTGTCACCTCATTGACTATGTCATCGTCAGGAGGAGTGACAGACAAGACGTTCGAGTGACAAAATCCATGTGTGGTGCCGAATGTTGGGCAGACCATCATCTCATTATCTCGTAAATATACACATCAAACCACAACGTCCTCAAGGGGTAAAAATGCAAAAAAGACTAAATGTCACCCACCTAAACAGCAAAAAAATGCAGCTGTCGTTTGAAAACATGCCGGAAGACCGCCTCAAGCCAAATGCTGCAGCTAAACAGGATGCGGAAACAGAGTGGAGAGCCCTAAAGGACATAATTTACAACACTGCAATGGAAATCCTGGGTCCAGCCCCCCAAAAGCATAAAGACTGGTTTGATGAAAATTCTGAAGACATCAACCAATTGATGGCCGAGAAACATCTTCTCCTCAAAGCACATTTGAATGACCCGAAGTGAACATATAAAAAAAAAAGAAAAAAAGATGCCTTCAATAACATTCAGAGAATAGTGCAGCAGAAACTTTGGCACGTGCGGGACTCCTGGCTAAGTAACAAAGCTGATGAAATTCAAGGCTTTGCTGACAGACATGATATGAAAAACTTCTACGACTCACTGAAAGCGGTCCATGGTCCTACATAACCAGGCATAGTTCCCCTCCTCAGTGCAGATGGGGGAACATTGGTCACTGATAAAAAAGAAATCCTTCAACGCTGGGCAGAGCATTTCAGCAACATCTTAAATGCAACTTCCTTCTTCGATGATGAAACCATCAACTGCCTTCCTCAAGTTCCCACTAATGATACACTTGATGACCTGCCAACCATAGTGGAAATAAACAAAGCCATCCAGAAACTCTCCCGTGGCAAGGCACCTGGTCCTGACTCCATCCCGGCAGAGATATACAAGGCAGGTGGGCCGGTCCTAATAGAGCAGCTTCACCAAGTCTGTACAAACATATGGGTGAACGAGACCATGCCACAAGATTTCAAGGACGCGTCAATAGTCCACCTTTACAAACGCAAAGGAAACCGCCAATCCTGTGACAACCACCGAGCCATCTCCTTGTTCTCAATCGCAGGGAAGATACTCGCCTGAATTCTTCTCAATTGCCTCATGGTCCATCTCGATCAAAGTCTTCTTCCTGAGAGTCAATGTGGCTTCAGAAAAGAATGAGAAACTGTTGACATGATTTTCGCTGCAAGGCAGCTGCAAGAGAAATGTCAGGAACAGAACTCTGAAATGTTCTCCACTTTCATTGATCTTACCAAGGCTTTTGATACAGTCAGCAGAGAAGGACTGTGGAAGATTATGACAAAATATGGCTGCCCACAAGTTTGTCCAAATAATGTGTCTATTTCATGATGGTATGCAGGCAAGAGTACAGGAAAATGGTGAACTGTCTGAGACCTTTCCTGTCACCAATGGAGTGCAGCAAGGATGTGTCCTGGCACCAACACTGTTCAGCCTCATGTTTTCAGCTATGCTGACGAATGCCTTCGAGAACAGTGACATTGGAATAGACATCAATTACCACATGGATGGAAAGTTGTTCAATCTCAGAAGGCTGAAAGCCAAAACCAAAACTAACAGCGACACCGTCAGAGAACTGCTGTTTGCTGACGATTGCACTCTATATGCCAACTCAGAGGCAGACATGCAACACAATGTTTCCTGTTTCAGCTTTCTCATATGCCTGTGCCAACTTTGGGCTCAATATCAACTTGGAGAAGACTGTAGTTATGTACCAGCCAGCTCCAGGGAATAATCACACTGTGCCAAATATCAAAGTGAATGATCATAGACTAAGTGTTGTGGACAAATTCACCTATCTTGGCAGCACTGTGTCACAAGCTGCCACAATTGATGACGAAGTGAATGCAAGAATCTCCAAGGCCAGTGCAGCCTTTGGCAGACTGTACAAGAATGTATGGGACAGAACTGGAATAAGCCTGCAAACAAAGCTGAAAGTCTATACAGAAAGTTGTATTGTCCACACTGCTATAGGCTTGTGAAACCTGGACTGTTTATCAGCAACATGCTAGGAAATTAAACCACTTCCACACAGCTTGCCTTAAGAAGCTATTGAAGATTAAATGGCAAGACAAGATCCCAGACACTGAAGTTCTAGAAAGAGCGTCCATGCCCAGTATCCACACTCTACTAATGAAGAATCAGATTCGTTGGGCTGGTCACTTGACTCGCATGCCAGATCACAGGCTCCCTAAACGAATTTTTTACCGCGAGCTGCATTGTGGTAAACGCTCCCAAGGCGGCCAGAGGAAACGCTTTAAAGATACTCTGTAAATCTCACTTAAAGCTTTTGGAATTCATCTTGACATCTGGGAGACTGGTGCTAAAGACCGTAATTTGTGGCATGCATCATTACATATGGGTGCAGTCACTTGTGAAGCAACCAGGACTGCAAGAGCTGTGAAGAAAAGGCTAGACAGAAAAACCACTGCAGGAGATCCTCCTCCTGGAACGTCAAGAATTCAAAGAACATTTCGAGCCAAAATAGGCCTTATCAGCCATCTTAGAACTCCACAGCTGGATACTGTCAACCCCACTGAATAAAATGAATGGTCATCATCATTCTTGATGGACAAACAACAACAGATCAAACATGAAAACCATAAGAAAAAGACAAATGAAGTGAAAGCGAGAAATTCAGAGATGGAGATGAGAATTTAATTTATTTGCCAATGTTGGTTCCAGAGTTCCAGATGAGACGAAGAAGAGAAGAGGAACTTTCTAAGTAACACACTGCTTTGCTTTCTTAAAAGAACTAGTAATTACTGCTTGGGATAAAATTAGTTGATCGAGCACAGAGACTCCAAAATAGTTTGAATGGGTGGTTCGTTGTAAATAAAATAAATAATGTAACGAAAATCATGTCAATTTTAATATTTATTTAGTTCTTCACTCACCCGACTTTCCGCAGACTCTCTATCTGCTTGGATTTCTGTGCCTGGAGATTCGTGGCCGAAGGGCCTTTGTTTTTACCACCGCCAAATAATCGATTCATGGTAAGAATTATCCGACCGCTGGGTTGATGGGGTGACTCAGTCACTGGTGTGTGACCACTGCCACCTGTAAGCCAGAAACAAAACTGAATGTGACTCTGACTACACTATGACCGTTAACTTTAGCAGACCTGAAATGTCTGTATCCTGTCTGTGTGTGTATGTGTGTAGTACGTCATCCGCCTTTGTTAAATCTGGGCTCGTGGTTTTTATGGATCGCAAGATAATTTTTATTCCCCAATTCCACACGCATAGTGTAGTCAATATAATTTAATGTTCGCAAAGGATTTATAGATGTACAAGTATTTATTGAAAACTATAGAGAGGCGAGAATGAAGGTGTACACATCACACAAGAACATTGGTCTGATTCACGACTCTGGTGATCGAGTGAAATGCGAATCATGACCGCCCACGCTTACCGGCATGGCACATGATGGATGGATGGATAGTTGATATATAGGGTGTATTTTTAATGACTGTGCAGTGTCTGTAGCAGAATTAACTGTAGTAAAATGACACCAAATTAACCCTTAACCCAGTTATGACAGGACGATATGATGAAAGCATCACGATCAAGAATCGCTTAAAGTCGCTTGTCGACTTCATTGCACCGGGTTTTATCCCATATTTCTCAGTCTCTTTCCGCAAGCGGAAAGCGTCGCACAAAGCACAAACTCCTTAGCTCCAGCGACGACCCCTAGGTGTCAAAGAAAAAATGCACTCGTGAACCGAAGGAAGCGACTGGGAATCAAACCCACAACCTTCGGAGCCCGGGTCAGACGTAAGAATCAGCGTAAGCTAACTGCTATTATACTATTGTCTTTCCTGAAATTAACATCTAAAGAGATTAACAACACATTAAAAATGAAAATTGTCAAATGGTATTATATTCAACACTACTATTTGGCGCGGAAGCCTGAACAATGACTAATCAATCAATCAACAAACATCTCCGACTCCACAACGAAGGTTGGCAGCAATGGATCTCCAACACTGTCTGTCTCTCAGCCTGACTATACATTCTGTCAGGCTGATGTTCGTCCATCTCTTGATATTATCTTCCCACAATGAACAATGGACAATGAATAAGCAATTAGAAAGTCGAATAGAGGCCCTGGAGTTGTGGATATTGTCGTGTCCTCCTTTACAGTGTCGTCCCTGGAGTGAAGAGAGCCGACACCCACATTATAATATTTTTTCCCTCTCAATATTCTGGAGAATCCACCAGCTTCCGTCCAACACACTCCATCAGCCTATGGACACCTTTTCCTATCACTCTCTCACTGTCGTACTATGCCCCCTTCTCATACTTCCCCAACGCAACATACTCAACAACTCTAGCCTCTAGAAATTAATAAAGATTAATTTATTAAAAGAAAAGTGTAACGTGTATGAGACGTGTATGCGAAGAAAATGTGTGACGTGTTCTATAAAGTGTGTAGAATCGGACTCTCAGACCACAACCCAGTCAGCTAATCCCAGCAAGGATAGACCACAGCACGTTACGTCAGAACATGTACATCTCACCCCGTGCCGAAACCATCTTGCCGGATACTTGCTTTGCCTCTGTAGACCTCTGGTAATCCCATTTCATGATCATCCGAAATAGACACCGGTGGTATTAACAGTTAATCATGGACCGGTTGCACCCTACACAATGTCCGTTCCTATCGTTCCTTAAAAAAAAATTGCACAAGTCCTTTGTAGTGTGTACACCGTCATTAATGTTAATTGTTAATGTGATTGATCTTCACTCGTGTCTATCTAGCCTCACGTATAATGTCTTGTGTTCTATTACACGAGATTATATAACACTAGGTAACTATTAGACTGTTCTCATTTAGTTACTACTGTCTGATGCTGTGTGGTGCATCAGTAATCATCACTATCTTTGGTGAATCAACTTCCTCCTAGCTTTAGTTACGTTCTGTATGCAACTTTATTGATTGTTGAACTGGTGTTCTTCCGAATGGGATTGGATTCTTTCCCAAAAACTTGTTGAGTTTCCTTGGATCTGGTAGGGAACCTAGGATAGAAACAACACATCTGGTGATAGTACTAGTCACTGATCCTTTCGGCTGAGTGTAAGCCTATCACCTTGCTTAATGATCTTTAGCTAACTAGACTTAGTCACAGAGCAGATTAGCTACCCACCTAGAGCCGAATCAGGCTATGACAAAGAAAAAATCAGCAAACAGAATGCGGAACCCCGCCCACCAGGGACACCTACGGGAAGATCCCAATTATCCCTCATTACTCAATTCTCAACTAGTAAAGCTTATCAACACTTCACTAATCTATTCTTAACTAGCAGAGTTAATATCACTATTCTACTATAACTAGTTTCCACTAACAGTGCTAATCATCACACTATAGTTTAACAAGGCCACAGTCTATATTAATTAGAACTAATATTATAATAGGTTATACCTTAAATGGCACTACTGCAGTCCTATCAATCATATCTACATCTGCCATTATAGGCACGTGTAAAATTAAGTCACTAATTAACACACGGTAGATATTATTTCCACTAAGCACTGCAGTGCCCTGGCACTCCGACTAGAGCATTTTCAAGTCCCCCTAGTTGGTCCCAACTCGGGTTTATATGGCAAACTACCAAAGTTGGCCACGTGACGTTATCCTTTATGCCCCCACACAGGTGGCACCTTGGCAGATCATCCCCTGTCAGGGATCCATCCCCCCTCTGGCTCCCTCCATGTTAGATCTGTCATCACTGGTTTAGATTCCTAAAACAAGCCAGCGAGTTCCTGTATACCCCCAACAACAGTTGCCAATAACCCCGTCAATCTTCTCGATGTTCCGGAAACCCAGAATTGACATATGTACTGTTACTTCCGTGCTAAGTACTTCCGTTTTCCCTCTGATATGTTTATGACTTGTCAAAGTGATATATGATTCAGCGCACTCACTTCCTCCTCACTCACCACCAAATGTGTATATGGGCTGACCTGATGTATCCCGTGCAGCTGTGTTTACTCTGTTAGTACGACTGTTGTGGCCTAGAAAATATACGCCAAGCAAACGTCGGTATTATTATCTGGTTAACTCATGGCGAGCTCGTGACATAGGCCCCCTCTTAAGAGAGTAGTCCATCTCACTCTTCTCCACCATGAGTTAAATCCAGATGATTCATTCCTCTTCTTCAGGAGCTGGGTGTCTTGACAAGAAGTCCGCTCCAACATTTTCCTTCCCAGGAATGTACTCTACTGTGAAATTATACGGTTGAAGTAACAATGACCACCGCATCAAACATGCGTTGAGCTTCTGAGAAGTAGCCAGGAACATCAGGGGCTGATGATCCGACTGGACCCGAAACTTAACTCCATACAAATATGGCTGAAATTTTTGCACTGCCCATACAAGGGACAAGCACTCTCTCTCTCGACGGTTGAATAATTCCTCTCAGCCTGTAGAAGTTTCTTACTTGCGTATGCTACAGGTTTCAAAACCGAAGCATCGTCTTTTCCTTCCTGTAACAAAGCGGCTCCAATTCCAATCGCACTCGCATCTGTTCTCAACACAAATTGTTTGGAAAGGTCAGGGAGCTGTAATACAGGTTTGCTGACCAAGGCCTCCTTTAACTGACTATAGGCATTCTCACATTCTGGTGTCCAAATGATTTGGTCCGGGAATCCCTTTTTCAAGGTTTCCGTCAACGGAGCTCCCAGTTCAGTGAAATGTGGGATAAATTTGTGGTAGAACCCACACAACGAGAGAAAAGATCGCACATCCTTCTTCGTTTTTGGCCTTGGTGCATTTCTGATTTTCTCCAGGTTCTTCTCTTCTGGAACAATGTGTCCTGGAGTGATGGTGTGACCTAGAAATTCCAGAGTCTGGTAACCAATCATGCACTTGGTTGGACGAGCAGGTAAGCCCTGCTTCCTTGAGTCTATTAAACACTCTCTCCAAGGATTGTAAGTGGTCATCCAGGCTGTCACTGGAAATCAGAATATCATCCATGAATGAGATGATGGACGGATCCTGTAAAGGATCAAGTAAAGTCCTCATCATGCGTGTAAACACACTAGGTGCATTGCTGAGTCCAAAGGGCATGACCTTGAATTCGTAGTGTCCACTGGGTGTACTGAAAGCTAACAGTGGTCGAATCTCCGGTTTGACTGGTATCTGATAGTACCCCCGACTCAGATCCACCTTTGAAAAGTACCGAGCCTTATGGAGCCTAGCGAATAACTGAGTTGGATTCGGCAAAGGTTCCACCTGAAATTGTGTATGACTGTTCAGAAGTCGGTAGTCTATACACAACCGGTGTTCTCCACTTGGTTTTCGTAACAAAACTACCCCTGCATTGTATGGGGATGTGGATGGTGCAATCACGTCATCCTCCAGCAGTTTTTTTATTTCCTCCTCCAGGGCCTTTTCTTTAGAGAATGGCACTGGGTAAACCTTTTGGCGAACAGGCTCCTGTGTGGTCAAAGTCATCTCGAACTCCACCAACCTCGTTCGTCCTGGTTTATCCGTCAGTATCTCCTTATGAGACTTGAGAACCTGGGTTATCCTTTCCCTCTCCTGGGAGGTCAGATCAGGGTTCACTTGCACATCCCTATAGGTTTCCTGGTGTACTAAGGGATATTCCCTGCCCTCGCTGGTTCCCACTTCTGTCTCCACTGCAACTGCCATTGCCATGAGGTGAGCTGCCTTGTCTCCGGGTCTCTCTTCGTATTTCCGCAAGAGATTGATACGGAAAATCTTCGACTTTCCCCGGATCCGTATTTGATAGTTGGTTCTGGATATCACCCTTTCCACGGGAAATGGTCCTTGCCAACCTATCTCCAGTTTGTTGTTTCCCGTTGGGAGTAGCAACAAGACTTTATCTCCCACCTCTAGAGATCTTTCTTTAGACCTACGGTTGTAGTAAGCCGCATGTCTTTTCCTGGCCTTTTTCAAGTTTTGATTTGCCAGAGTCCATCCCTTGTGGAGTTTTTCTTTCAGTTCCTCCACGTATTTGTAGGATGAGATCACTTCTTCTGACGTCCCCTCTTCAGTCCAACTCCTCAACATGGCTTCCAACGGTCCTTTGATTGGACGACCAAACAGCAACGTAGCGGGTGGTAGTCCTGTTGAGCCATGAGGAACTTCCCGATAGGCAAAGAGTGCTGCTGGGATATATTCATCCCACCTATCAGGTTTTTCCTGCGCTAGTTTCCTGAGCATTGTCATCAACGTGCCGTTGAAAACGCTCTACTTGTCCATTGGCTTGAGGGTGGTAAGGGCTGGTATGTATGTGGTTAGAGTGAAACACCCTAAATACCTCCTCCATGAGTTTTCCACAAAACTGAGATCCATTGTCCGTCAGAATTTGATCCGGAAAGCCTAATCTGGTAAAGGCCTCCATCAGTGCGTCCGCCACTCTTTTCGAGTCAATCGTGGTCAACGGTATAGCTTCACCCCACATTGTACAGCAATCCACCATTGTGAGTATATACATGTTCCTCTTCCTAGTCCTGGGAAGTGGACCCACGATATCGATGGCTACCCTCTCGAAAGGAGAGTTCATGATGGGCTTCTCACCCAACACCACCGGTGCTGTCCAGAGTTTCGGTGCCACCCTCTGGCACTCAGGGCATGACTTCACATACCGACGCACATCATCTGTCATTCCCGGCCAATAGTAGTGGCAGGAAATCCGCTGCATGGTGGCGGCAATACCCATGTGTCCACTAAAGGAGATGGTATGCCCCATATGAAGAATCTGGGACCGGTGAGCTTTCGGGACGACCAACTGACCGTATAGGTTGTCTCCCCTTCCTGCTCTCCTGTAGAGTATCCTATTCTTCATGTAGTACTGCCCCCGTCCTGGTGGATCAGCACTTTTCTGCAGCTTTCTGTAGCAAGGACGTAAAGTATCATCCTCACTCTGGGCAGTTCGTAGCTCCCCCGGCATTGGGTTAGTCACAATTGCTTCTGCCTCTTCCGTTCTCGTCTGAGAGCGAGTCTGCATTGCTCCCATATGGATTGGCTCCCTGGGCATTCCCAGAAAGACATACCGGCAACCTAGGATGACTGGAAAAATGGGATCGGTCAATACAGCGGCCTTGATGGTGCCGGTGACGTACCTTGAGCGAATCTCCACATTAGCAATAGGCAACTTCATTGTTACAGCACTCTTCTGTGCAGGCTGTATATCCAAGGTTTCACCTGTGAATTGTTCTGGATGTACCAGATCCGCAGAAATCAAGGCCTCCCCGTCCAGTCCTGTGTCGTATAAACACTCCACTTGACGACCGTTAACCTCTATCAATTCCACTACAGGTGGTTTTTCCTGGTCTGGAGTCTCTTCCTCGGCCTCGACCTGTTCGGTGGGCTCCACCTTAGGTTTCCCGGGGCACACGACGAATTGAGTGTCTCCTGACTCTCCTCTGCAGTCAATAGCATTGTGCGTATTCGACTGGCATTGGTTGCACCATTTCCCTGTCCTAGATTTTCTATTGCCAGACTTGAGTGAGCTCTCCTGGTGGCGAGCTTCCTTGTTGACCTTGGCATTTTCCGTGACAACCTCCTTGGAAGTCACTTGACATGCTGCAAAGTGAGGGTTCTTAGCCTTCGATTTGCAGTCCCTCGTATTGTGAGAGGGTGACTAACAAATTGAACACCACTTCTCCGACCACGGTCGTTTAGGTGTAGAGCTTGAATTGCTCTTGCTTCCCTCCTTCTTCTTCTCTGAACTATCCTCTGATTTTTGCACATAAGGTTCCCACTTTTTGGTTCCTGAGTTTTTGGCTTTCTTCTTGTCATGTTTCTCTTGACTTTTGGAGTTGGTGGAAAGGTTTTCCCCTGCCTCCCCATGTACCTCGACGAACCGTTTCTGCTAATTTAGTCACGAGGTCAATACGTTCTGCTCCTTGTTCTCCCAGGAACGTCCTGAGAGGTTTAGACATTTGCTTCTTCAGCTGGTCGACCACCATGAGCTCTTCCAGACTCTCATAGTCATGTGCGAACCCAGCCAAATCCATCCACGTATGGAGATAAGATTTAAGACGCAAACTGTAGGCGGCGAACAACTCTCCGGGTTCTCGTTTCGCTGCTCGAAATTTTTTCTGGTAGGTATGTGACGTAACCTGGAATCGTTTCAGCAGAGCCGTCTTTAACTCGTCATAATTGTTCTCATGTCCTGGTGGCAGGCGAGTATAAACCTCGTATCCGGTCCCGCATAATCCCTGGGATAGCTTAAGATTCCATTTGTTACGCTCCAGACCCATAGCAACTGACATAGCCTCGAAGCGTTGAAGGTACTGGTCAATCTTCTCTTTGTCCTCCTCGTAGACCGCTAAAGGAAACTTCATAGCATGGTACCCATGTCCACCTACTGGTGTTGATCCTGGGATGGAGGAACCTCCAACTGCTCCCTCAGTTTCTCCATTAGATTGACTCTTCAACTCGAGTTCCCTCATCCGGTACTCGTGCTCCCTTTTCTGTGCTTCCTGTTCAGCTTCTAATTTCCTAGCTGCTTGCTCAGCTTCAAATTTCCTAGCTGCTTGCTCAGCTTCCAATTTCCTAGCTGCTTGTTCCAACTCCATCCTTCTCAATTCCAGCTCGGCCTTTCGATCTTCCCTTTCTGCTTGACGATACTCTCTCTCCACTTCCTGTATGTAATCCGTTAGAGCAGACCCCCGCCCAATCCCATTTCTTCCCCCCCTTGCCTTTAATTCTGCTGTGCTAAGTTTAGGGGTGGCCATTATACAGAGAGGTAAGCTATCAGGTCTAGTACAATATAACTGCAAATTACTATACAGATATATGAACAAGTACTATAAATCTAGATATACCACACACAGTACATTCACGCAGTGACAAGAGTAGAATCAGGACCACAGACCTATGCAGACGTGTGAAGTGTGAACAGGTAAGATATTAGTCCTAACCCCTATCCACATTCACTCTAGCTGGATTCTCCAAAATGATATCTCCCTCTTATAACTAAGGATCCCGTGTCAAAAGACCCCGTTGTCAGAAGATCCCACTGTCAAAGGTTCCTGCTTGCAGGAGATCTCGCTGTCCAAGGATTCCGTTTACGGGAGATCCCGCTGTCCAAGGATCCCATTTACGAGAGATCCTGCTGTCCAAAGATCACGTTTACGAGAGATCCCGCTGTCCAAAGATCACGTTTACGAGCCCCCAATAATGTCGTGTCCTCCTTTACAGTGTCGTCCCTGGAGTGAAGAGAGCCGACAGCCCACATTATAATATTTTTTTCCCTCTCAATATTCTGGAGAATCCACCAGCTTCCGTCCAACACACTCCATCAGCCTATGGACACCTTTTCCTATCACTCTCTCACTGTCGTACTATGCCCCCTTCTCATACTTCCCCAACGCAACATACTCAACAACTCTAGCCTCTAGAAATTAATAAAGATTAATTTATTAAAAGAAAAGTGTAACGTGTATGAGACGTGTATGCGAAGAAAATGTGTGACGTGTTCTGTAAAGTGTGTAGAATCGGACTCTCAGACCACAACCCAGTCAGCTAATCCCAGCAAGGATAGACCACAGCACGTTACGTCAGAACATGTACATCTCACCCCGTGCCGAAACCATCTTGCCGGATATTGCTTTGCCTCTGTAGACCTCTGGTAATCCCATTTCATGATCATCCGAAATAGACACCGGTGGTATTAACAGTTAATCATGGACCGGTTGCACCCTACACAATGTCCGTTCCTATCGTTCCTTAAAAAAAAATTGCACAAGTCCTTTGTAGTGTGTACACCGTCATTAATGTTAATTGTTAATGTGATTGATCTTCACTCGTGTCTATCTAGCCTCACGTATAATGTCTTGTGTTCTATTACACGAGATTATATAACACTAGGTAACTATTAGACTGTTCTCATTTAGTTACTACTGTCTGATGCTGTGTGGTGCATCAGTAATCATCACTATCTTTGGTGAATCAACTTCCTCCTAGCTTTAGTTACGTTCTGTATGCAACTTTATTGATTGTTGAACTGGTGTTCTTCCGAATGGGATTGGATTCTTTCCCAAAAAACTTGTTGAGTTTCCTTGGATCTGGTAGGGAACCTAGGATAGAAACAACACATCTGGTGATAGTACTAGTCACTGATCCTTTCGGCTGAGTGTAAGCCTATCACCTTGCTTAATGATCTTTAGCTAACTAGACTTAGTCACAGAGCAGATTAGCTACCCACCTAGAGCCGAATCAGGCTATGACAAAGAAAAAATCAGCAAACAGAATGCGGAACCCCGCCCACCAGGGACACCTACGGGAAGATCCCAATTATCCCTCATTACTCAATTCTCAACTAGTAAAGCTTATCAACACTTCACTAATCTATTCTTAACTAGCAGAGTTAATATCACTATTCTACTCTAACTAGTTTCCACTAACAGTGCTAATCATCACACTATAGTTTAACAAGGCCACAGTCTATATTAATTAGAACTAATATTATAATAGGTTATACCTTAAATGGCACTACTGCAGTCCTATCAATCATATCTACATCTGCCATTATAGGCACGTGTAAAATTAAGTCACCAATTAACACACGGTAGATATTATTTCCACTAAGCACTGCAGTGCCCTGGCACTCCGACTAGAGCATTTTCAAGTCCCCCTAGTTGGTCCAACTCGGGTTTATATGGCAAACTACCAAAGTTGGCCACGTGACGTTATCCTTTATGCCCCCACACAGGTGGCACCTTGGCAGATCATCCCCTGTCAGGGATCCATCCCCCCTCTGGCTCCCTCCATGTTAGATCTGTCATCACTGGTTTAGATTCCTAAAACAAGCCAGCGAGTTCCTGTATACCCCCAACAACAGTTGCCAATAACCCCGTCAATCTTCTCGATGTTCCGGAAACCCAGAATTGACATATGTACTGTTACTTCCGTGCTAAGTACTTCCGTTTTCCCTCTGATATGTTTATGACTTGTCAAAGTGATATATGATTCAGCGCACTCACTTCCTCCTCACTCACCACCAAATGTGTATATGGGCTGACCTGATGTATCCCGTGCAGCTGTGTTTACTCTGTTAGTACGACTGTTGTGGCCTAGAAAATATACGCCAAGCAAACGTCGGTATTATTATCTGGTTAACTCATGGCGAGCTCGTGACAGATATACACAAAGAAAAATAGGCAGTATTTCATGGAAACAAATACAATCAAATACAGGGATTCTAGAAACTCAGAATGAGAAGAGAGTTGATGAAAGAAATAAAAAAGAAGAGGCAAGTGAAATATTTCGGACATGTTAAAACTCATAATAGTCATAACACTTTTATAAAAATCATACTGGAGGATAAGGTTGAGGGCAAGCGAGTAAGAGGTAGACAACCGTACAAGTGGGAAGATAACATCAAGAGATGGACGAACAGCGAGAGACAGGCAGTGTTGGAGATCCATTGCAGCAACCCTTCATTGTAGCAACCATTGCAGCAACCCTTCATCGTCGTGTGGAGGAATAATTGGCGCTCCAGAGTCTGATGAGTGGCACTGGATAGTTCCATTCCATGTGATTGTACAATGTCTTTGATATCGTTAATAATCCATTTTCTACTTCGGTGTCCTCTTGCTCTCGCAGCAGATGTTCTTTGGTGTAAGGCCAGTGCTGGATGTTGATGGTGTTGCATTCTAACGAGATGGCCGAATAATTTGATCTTGTCTTTCAGTATATATGTGGCGCAATGTATTGATCCCACTGTCTATATAACATCATTTCTTATTCGGTCTTGAATAGTTAAGTTAACAGCTCTCCTCCAACATCTTATCTCACATGTGTTGATTTTTCATAAGTGTAACTTGATGACAACTGGCAAGATCGAAGGGAAGAGACCAAAGGGAAGACCGAGAAGTAAATACCTGGATGGATTGGCCACGTGGCATAGTCGAGACCGAACCACGGAGCTGATCCACGGCTCTGGTAATCGAGTGAGATGGCAAAACATGACCGCTCACGCTTACCGGCATGACACATGATGGATGGTTATTTGGATAATGTCCAAGATTGACATTAGTTGCATAGGGTTGGTGTGAATATGTTATTTATTACCTGTTGTTTTGCAGACTTAGGTATGTTTGGATGTTTCAGTATGGGTGATAGTACATTTGTATGGACGTGAAGCGTAGATAATGAGCAGTCAAGCTGGAAAAAAAAACATCTGATGGCTGTAGAAATGTGGTTTCTGAGGAGAATGCAAAGAAAACCATGGACAGACAGAAAAACCAATGACAAAGTCCTGCAAGAAACAAATTAAAATCTTAAAGTGATTAGAGAAATTAGACGCAGACAGTCAACATTTTTGTCACGTTGTGAGAAGAAATAAACTGGAGAATTTGGTAACGACTGGCAATATTGAGGGGAAAAGAACAAGAGGAAGACAAAGAAGTAAATAATGGATGGCTTGCTTAACCAGGTGGCATGGTCGAGACAAGAACACTGGGCTGATCCACGACTCTGGTTATCGAGTGAAATGCGAATCATGACCGCCCACGCTTACCGGCATGGCACACGATGGATGGATGGATAGTTGATACATAGGGTGTATTTTTAATGACTGTGCAGTGTTTGAAAATATTGCCGGTCCAAGTTTTGTATTCACTCTCCGTAAAGTTCATGCAACATAGTAGGTAAATACAAAACTTGGACCGGCAATATTTTCATAAACTTTGTTTTTAAAGTTGCATATCCTTTACAGGACGTTGCAATCATCACCAGCATTTTACTGCCGTTGTTGATGTCTTGGCAAGTTTTTACGTTCAGTAGTTTGTCATTGCTTTCTGAACCGATTTCGCAGCAGACCGTGTCTCGCTGGGTTTTAACGTGATGGTATGGGAGCCGGTCGTTCAGAAAGCAATGGCAAACTACTGAACGTAAACTTGCCACAACATAAACAACAGCAGTGCTGGTGTTGACAGCAATGTCCTGTAAATAGGATATGCAAACACACACACACACACACACACAAACACACGCACGCACGCACACACACACACACACACACACACACACAAGTAAATGGGAATGTTCTTATTAAGCAAGTGAATCGGTACAATTATCTCGGAACAATCATAACATCTGATGGAAGATGTCTTGAAGAGATTAGAACAGGAATCGCCATGGCGAAGGTAACCTTTTGCAAGATTGAAAACATACTGACCAATAAAAAGATGTCATTTGCAACGAGAAAAAGAGCTTTGAGGTACTGTGCTTTTGTACGGATGTGAAGCGTGGACAATGAGCAAACAGGCAGAAAATCATCTAATGGCAGTGGAAATGTGGTTTCTGAGGAAAATACAAAGAATACCATGGACAGACAGAAAATAAAAACAATGACAAGTCCTAGTTTAGTTTAGTTAGTTTAGTTTAGTTTAGTCGATGGATCAACATCACGGCACACGGGAGCAACCCATAAGTGCTCCGTTCTCCTCCTAACTCAAACTTGAGTCTGGAGAAACTCAGCTCAGTGCAAGAACTCCGTAGCACCGGCGAGGATCCTGAAATACTTTGGGTAGATTTTTAACTCGAAATTTTGCCCGGGCAGCGCCGTTAGGCTACTCCTTTTCGATTTCCAACTGTCAAGGGATTTTCTTACGTGCGTAACAATACACACCGGCGTCCGATCTCACTACCCAGAGACCAGGGGAAATTTTATTACTAGGTGTTCACGAGAAAAAAATCCCGGGGCTTGAACCCGGGACCTCCGGCACTCGAGGCGGACACCCTACCTCGAGACCACGCAGCCCCTTGGGCCAAGTCCTACAAGAAACAAATGAAAACTGATTAGAGAAATTAGGCGTAGACAGCTAAACATATTTTGGTCACGTTATGAGAAGAAATATATTGGAGAACTTGGTGACAACTAGCAAGATCGAGGGAAAGAGAACAAGAGGAAGGCAGAGAATAAATACCCGGATGGTTTGGCCACGTGGCATGGTTGAGACAGGAACGCTGAGCTGGTCAACGACTCTGGTGATCGAGTGAGATGGCGAATCATGACCGACTACGCTATCGTTATGGCACATGATGATGATGATGGTATTCAAATTGCATCTGCTGCAAGTTGAACTCAGCTTAGTAATATGATTTTGGAGTCTGCTCTCGTACTTTGACATCACCAGATGGAAACACCAGAAACTTCTTACTTCTTCTTTCGTTCGCTTGAAATATGTCTATAACTGCAATGCTGTCTCTTGTATGAATGTAACTGTCTTTTTCAGCTCACACAGCGGTCCATAGAGTTTATCTTCCACTGTCGTCTCTCTAGGCCAGAAGGTTTGCCTAGATATGTTATATATTGGGCAGTCTTGGAGTATGTGCTCTGCTGTCTGCGACGCCAATTCACATGTGCACATGGCTTTCACCAATCTTGAATTTTGTATACATGTGGCTGCGCAATCTACTGTGTCCTGTTCTGAGGCGCAGAATAATGACTTGTTCTGGTCTGTCCATAATGTGGTAGTCATCTTGAGCAGGTTTAGGTGGCTTTCTGACTGATTTGATCATTCTTTTCTTTTGGTGGTATGTAACGAGCACATCAGGCTGTTCTTCTTTGGCTCCTTCCTTAGCCAATTGATCAGCTCTGTCGTTTCCGGGTAATCCACAGTGGGATGGTATCCACTGTATGGTGACCTTATACTGACTGCTAAGTTCAGAAAGTAACCAGAAACTAAATAGACTATATAATATTACAACAGCAATGGAGAATCAAAATCCTTCTACTTCTAAGCGATGACTTGTGTTAGTTACCTTCAGCTATTAATAGAAATATGATTAATAGTAATACTAAAAGTAAAACTAAGGGAAAACCCTCTGATGTGTAACCACCCTGTTGCGGAGAAGAGGCTTGCGTGTTCCAAAGATCTATGCCGACGGTAGCGCAGCTACTGGTAGGGTCTCCGTGTCGGAAAGTCGAGAGATAGGAACTAGTCGAAGATTTAGTTAGTTAGTTAGTTAGTTAGTTAGTTAGTTAGATAGTTTAGTTAGTTTAGTTTAGTTGGTTGGTTGGTTGGTTGGTTGGTTAGTTTATCTGTTGTAGTATCATCCTTGCACTCTGGGAATGTCAACACAACTCAGATCCCCCCACCCCACAACATATGCATCACCGCCAGACGGCCAATAGTGCCATCTCCGCTTTAGTTGACGAGACCCCTTATTCTCGCTATGTGCCTCTCGTGCCTGGCCGTGCCAATTCTTACTGCCAAGAATATCATTCTAGACAATGTCAAAGTCCTCCTTTCTCAACACCTCTCTAAAGGCATTACTAATATATTATTAATGATAATTCACTAAAAGATTATAAATAATGTTTGCTGTCAACATCATCATCTTTCAGCTGATTGTTGATTTCTTGGCAAGATTACGCTCAGTAGTTTGCCATTGCTTTCTGAGCGGCCGGCTCACATACCCCGTAAGTTACCGACGCGATTCGAACCACTGCTGATTCTCACCGTCGTCACGTTACTTACGAGAATATACGAGATTACGAAGAAAAGTCGCTAACCTCTAGGCCAGGAAGCAGGCTACTAAAAGATGACCCAGGGTGAAATAGCTACATGCTGGGGACATCTTAATCAACCAAAGACATCATGCCACATAAAAGGGCTAAACATAATAGCTGGATAGCAAGTGACTCTTTAAAACTAAAGAAAACAATGGATAAGAGCGCTCGTTCTTAAACATCCAATGAGTTGATGCCGAGTTAGTGGGTTCAAGCCCTACACCAGTCAGTTGGACTAAAATGTTGACTTCTCGTCCTTGACTTTGGGATGTAAATTTGCAAGTACCTCTGAAGTCGCCTGACTGCGAGGGACATTAATAATTTTTTTTTTTTTAGCATATCCTTTACAGGACTTAGCTGTCAACACCAGCATCTTTCAGCTGTATGTTGATCTCTTGGCAAAATTACGCTCAGTAGTTTGCCATTGCTTTCTGAGCATTAATAATAGGGAGCTGCTAAGTTCACACCCAAAAATCAGTCAAGTACACTAGAAGTATATAGTAGTAAGTGTATGGACTACGCTTGGGTTCAAAGCGAGTGAACAGCACACGCCATAATAGAGATAGCGAATAACGACAAAATGGTGACCCAATAGTACCAGACAGAATGTATAAAGAGACAAGATGCAATTTCTACAAGACTGGTGCGCAGCAATGAAAAATCATTCGAGGGAAGGACGAAATCATGAAATGTTCAAAGAACTAAAAGTAATAATAATAATAATAATATATATATATATATATATATATATATATATATATATATATATATATATATATATATATATATATATATATATATATATATATATATATATATATATATATAAAGATAATGACAGTACAGAAATGTAAACAATGAAATACAGAGAGAGAGGGGGGAGGGGGGGGTAAAGAACTTTATTTTCAAAGAGGTAATACATTGGATACGCAGACGCCTCTTACATTCGGCCCTTCCAATTATTATTCTTTCGCGAGAATCAGAAACAACAGAAAACGAAGTTAAGTTTCAAATATTGAGCACAACCCACTACTGGCAACGCTGATCACATTCCGGTATGAACCTAAGGCCTATCCACGTCAATGTGGAAGCACTAGACTCGAGTTCGCTCTCGTTTGAGCTCGTCAGTAGTGCATATCCTTGACCGGACCCGGAAACAAACCCCGGATCACTGGCGTGTGAAGCGGGTGTGTAACCACGCGGCACACGCTGGACAAGGCCAAATTATCACAACAGAATATTACAATGTCACCCATCGTAGGCTGTAGCTCAAGATTTGCCCGATCGCCGCGACTGACGTCCGTCAGTCGATGTGGACCCGAACGATCAGGTACTTCTCACTGGATAAGGCACACCAGGCCGCCTAAATTCCAGCCGAGCAATAATCAAATTGAAGTTAAGTTTGGCAATAAAAACCATCACTAAAGGGAAATCACCCGGAAGTGATAACGTCATACAGAGTTGATAAACTGCGGGTAGATAACAAAGTGTGAAAACACATCAAGCGTTATCTAAATAGATATGAGGAATGTGGCCAAATAAAAGATTGAAAATAATAAATATCTGAATACCCAAAATTGTAGCATGAATTTAAGGAGCAATTATAGAACAGTTGCTCTGATAAAAGAAAACTCTAGCCTGCACAGTTCGCGGCGACTGTATTAGCCCGGCGGCCTTAATCCCTCCCCCTGCCATACACCGCAAGGTACTATAAATTGACAGTAAATGACAGTTGACAGAAAAGACACGGGTTTCCTATTACAAACAATACATGTTTTAGTCCAGTTTTCAAATAGTAGGAGAGAATGATTATGTAATATCTTCTAACTGAACTCTTGACATATTATGAACCAAATGTCCAAGATATGCGTGGACAGTGGTATGATAAAGGGGCAGATATGAATGGTTAGCGTGATGGTTTGCAAAAGAATATTAGAAACATAAATCTCAAAGCCTGCAAATACTGTTTCAAATGTTGCTTTGGCAGCAACATTTACAACTAAATCTAATCCCTCGATGCCGAGTGTGCAAGAATCTCCCTCCATGCCGAGTGTGCAATAATCTCCCCCCCCCCTCCCCCATGCAGCCGTGTGTGCAATAATCCTCCCATGCCGTGTGTGCAATAATCAACCCCCCTCCCCCCCCACTCCCCATGCCGAGTGTGCAATAATCTCCCTCCATGCCGAGTGTGCAAGGATCTCCATCAATACTGACCGTACGATAATCTCCCTCCATTCAAAGTGTGCAAGAATCTCCCTCCATTCCGAGTGTGCAAGAATCTTCCTGCATTTAGAGTGTGCAAGGAGGTTTTTCATGCACTAGAGACACCCCACTAGTGTGTATGCGTTACATCCTTGGTCTGCCGAGTGTTGCTGGTAGGCTTAAGGTGATGCAGGCGAAGGCATACCTCAGAGTAGCTGCAGACACAGATCACCCACTGCATGAGGCGCTGGACGCAGTTAAGGGTCAGCGACTGATAAGAGGGAAATCATGGATGGCTCAGGCAGAGGATACGATCAGACAGGTGTGCCCCTTGGAGAACATTAGGCGTGGAGAGGAGTGGGTCAGAGTGCCAGCGGAGCAGTCAGAATTGTGCAGAGTTATAATCACATTAAGCCGGGAGTGCAGGGAGTGGCCAGCAGGGGCCACGGAAGTGGAAATCCATCAACTAATTCAGGACAATGCTCACTCGGGTGATGTGATTATTTACACAGATGGTTCGATGTCAAGAGGTGAGAAAAGTGGCTGGGGGTTCATAGCCGAAGCCAACGGTCGATGTTTGGGGCAGGAGAGCCTGGCATATGATACCACAACATCCAGCTTAAGAATGAAGGTGGAGGCGGTCACTGCGGCTCTCCGGTGGATGGAGAATTCAACACACACACACACACATCATGATTGTAACTGACTCTGACTCAGAAAGCATGCTGACGAGGGTGAGGACGGGCAGGCATCGTGCGGAGTGGCTTGCTTCGCTTCGGAGGTCACGGGTGACAAGCATCGCCTGGATCTTTTCTCCGGGGCATGCCGGTGTGCTGGGAAATGAACAGGCGGACAGATTGGCTGGCTCTGCAGAACTTGGTGGAGTATTGATACATGACAAGGCAGACGTGGTTGCGGCCTTGTGGGAGCACGTGCACACCTCGGAGGAGCAAATGGATTACCATGGTCTGGCAAGAATGAGACAGCGAGGAGTGACGTGGGATCTGGCCGACGCTCAACGCTCAGAGGAAAGGCGAGATGGACATATAATCAGATTGCTACTGGTACTATTATTGTTGGAACTCTTCGCTGGCTGCTGAGGATGGGGACGGAGCGCTTATGGGAATGCCCCGAATGCTGTGATGTCGATTCCTAAATCAATCAATCCATCAGGAGGTTTATCAATCAGCACAGCGTGAGCACGGTTAGTTGCAACACGGTGAAGGATTTACCACTGAAGAGATTGGAGCACATATGGATGTCCCCGTAGTGCAATGATCATAATCTGAACTGAATTGAAGCGAACCGTTTCCTATTGTGTCATCTGATGTCATTTTCCTATTCCCACATTGTCTAAAGGTCTAAAGCAAACATCCCAAAACCAAATCCGCGGTCTGCTTGTGCTCCTTATATAGTTTTCATCGATTGTTGGATTCAAAGATAATATTTATGGCACTTGTAAACCATCGATTTGTGCCCCACAGCAGAGCATATCCGTGTTGATAACGCAGAGATAACTGCGGAACATATGTTGGCAAAAGGGGGAAGGGGTGGGGATGTATAAGTAAATGAGTGCAGTAAATAAATATTAAAAAAGAAGAAATCACAAGGAAAAGACAGAATACGCCAAGCAGATTATGTCAAGCAAAAGTTGAATTATGATAATAAAAAGTATATTATGCCATAAGCCACTCATCTGGGACTCAGGTGTTTCCAAGGCACCAGGGCCAGGTTATATACTGGCCAAGACCTACTAACACATCCTAGTAAAGTCAGTAGGATCGCCGATTCTTCCTAAGTCGGAGAGTATTTGCCTGCACGGCGAGGAACCACCAGTCTGCACACCAATAAGCCAGACATGGGACAACGGATACTCACTCAAACCTCAGTCCAGTATGACATCACACTGATGTTGGACAACAGGATGTCTTCATCCGACATACAGGACTTCACGCTGGAGTTCACAGCCAGCGAACGCAAGCTAGCAAGCAAGCACTCATCTCATCTCATCTTGTTCCTCTTGTACCTTGCAGAGTCGAGGTGAAGTAGAAACAGCGGGAGGGTGTCCGTTTATGGGCTTCGTGTCCGTTTATGGACTTCATGTATCAAGATTCCCATGGACTCTGCTATTCCAGCTACCTATCATGTACGTGGACAGCCTCTGCTTCCATCATTGCTTGTTGTAGTATACTGTTAGTTGGTAATCTAGTTACATGGCCAAACCATTTAACTTGCTGTATTTTGATAACATCTAGCGCTGCTATAAGGTGTGGACTGCGCCTGGCCCTGCAGCTAGTAGGGTTAGGATCGGCTAGCCTCTTCCAGGAGAGTTGAAAAGTGAAAATTAGTAGTAGCTTGCCGATGACCCGCAGTCTACACAAGAATCTTCCTGTGATGTGAGACCGGAAGAGAAATCATGACCGCGAGGCCAACGGGGGTTGGCTCTCCGGGGGGGGTGGGGGGGGGGGGGGGGGGGGAAGAGGAAGACTCCCTTGGTCCGATTTTTCTGTCCTAAACCTTTGACTGGCCTAGCAAGCTGGCAGGGGATTTTCATATTGTTCGTAGAAAAATTAAGAAGCCATATGTCACTTTCGTAGTTTACTGCCTATATAGTACCTTGCGGTATATGGCAGAGGGTGGGGGTCATTGAGCCTGAGGAATTAAGGCCTCCTGGCTAGTGCAATCGCCGCGAACTGTGCAAGTTATGGTTTTCTTTTTGCCCCCGACAGAAAAAAAAACCCACACCTTACCGATGATTCGAATTCGGGTCTCCTGAAGGAGAAATCTAGCATTCTAGCCACTCGGCCAACCGCTGTTGTTCTAAAGAGGAGTTGAATTAAGGACCGACATCACTGCACTTATGACATTCCCATATACTCCCCATCCCTCGTTCAACAACCAGCGAAGAGTCACACTACTAATCAAAGTTCAAAGAGGAATAGTCCCACAGGCATAGAAGAAGCTGTACCAACTGAATCAGTGCCGAAGGCTAATATATCGCCAAATAGTACATTCTATTTGGACAGAAGGGCATAAAACGGAAAGCTTGCTTTCCTGTTAAGATGGTTCCGTATTTATGCAGTGCAATCTTTGAGTTTCTCCCTGTGCCCTCATTGTCAAGTTATTTTACTAGCTTCCACAACTTCCTCGTATCTCTTTCCAAGTTCAGTGACTGTTTTCTCTTACCAGCTTTTCCGTCTTGCCTGCAGCTTTGCCCTTTGAAATTTGGCTTTTGCGTGCTGGTATTTATTGTGGTGCTTTTGGTTGGGTTGGGCCTAGCTGGCTTTCTATATACATACTTCCATATCATTATGCAACTGTTCTTGTTCACTACTCCAGTACAGTTTACATTGTTCACGAGTTCCTCTTGATACTGTTTCTCGTGCTGCCTGTTAGTATGCATTTCCCGAACTCTTCAACTACTTTATTTATACCTGTATCTGTGTTCAGACTTCTAACCACTATGCTGGTGCGATGTTTGTACATTTCCCAGCTTTCTTGTAGTTCCACGTCGAGAGGGTGCTGCTTTCACTTACAAGCTCATTTTCTAAAGTTAGAAAAACTGACCAATGGTCACTGCCACAACGTTGTTTCCCAACAATTTATGTTATGTTCCACTCCAAGCCTGGTTATGAAAAGCCAGGTCAGGGTGTTATTATAGTGTGCTGTGATCTGGAGTAGAAGGTATGTGGGTCAGACGACTTCTTAATCAAGATGAATCTGTTCTCGTCCTGCCAGTCCTCCAGTCTCTCTCCTCTCTGGTCAAAAATCCTCAGTGATTTCAATGGTGTGCCACCTGGCTGGTTGCCTCCGTCTTCAGCGCCTTTCCTTTGCTAGAGTAGACTGTGGTCTTACTCGAGTTTGCGCATGTCTGTGTGTTCATACACGTCTAGAGCATTCTGGATTTATTTTTTTTTTACGGCGCCAGAGACTCGCCGTCACCCCTTCTCCTGTTAGTTAAAACATTTCCGCCACGTAAAGACTAGGAGTTGGACTTTTGCTGCCAGAGGTGATGAATGCACAATCTAGGGGAGGTATTTTACCAGGTTGGACGCTGACCCTAACTTTGCGCCCCCGCTATATAACAGCAATTTGGAACCTGGTACGATCGAAAATATATAGAAGTCTTAGGTCTTAGCCCTTCTTATCCGTGCGTATCTGCTATGTGACTTCTTAACCTTCTTCAAGCTACTAAACCGGATCTACATTTTTTATTGCAGCACTATTGTAACTACTGCCTAGAATACAGTGAGGAATAGGAAAGGGGGGGAAAAACAAAGCCTAGGGAATTAAGGACGCCTAGCTCGTGCAGTTGTTACGAATTGTGCAGCGAGGACACACAATACAAACAAACACATATATGTACCTAACTAGGGCCTCAGTTCACGTTAACAAAATAACTGGCCTAGTGTTAAATAGGTAAAATGACATTATAATGAAACCTAAGACAAATATCAATAAAGTAAGTACGAAGAAAACACAACACGACTTCTGACGTATCGGTATTCACTGTCTTTGTCAAGAACAAAACAAACACAGCACTGGAGTAGGAAACGATCCGGCTACCTTATCTTCGGCGTACCGGAAGTTTGAGTGCTAGACCACCCTTCTGCCACGCCGTAGTCTGTCTTGTCCATACTACCACATAATACAATTGTTGAAAGAACCGTTTCAGCAAAGAAGATGCAGTGGTCTAGGGATAGAAATCTTCTAACTGTTGATTCGGTGATAAAAATAGCACCGTAGAGAAAGCACGACAGAAGGCTTCTCATCGTCAAAAGTGGTCATCCTTCCTCGAATGGTTCAGCCCTTTGCCTTCCCTACACTCTTTGGTGGAGTGTCTATCCGGGTCATGACTCCGGGTGTCTTTCTCCTGCTATATTTCTGTACCCTGTTTCGACACGTTCGAGTAGTTTTTTTTCACGTGTCCCACAAATACGCCTTGTGCTTGCCTCCCAAGCCGATTTGATTAGGAGCTAATGCTCACAAGATTCAGTTTTAATGGCAATGTTAAAATTTCATTTCATATTTATACAGAAATCCAGATTTACTGGAAAACACTGCTTCACGGAAACATAAAAGAACATAGATATATGCAGATTTAGTAAACAGAAAAATGAAAGTATTTTTAAAATTATTCCACAAGCAAATCTTTCACGCGTATGATTGTCAGCAACCTAGTTTTGACAGGCACGCATGGATTCTTCTTTTGTACCACACGAATGATAACTCGTACGTCGTACAAAAGGATATGTATTTATTCTGGGCTGATTATACACAAGCTCTGAGAGCTGATAATCACATGAGATACATACATGATGACATTACTATGTTATGACATGGTCTATGGTATTATCACTGAATTATTCTAAGTCTAAGTCTATCTCTACTGTCCTATAAACAACACAGTATTCAAAGCGAATACACCGATCCGTCCTCTACGCTGTCAAGTCCCAGTCTGCTTGACTTTCGTGGCGTGTCCAGCCACGAGCTGCTGACCCTTCGTGTGTCACGCGTTTTGGTGACTTGTCATTCGGTTACTCTTCTAGAGTTCTCACTGTTTATAAATACTTCTCGTGGTACTGGTTTCCCCACTCTATTCTGGGTAACTCCTGATCATGTATTAGCGTGTCCCCTTTTTAGGACACGCGTGTTGTCCAGTCGGAGAACTGTTTACGGTTTTCCCTCTTGCGTCCTGTCCCTTCTCTCCCCTATTTCTTAGATAGGGATGTTATCTCTATCCGGTCTTGGTCTTATTCCTCAGTTCTCTCCTCTCTTCTCTATTTGCCTACATGCGGCTCTTTGACAATGATGTTTAGAGGTTTAAGACAGTTAAGCGATCAAAATAAGGATAAAAGTGTATTTTGCTAATTTCAGATATTAGAGATATTCAAACTATCCTATGCCTATAACCGTGTTATTATCCTAATATTATAATTATCGCAATAAACTGTCACAAAAGGCGAAAATCGTTTTAAAAGATCAATACATCATGATTAATGTAAAGGTTTTTTTTAACCATTGAGAAGCATATCAGGAAGTCAAACATCCTCATCTTTTGACCCAGATATTATAATTTTCTGGTTTAGAGATATACCAATCCTAGGCGTGTCCTGTGTGTAATGACGTCGCCTCGAGTGACAAATTTGAAACGGCCAATAAACGCTTGAATCTGGTTTCTCAGCCGTGAAGTCAGCTGTGAATAGCAACTTCCACAAACTGAACGCGTATCATGAATCAACAAACGTAACACTTCAATGCCGCGAAGTCAGTATCTCGGGCTGATTTTTCAAGCATTATGGCGCGATAATGTCTACAGTAATTGTTGTTTCATTTCCCCCTGGTTATACATGTTTGCCAGGGAGCGCCTGGCGGTTACAGAGCCGCTGTTAGTTAGGGATCGGCTCTCTTGTTACACATCGGCCCTCTGGAATTAGTTATTTTACTCTGCACGATCAGTGGTGACATTTGGAATGCTTCTTTTCTTGGGTCCTGTGCCATAAGATAACTTCACACGCCCTGGACGACAATATCATCTTGACGCGCTACCACTGTACCTAAGTGGCTCTTCACTGATATCTCTAGAGATAGTTTAGTTTAGTCGACTGATCAACATCACGGCACAAGGGTGTAACCCATAAGTGCTCCGTTCTCCTCCTAACTCAAACCTGAGTTTGGAGAAACTCAGCTCAGTGCACGAACTCCGTAGCACACGGCGAGGATCCTGAAATACTTTGGGTAGATTTTTAACTCGAAATTTTGCCCGGGCAGCGCCATTAGGCTACTCTTTTTCGATGCCCAACTGCCAAGGGATTTTTTACGTGCGCAACAATACACACGGGCGTCCGATCTCACTACCCAGAGACCAGGGGAAATGTTACTAGAAGTCCACGTGAAAAAGTCCCAGTCCTCACCGGGGCTTGAACCCGGGACCTCCAGCACTCGAGGCGGACACCAAACCTCGTGACAACGCATCCCCCATCTCTAGAGATGCTTAATCTTGATCTTGTAGACATCTCCCCTTCTACTTCTGATGGACGTTGAGCCTTTCCACCTTGTACAGTCTATAACCGCTAACTACTTAGACCGAACTCAACGTAGCTTGCATAACATGACACTGGTATAGTTTTTCACATTCTATTTTACTAATACTATACACTTGACACTGTCGATAGCACAATCATTTGTTCCACAAAAGATTCACGAATATACATAACAGTGCCTAAACATTAACTACTCTAAAAGAGCGGCAACGTATTAGCCATGCTCTATTAACTCAGAACTAGGTCCCGACGCTGACCATAGCTCCAGTCCAACTGACTGAAGGTGTCGTTTTGTCCTCGCACAAAACGCCCAGCATACTTTTCATGCTTTTGCAACCAGACCGCGCTTGTTACAAACTCATGCCATGTTAAAGGCCTATATCCACGGGACCATGGCTGTTCACAGACAATGGAAGATTAGACAGAGAAATAGACACGAGAATACAGAAAGCTGAAACATCCAAATATCAACAGGCATACAAAAAAGACGCTTAAAGAGGCTTTGTTCGTCGCTGGCATGAATGATATTGACAACATTACCCGCCCACTGCTGATTGGTCTATACAAATATGGCTCTTGCACCATATACCTAATGGGGAGCCCCGGTAGCGTAGTGGCTAGACGTTAGTCGCCGGGAAGGTTAACCCGGTCAACAAACGCCCGCAGAAGTCGGATGTGTCGGCCTAAAAGCGCTGTATCGCAGCTCTGCTGTAAGCAGGCACATCGCAATCACATTTAAAAAAAAGACCCCGGATGAACGCAGAAGAAGACGAAGAAGACGTTAATCGGTTGCCTGGTGGTCGTGGCTTCCATCCTCGCCAGAGCGCATTCGAATTTTTAAAAATAACCTGGGTCCCCGGGTCGATTCAGCCTAAAATGGCTACCGTGAAATGGCATGGGAAGTAAACACGGCTGGCGTGATACTAACCACATTGCCCACTGAGTGTCAGTTGGTCTATAAAAATATGGGTCAGGCACCATGTGTCCAGTGCACCTTAAGGCGGGTAAAGCCCCAATTACTTACTCATTTTACTCACTAAAATTGAAATAGGACATACGAAGGGAAGTCAATAAGGAAGTCACAAATGGCTGTAGGAAAAAAAATAACTAAATATGATAACAACTTGAAACCAGTTTATTTTTATAAATACATTGTCCCTTTATTTCTCAACGTTATTTACACCAACATTGATGCACTTATCCCATCGTTTTATCAGTCCTCCCAAACCGGCAGCATAGAACTGCGTGCTATGTTTTCTAAACCACGTTTTCACTTCACATTCAACTTCGGCGTCATTCGCGAAATGTCTCCCGCCAAGGTGGGTTTTCAGTGGACCAAAAAGGTGGAAATCGCTAGGGGCTAAGTCGGGGCTGTAAGGTGGATGTTCCAGAACTTCCCACCTTAGTTGGTTAATTTTCTCCTGAGTTAATCGAGCCGTATGTGGTCTGGCATTGTCATGAAGAAGCAACACTCCTCTAGTCAGTTGTCCTGGACGTCTTCTTCGAATTGCTTGCTGAACCAAATGAGCACCCTATTGCAGATGCTACAGAGTCTATCGTTACTCGCCTGTCACCTCTAATCATCTCCTCCGCCCGCTGCACGGATGCTTCTGTTGCAATCTCAACAGGACGACCAGATCGGATTTCATCAACAATTTTAGAGCGTCGTTGAGAAAATTTTTCTACTCAGCTATGCACCGCTTTACGGGACAAACATTTGTCAGCATAAACAGGAAGCATTTTCTTATGCGTGTCCTTTTGCAGGCAGTCCTTTTGCCCACATAAAACGCACAGTAGCACGTTGCTCTTTGGTTGTACACGCCATAAGTACAATCGCCATTTTGTTTATACGCTGCGCATGAGCATGAGACACCTAGCGCCACCTGACGAATGGGAATATAAAGTTTGATGTTGCTGTCACCTAATGACACCTGTAGAAAACACCAACTACATTTATCTGCTATCCCACAGAACTGTGTGACTTACTTATTGACTCGCCCGTGTACAAACAATTAAGTACTGTAACGCCTACGAAAAGGTGAGAGATACTAAATACAGGCACAGTGTGCAAACTTTACAACGAAGTTTTAAGGTATGTACACCGAGTCTGTGCTTAGGTCCAGAATACCATGGACAGACAGAAAAACCGATGAGAAAGTCCTACAAGAGGCAATAAAGAAGTAAGTAAAGGTTGTAAGGTATGTGTACAGTGTCTGTGGTTAGTATCTCTCACTTTTCCCCCACAGATGAGGTATTTGTTATTACAATTTTCCCCACAGTGGTGAGGTATTTGTTATTACAATCTCCCCCCACAGTGGTGAGGTACTTGTAATTACACTAAAGACGCAAGTAAAATTGAAGCAAATAAAAGTTGTGAGTTATGTACACTGTCTCTGTGTTTAGTATCTCTCACTTTCCCCCCACTGATGAGGTATTTGTTATTACAATTTTCCCCACAGTGATGAGGTACTTGTTATTACAATTTTTCCCACAGTGACGAGGTACTTATTGGAGGTGGTGGGAAATTTTTAATAATTTTTGCCATTGATTAAAAACAACGGTGACACAATGAAAGACGTTAAAGACGAATTTCTATTGCTCTTCAAAGACTAAAACAACTGAATAAATTGTGGAATGGGACAGATAGGACTACAAAAATTAGATTTTTTAAGAGCATGTATCTTTCTCATTGCAACATACGCCTGTGAGACCTGGACACTTACTAAACAAGCTGAACAGCGCGTAAATGCCTTTGAATATAAATGTTACAGACGGGTTCTAAGAATATTTTGGATAAAGAAAATAAAAAATGCATCCATACTTCAAGAGCTGAATATTAAAAATATTGGCTATTAAAGACGATAAAACAAAGAGAATTGAAATATGCTGGTCACTTGAAACGTCACAAAAGTTTGGCGAGAACAACAATGGAGGAGTATTTGCCTGGGAAGAGAGGAAGAGGAAGGCCAAAGAGAAGATGGGTGCAGGATGTGGCGGATGATCTCCAGGTGGGTGTATCGGACCAATGTTGTCAGTGGTGGCTTGTGCTCACTTTTAAAATCTCAAATCCCGTAAAAATACCAAATAAATCAATTTGGTTATAGCTCACTGGACTTTAAGCGGCCTGGTGTGCCTTGCCAGTCGTGAAGACCTGATCATTCGGGGCCACATCGATTGACGGATGTCAGTCGCGGCGATCGGGCAAATTTTGAGCTATAGCCTACAATGGGTGGCGTAGTAATATTCTAGTGTGATAAGTTGGTCGAGTCTAGCGCGTGCCGCATGGTTTAGTGGTTACACACCCGCGTCACACTGCATTGATCCGGGTTTGATCCCGGGTCCAGTCAGGGATGTGCACTACTGACGAGCTCAAACGAGAACGAAACTTGAGTCTAGTTCTTCCATACTGACGAGGACAAGGCCTTGGGTTCGTACCGGAATACGATCAGCTTTGCCAGTGGTGGGTTGTGCTCAACGTTTGAATCTCAAATCCCGGGGGGGGGGGGGGGGGGAATAAATCTTGCTTATGATCGAGCGGTTTTCTGGAAAGTTGTTATGGGAGCGAGGTTCTGCAAGGGACATGCTACGGAATGAATGATGAGGTACTTGTAATTACAATTTCCCCACAGTGATGAGGTACTTGTAATTACAATTTTCCCCACAATGATGAGGTACTTGTAATTACAATTTTCCCCACAATGATGAGATACTTGTAATCACAATCAAGAAGCAAGTAAAGAAGAAGCAAGTAAAGAAGAAGCAAGTAAAGAAGACGCAAGTAAAAAGTTGTAAGGTATGTACAGTGTGTCTGTGTTTATTCCACCCATCCAACTGTTTTATTTCCCATTAATATTGTCTTCTGCAGCCGCTACTTCTTTTATCACTAAAGTTAAAACTTAGAAAATTTATGTACCAAATCCTTACAGAATCTGAGAGTCAGGCAGAAATAATTTAATGTCTTTGCCTCGTATCGCAACTTTCATGATATGGGCTTATATAAAGTCGAAATGTTATCTCAATTAAAATATCAATACAGTAGTTTTCCCTAGGCAACCTGCTTTTAGTTTGATATATAATATAACACACAGTTATCATATTAACATGACAGTTACACACCTCTACTTCCAATTTTCCGACATCTATTTTGGTTTTGTCCCAACCTACTTTTTGTTTATCACTGAATCTGTTAAGGATTTCTTTATTCAATAAACCCAACAGGATCAGGTATCATTTGATTCTGTGAAATGACAGCCACTTCCTGAATTCAATCCCATTTATCCTTTCCAATAACCTACCCCAGATGTGATCACGTGCCAGATGTACGCATCTCGACGTCCTGGTTAAATAATGTGATGAGGGAACGTGTAGAAGGCGTCAAAACATATTGAACGATATTTTCTGATATATTCTTAGCGCATGAAAGCACTGGTGCGTTAACTTACTCTGGTATTGTGTAGAGTGTGACGGTTTCACAGGCAAATTCCCATGCATTCCAGATCTGTCAAACTGTCATTTACTGCCTATAGTACTTTGTGGTGTATGACACGGAGAAAAAAAAAAAGGGAGGGGGACAGGGGGGTGTGTCGTGAGCCCGAGGAAGGCCGCTGTCTAGTGGAGTCGCCGTGAACTGTGCAGGTTAGGTTTTTCCCCTTCCCAACACTCCCCTCCCAGACAGAAAAATCCACACCTTACCGAGGATTCGAACCCGGGTCTCCTGAAGGAAAACCCGGCATTCTAGCTACTCAGCTAGTCGTTCCTCTGCGCATTACAGAACACATGAAATGAATGGGGGATACAATGTGTCTCATTTTGTGAAATGTAAAGTCAAAGCCCTGTACACACAAGAAATAGGCCACCTCGAGTTGGCTAATTTATTAAGCTGATATGAACAGAGATGAACCAATGAGCAAGTCCTACAGAAATAACCTGCAAATAAAGCTGAAAGTGGGACTCAGAGGTGCTTCCAAGGCACCAGGGCAGGGTTATATACTGGCCAAGACCTACTGACGCGTCCTCGAGTATCCTGGGCAACAGGTCCCTTCGGGGTCCTGGCTAAAGTCAGTAGGATCGCCGATTCCTCCGAAGTCGGAGAGTGTCTGCCTGTACCGCGAGGAACCACCAGTCTGCACACCAATAAGCCAGACATGGGACAACGGATACTCACGCAAATCTCAGGTCCTGTATGACATCACACTGATGTTGGACAACAGGATACCTTCATCCGACATACAGGACTTCACGTTGGAGCTCAAGCCAACGAACACAAGCAAGCAAGCTGAAAGTCTACATAGCAGTCGTATTAACCACACTGCTATATATGCTTTTGAGACCTGGACTGTTTGCCAGCGACACGCCAGGAAATGAAACCACTTCCACACAGTCTGTCTTGGGAAGCTATTGCAGATTAAATGGCAAGACAAGATCTCAGACAACGAAGTCATAGAAAGAGCGCCCATGCCCGGTATCCACACTCTACTAATGAAGAATCAGATTCGCTGGGCTGGTCATTTGAGTCCTTGACTCGCATGCCAGATCACAGGCTCCCTGAACGACTTTTTATAGCGAGCTGCGTTGTGGTAAACGCTCCCAATGCGGCTAGAGGAAACGCTTTAAAGACACAGAAGATCTCACTAAAAGCTTTTATAATTCACCACGACACTTCGGTGACTGCTGCCAAAGACTAAAATTCGTGGCGTACATCATTACACAAATGTGTAGTCACTTGTCAAACAGGACTGCAAGAGCTGTGAAAAAAGACTGGACAAAACAAAACTACTGCAGGAGATCCTCCTAGAACGTCAAGCATTCTTTGCCCACATTGTCAAAGAACATTTCGAGCTAAAATTAGCCTTACCAGCCATCTTAGAACTCACAGCTCCAAATTTTCAACCCCACTGGTTGAAATTAATGGTCAACATCATTCTTGGTGGACAAACACCACAAGAAACAAATGAAAACCGTAGCTGATTAGAGAAATTAGATGTAGACAGTGAAGATTTTTTGGGCACGTTATGAGAAGAAATTAACTAGAGAACATGGTGATAATGGCAAAATTGGGGAGTGGGGGGGGGGGGGGGAGAGAATAAGAGGAAGGCATGGAAGTAAATATCTGGATGCTTGGTCACGTGGCATGATCGAGGCAAAAACACAGAGCTGATTCACGATTCTGGTGATCGCGTGAGTTGGCGGAACACGATCTCCCATGCTTATCGCCTAGGCACATGATGGTGATGGTGATGATGATGATGATGACGATGATGATGATGATGATGATGATGATGATGATGATGATGATGATGATGATATGGGTGTTTTTACGAGTAGTTGTTTATTTGGTGCGAAGTAAGGCTGCCAGAGCTAGGTATTTACATTGTCTGCAGTTGTTTATATGTCCGCTCTTTATAGAATAATGGAATTGGATAAGTTACGCGATATACTTTGACACATTCAGCGATCTAGCAAGCTTGGTTGTGGTGTTGGCGAGCACTTACGGTCTGTGCTGTATTTGTAGAATTTAACATTTGTTTAGTCCGTTTAACGTCTTGAGAGAGAGAGATGAGAGAGAGAGAGAGAGAGGAGAGAGAGAGAGAGAGAGAGAGAGAGAGAGAGAGAGAGAGAGAGAGAGAGAGAGAGAGAGAGAGAGAGAGAGAGAGAGAGAGAATGGTTTCTTCCATCTGTATGAGTGAGTGTTTGTTTGTGTGTTTGTGATTTCGAATAGGTATATGTGTCTGTGTGGGAGTTTGTGTTTGTGTGTTATTGAGTGTGTAAGTGTAACGTGAGTGTTTGTGTAAATGTTGTATGTATGTCCGAATATGCATATGTTATGTATGTTTGTGTTTATGCATATGTGTGTGTGTGTGTGTGTGTGTGTGTGTGTGTGTGTGTGTGTGTGTGTGTGTGCCTGTCTGCATTGTTTATGTTCACAGCTTTTATTTTACAAAGGTTTTTATTTCTATGTGAATGTGACACACACAATAGATAAGTGATGTGCGAAAGAGATGAGTGTTTGAAAAGGCCAAATGTTAGACTGGCCTGCGTGCCCAATTTGTGAGCCTTTGAAAATAAAGTTCGTTCGTTCTCCTGTACTTATTCCTCCTAAAGGATTGAGATTTGTACTATGACACCTCCGAAGCTCTTCGTAACATGCTCTCACCCAGCGGAACAGTCCCAGCCAGTCTGTCCTTCTGCTCGTTTCCCAACCCACCAACATTCCCTTGGGGGGAAAGATCCGACGGATGATCCCTATCTTTGATTGTTTAACAGATTCAGCGCCGAACACAAAATAAGTCTGGATCACATAAAAATCGATTGTGGAAAATGGGAAAGGGTGAGTCATATGTAAGCTCATGGCAGATACGGGAAGTCGGTGTATGATACTTACAGTTATCTGTTTGCGTTAATACCTTTGCTATGGTTTGAAAAAAACGTCAATTTCGTAACAATTTTCAATAAGTGAAGTAAAATATAAGTATTGCATTAAAATAACACTTTTTAAACAAAAGCAAGTACGGAATCTGATAGAAGACATGCTAATGTGTGTAAAACAGAATTATTCCAAAAATAGCGGATTTGACCCAAATTCGTTATTTTTTTTCGGCCGCACATCGCCTTAAGACGATTAATCATCCCATGGCACTTATCAGTTAATCGAAGCATGCCACCCTGGACGAAGCATACCTGTCTTCACCCTTCTCAGCGTGCTCTGTATGTCCGTTACAATCACGAGATGTTTGTGCTGTTTATTCTCCAGCCAGCGGAACGCCTCAGTGTCTGTCTCCACCTCCATTCTCAGACTTAGTGATGTGGTATATATGATTCACTACATATGTTCGCGCTGATGACGGGTTACTGGGTTCAATCCTTACACCGATCAATTGGACTTGAACGCCGACTTCCCTTTCAGAAAGCAAAGGTCTACTAAAAAGATGCTAGCATGTCTTTTACATGACGTTGCAATCAACCCCAGTATTTATTGGTTGTTCGTGATTTCCTAGACAAAGTTAGTTCAATAGTTTGCCATTGCTTTCTTAACGGCCGATGCCTCATGCCATGGAAATCAATACAAATTCCAAATTATGCCGGCCTCTGTTCGGCACAGCTTAACTTCTAAGACCGACTAAAACATAAATAATAATCATCTATGTTTGCTATACTATTGTTTATATTACTTACACGTTTGGTTGTTTTTCTTGATGCATTTTTTCCACCTCATCACCGTTTTGTGGTCGGTTCTTTCGCACATTCTGCCACTGGCTAGTCGTCTGCTTCTCTGTCTGTTCAACTGGTGTATTCTACCTCAGTGGTTGGGCGAAACCTGTTTTGCATGCCTTTTGTCTGAGATTTTTGCCTAGGGTAGACAAAAGGTGTATCCGGGTCTTTATGGTCTACATGATAAATGAACGTGTGTTTTTACTTAACTTGTCTAAGAAGAGTATTGTAAGTATAATACGGTATAAACAGCCATTATGTGATAAAACAATGTGTTCCATTTACAACCTAGACGTGCTGAAGTGGATATCTCATCTCATCTCTTTCCTCTTGTACCTTGCGGTGTCGAGGTGAAGCATAAACAGCGGGAGAGTGCCCGTTTATGGGCTTCATGTATCGAGATGTCCATGGACTCTGCTATTCCTTATGTCCATCGTTTACGTGGTCGGCCTCTTCCTCTGCTTCTATTTGGTCTGTACATCATTGCTTGTTGTGGTATACTGTTAGTTGGTAATCTAGATATATAGCCTGTCACGAGCGCCCTGAGTTAACCCAGATAATAATACCGACGTTTGCGTGGCGTATATTTTCTGGGCCACAACAGTCGTACTAACAGAGTAAACACAGCTGTACAGGTTACATCGTGTCAGCCCATATACACATTTGGTGGTGAGTGAGTAGGAATGGATACACAGAGTTGGCAGTTCATTAACAAGTAGAATCACATATATTGTCAGCTTAGGATATGGAATGGTTCCGTTTTGTCATCTATACGGCCGGACATCAGACGAAAATGGTTGCTGGGATTGTCACCACGGAACAGAAGGTTGACAAGTTTGTCAACATTTGAATGCAGATGGAAGCCGTGAGATCACAGGGGCAGATGTAAAACGGAAGTACCTAGTACGGAAAACAGTGCACCTGTCAATTCTTGGTTTCCGGCACATCAAGATGATTGGCAGCTTGGTATCGAAACTCTTTGTTGGGAGTATACAGAAACTAGCTGGCTTGTTTGAGAATCTAGGCAATTACTTGACAACTTTGACAGGATTTAAGCCAGGAAAATAGTTCTTGACAGGGGATGATTTGCCACTGTGCCACCTGTGTGGGGGCATAAAGGATAACGTCACGTGGCCAACTTTGGTAGTTTGCCATATAAACTCGAGTTGAGATCAACTAGGGTGGACTTGAATAATGCTCTAGTCGGAGTGCCAGGGCACTGCAGTGCTTAGTGGAAATAATATCTACCGTGTGTTAATTAGTGACTTAATTTTACACGTGCCTATAATGGCAGATGTAGATATGATTGATAGGACTGCAGTAGTGCCATTTAAGGTATAACTTATTATAATATATTCGTTATAATTACTTTAGGCAGTAGCCTTGTTAAACTATAGTGTGATGATTAGCACTGTTAGTGGAAACTAGTTAGAGTAGAATAGTGATATTAACTCTGTTAGCTAAAATAGATTAGTGAAGTGTTGATAAGCTTTACTAGTTGAGAATTGAGTAATGAGGGATAATTGGGATCTTCCCGTAGGTGTCCCTGGTGGGCGGGGTTCCGCATTCTGGTTGCTGATTTTTTCTTTGTCATAGCCTGATTCGGCTCTAGGTGGGTAGCTAATCTGCTCTATGACTAAGTCTAGTTAGCTAAAGATCATTAAGCAAGGTGATAGGCTTACACTCAGCCGAAGGGATCAGTGGACTAGTACTATCACCAGATGTGTTGTTTCTATCCTAGGTTCCCTACCAGATCCAAGGAAACTCTACAAGTTTTGGGAAAGAATTAAAAAAACCCATTCTGAAGAACACCAGTTCAAGAGTCAATAAAGTTGCATACAGAAACGTCACTTAAGCTAGGAGGGAAGTTGATTCACCAAAGATAGTGATGATTACTGATGCACCACCAGCATCAGACAGTAGTAACTAAATGAGAACAGTCTAATAGTTACCTAGTGTTATATAATCTCGTGTAATAGAACACAAGACATTATACGTGAGGCTAGATAGACACGACGTGAGGATCAATCACAGTAACAATTAACATTAGTAATTAGCACTTATGGACTGAATGGTTCGATGTGCAACGAGGATGATCTGTCGACTAACTAACTAACTAACTAACTGCGTACACACTACAAAAGACTTGTGCAGTTTGTTAAGGAACGTAAGGAACGGACATTGTGTAGAGTGCAACCGGTCCATGATTCTGTTAATACCACCGGTGTCTATTTCGGATGTTCATGAAATTGGATTACCAGAGGTCTACAGAGGCAAAGCAGTATCCGGCAAGAGGGTTTCGGCAACGGGTGAGAAGTACATGTTCTGACGTAACGTGCTGTGGTCTATCTTTGCTGGGATCAGCTGACTGGGTTGCTGTCTGAGAGTCAGAGTCTACACACTTTATAGAACACGTCACACATTTTCTTCACATACACGTCTCATATACGTTACACTTTTATTTTAATAAATTACTCTTTATTAATTTCTAGAAGCAAGAGTTGTTGAGTATGTTGCGTTGGGAAGTATGAGAAGGGGGCATAGTACGACAGTGAGAGAGTGATAGGAAAAGGTGTCCATAGGCTGATGGAGTGTGTTGGACGGAAGCTGGTGGATTCTCCAGAATATTGAGAGGGAAAAAAAATATTATAATGTGGGTGTCGGATCTCCTCACTCCAGGGACGACACTGTAAAGGAGGACACGACATTATTGGGGGCTCGTAAACGTGATCTTTGGACAGCGGGATCTCTCGTAAACGTGATCTTTGGACAGCGGAATCTCTCGTAAACGGGATCTTTGGACAGCGGGATCTCCCGTAAACGGAATCCTTGGACAGCGAGATCTCCTGCAAGCAGGAACGTTTGACAGGGGGATCTTCTGACAACGGGGTCTTTTGACACGGGATCCCTAGTTATAAGAGGGAGATATCATTTTGGAGAATCCAGCTAGAGTGAATGTGGATAGGGGTTAGGACTAATATCTTACCTGTTCACACTTCACACGTCTGCATAGGTCTGTGGTCCTGATTCTACTCTTGTCACTGCGTGAATGTGCTGTGTGTGGTATATCTAGATTTATAGTACTTGTTCATATATCTGTATAGTAATTTGCAGTTATATTGTACTAGACCTGCTAGCTTATCTCTCTGTATAATGGCCACCCCTAAACTTAGCACAGCAGAATTAAAGGCAAAGGGGGAAGAAATGGGATTGCGGGGTCTGCTCTACGGATTACATACAGGAGTGGAGAGAGAGATCGTCAGCAGGAAAGGGAAGATCGAAAGAGGCCGAGCTGGAATTGAGAAGGAATGGAGTTGGAACAAGCAGCTAAGGAAAATTGGAAGCTGAGCAAGCAGCTAAGAAATTGGAAGCTGAGCAAGCAGCTAGAATTGGAAGCTGAGCAAGCAGCTAGAAATTGGAAGCTGAGCAAGCAGCTAGGAATTGAGATGAGCTGAGCAAGCAGCTAGGAAATTGGAAGCTGAGCAAGCAGCTAGGCAATTTGAAGCTGAACAAAGCAGCTGAGGAAATTAGAAGCTGAACAGAAGCCAGAAAAGGGAGCACGAGTACCGGATGAAGGGAACTCGAGGTTGAAGAGTCAATCTAATGGAGAAACTGAGGGAGCAGTTGGAGGTGCCATCCATCCCAGGATCACACCAGTAGGTGGACATGGGTACCATGCTATGAAGTTTCCTTTAGCGGTCTACGAGGAGGACAAAGAGAAGATTGATCAATACCTTCAACGCTTCGAGGCTATGTCAGTTGCTATGGGTCTGGAGCGTAACAAATGGAATCTTAAGCTATCCCAGGGATTACGCGGGACGGGATACGAGGTTTATACTCGCCTGCCACCAGGACAGGAGAACAATTATGACGAGTTAAAGACGGCTCTGCTGAAACGATTCGAGGTTACGTCACATACCTACCGGAAAAAATTTCGAGCAGCGAAACGAGAACCGGGGGAGTTGTTTGCCGCCTACAGTTTGCGTCTAAAATCTTATCTCCATAAGTGGATGGATTTGGCTGGGTTCGCACATGACTATGAGAGTCTGGAAGAGCTCATGGTGGTCGACCAGCTGAAGAAGCAAATGTCTAAACCTCTCAGGACGTTCCTGGGAGAACAAGGAGCGGAACGTATTGACCTCGTGACTAAATTAGCAGAACGGTTCGTCGAGGTATATGGGGAGGCAGGGGAAAACCTTTCCACCAACTCCAAAAGTCAAGAGAAACATGACAAGAAGAAAGCCAAAAACTCAGGAACAAAAAAGTGGGAACCTTATGGGCAAAAATCAGAGGATAGTTCAGAGAAGAAGAAGGAGGGAAGCAAGAGCACTTCAAGCTCTACACCTAAACGACCGTGGTCGGAGAAGTGGTGTTCAATTTGTAAGTCACCCTCTCACAATACGAGGGACTGCAAATCGAAGGCTAAGAACCCTCACTTTGCAGCATGTCAAGTGACTTCCAAGGAGGTTGTCACGGAATATGCCAAGGTCAAAAAGGAAGCTCGCCACCAGGAGAGCTCACTCAAGTCTGGCACTAGAAAATCTAGGACAGGGAAATGGTGCAACCAATGCAAGTCAAACACGCACAATGCTATTGACTGCAGGGGAAAGTCAGGAGACACTCAATTCGTCGTGTGCTCAGGGAAACCTAAGGTGGAGCCCACCGAACAGGTCGAGGCCGAGGAAGAGACTCCAGACCAGGAAAAACCACCTGTAGTGGAATTGGTAGAGGTTAACGGTCGTCAAGTGGAGTGTTTATACGACACAGGACTGGACGGGGAGGCCGTGATTTCTGCGGATCTAGTACATCCAGAACAATTCACAGGTGAAACCTTGGATATACAGCCTGCACAGAAGAGTGCTGTAACCATGAAGTTGCCCATTGCTAATGTGGAGATTCGGTCAAGGTACGTCACCGGCACCATCAAGGCCGCTGTATTGACCGATCCCATTTTTCCAGTCATCCTAGGTTGCCGGTATGTCTTTCTGGGAATGCCCAGGGAGCCAATCCATATGGGAGCATTGCAGACTCGCTCTCAGACGAAAACGGAAGAGGCAGACGCAATTGTGACTAACCCAATGCCGGGGGAGCTACGAACTGCCCAGAGTGAGGATGATACTTTACGTCCTTGCTACAAAAGCTGCAGAAAAGTGCTGATCCACCAGGACGGGGGCAGTACTACATGAAGAATAGGATACTCTACAGGAGAGCAGGAAGGGGAGACAACCTATACGGTCAGTTGGTCGTCCCGAAAGCTCACCGGTCCCAGATTCTTCATATGGGGCATACCATCTCCTTTAGTGGACACATGGGTATTGCCGCCACCATGCAGCGGATTTCCTGCCACTACTATTGGCCGGGAATGACAGATGATGTGCGTCGGTATGTGAAGTCATGCCCTGAGTGCCAGAGGGTGGCACCGAAACACTGGACAGCACCGGTGATGTTGGGTGAGATGCCCATCATGAACTCTCCTTTCGAGAGGGTAGCCATCGATATCGTGGGTCCACTTCCCAGGACTAGGAAGAGGAACATGTATATACTTACAATGGTGGATTGCTGTACAATGTGGGGTGAGGCTATACCGTTGACCACGATTGACTCGAAAAGAGTGGCGGACGCACTGATGGAGGCCTTTACCAGATTAGGCTTTCCGGATCAAATTCTGACGGATAATGGGTCTCAGTTTTGTGGAAAACTCATGAGGAGGTATTTAGGGTGTTTCACTCTAACCACATACATACCAGCCCTTACCACCCTCAAGCCAATGGACAAGTAGAGCGTTTCAACGGCACGTTGATGACAATGCTCAGGAAACTAGCGCAGGAAAAACCTGATAGGTGGGATGAATATATCCCAGCAGCACTCTTTGCCTATCGGGAAGTTCCTCATGGCTCAACAGGACTACCACCCGCTACGTTGCTGTTTGGTCGTCCAATCAAAGGACCGTTGGAAGCCATGTTGAGGAGTTGGACTGAAGAGGGGACGTCAGAAGAAGTGATCTCATCCTATCAATACGTGGAGGAACTGAAAGAAAAACTCCACAAGGGATGGACTCTGGCAAATCAAAACTTGAAAAAGGCCAGGAAAAGACATGCGGCTTACTACAACCGTAGGTCTAAAGAAAGATCTCTAGAGGTAGGAGATAAAGTCTTGTTGTTACTCCCAACGGGAAACAACAAACTGGAGATAGGTTGGCAAGGACCATTTCCCGTGGAAAGGGTGATATCCAGAACCAACTATCAGATCCGGATCCGGGGAAAGTCGAAGATTTTCCATATCAATCTCTTGCGGAAATACGAAGAGAGACCCGGAGACAAGGCAGCTCACCTCATGGCAATGGCAGTTGCAGTGGAGACAGAAGTGGGAACCAACGAGGGCAGGGAATATCCCTTAGTACACCAGGAAACCTATAGGGATGTGCAAGTGAACCCTGATCTGACCTCACAGGAGAGGGAAAAGATAACCCAGGTTCTCAAGTCTCATAAGGAGATACTGACTGATAAACCTGGACGAACGAGGTTGGTTGAGTTCGAGATGACTTTGACCACACAGGAGCCTGTTCGCCAAAAGGTTTACCCAGTGCCATTCTCTAAAGAAAAGGCCCTGGAGGAGGAAATAAAAAAACTGCTGGAGGATGACGTGATTGCACCATCCACATCCCCATACAATGCGGGGGTAGTTTTGTTACGCAAACCAAGTGGAGAACACAGGTTGTGTATAGATTACCGACTGCTGAACAGTCATACACAGTTTCAGGTGGAACCTTTGCCGAATCCAACTCAGTTATTCGCTAGGCTCCATAAGGCTCGGTACTTTTCAAAGGTGGATCTGAGTCGGGGGTACTATCAGATACCAGTCAAACCGGAGATTCGACCACTGTTAGCTTTCAGTACACCCAGTGGACACTACGAATTCAAGGTCATGCCCTTTGGACTCAGCAATGCACCCAGTGTGTTTACACGCATGATGAGGACTTTACTAGATCCGTTACAGGATCCGTCTACCACAAATTTATCCCACATTTCACTGAACTGGGAGCTCCGTTGACGGAAACCTTGAAAAAGGGATTCCCGGATCAAATCATTTGGACACCAGAATGTGAGAATGCCTATAGTCAGTTAAAGGAGGCCTTGGTCAGCAAACCTGTATTACAGCTCCCTGACCTTTCCAAACCATTTGTGTTGAGAACAGATGCGAGTGCGATTGGAATTGGAGCCGCTTTGTTACAGGAAGGAAAAGACGATGCTTCGGTTTTGAAACCTGTGGCATACGCAAGTAAGAAACTTCTACAGGCGGAGAGGAATTATTCAACCGTCGAGAGAGAGTGCTTGTCCCTCGTATGGGGCAGTGCAAAAATTTCAGCCATATTTGTATGGAGTTCAGTTTCGGGTTCAGTCGGATCATCAGCCCCTGATGTTCCTGGCTACTTCTCAGAAGCTCAACGCACGTTTGATGCGGTGGTCGTTGTTACTTCAACCATATAATTTCACAGTAGAGTACATTCCGGGGAAGGAGAATGTTGGAGCGGATTTCTTGTCAAGACACCCAGCTCCTGAAGAAGAGGAATGAATCATCTGGATTTAACTCATGGTGGAGAAGAGTGAGATGGACTACTCTCTTAAGAGGAGGCCTATGTCACGAGCGCCCTGAGTTAACCCAGATAATAATACCGACGTTTGCGTGGCGTATATTTTCTGGGCCACAACAGTCGTACTAACAGAGTAAACACAGCTGTACAGGTTACATCGTGTCAGCCCATATACACATTTGGTGGTGAGTGAGTAGGAATGGATACACAGAGTTGGCAGTTCATTAACAAGTAGAATCACATATATTGTCAGCTTAGGATATGGAATGGTTCCGTTTGTCATCTATACGGCCGGACATCAGACGAAAATGGCTGCTGGGATTGTCACCACGGAACAGAAGATTGACAAGTTTGTCAACATTTGAATGCAGATGGAAGCCGTGAGATCACAGGGGCAGATGTAAAACGGAAGTACCTAGTACGGAAAACAGTGCATCTGTCAATTCTTGGTTTCCGGCACATCAAGATGATTGGCAGCTTGGTATCGAAACTCTTTGTTGGGAGTATACAGAAACTAGCTGGCTTGTTTTGAGAATCTAGGCAATTACTGACAACTTTGACAGGATTTAAGCCAGGAAAATAGTTCTTGACAGGGGATGATTTGCCACTGTGCCACCTGTGTGGGGGCATAAAGGATAACGTCACGTGGCCAACTTTGGTAGTTTGCCATATAAACTCGAGTTGAGATCAACTAGGGTGGACTTGAATAATGCTCTAGTCGGAGTGCCAGGGCACTGCAGTGCTTAGTGGAAATAATATCTACCGTGTGTTAATTAGTGACTTAATTTTACACGTGCCTATAATGGCAGATGTAGATATGATTGATAGGACTGCAGTAGTGCCATTTAAGGTATAACTTATTATAATATATTCGTTATAATTACTTTAGGCAGTAGCCTTGTTAAACTATAGTGTGATGATTAGCACTGTTAGTGGAAACTAGTTAGAGTAGAATAGTGATATTAACTCTGTTAGCTAAAATAGATTAGTGAAGTGTTGATAAGCTTTACTAGTTGAGAATTGAGTAATGAGGGATAATTGGGATCTTCCCGTAGGTGTCCCTGGTGGGCGGGGTTCCGCATTCTGGTTGCTGATTTTTTCTTTGTCATAGCCTGATTCGGCTCTAGGTGGGTAGCTAATCTGCTCTATGACTAAGTCTAGTTAGCTAAAGATCATTAAGCAAGGTGATAGGCTTACACTCAGCCGAAGGGATCAGTGACTAGTACTATCACCAGATGTGTTGTTTCTATCCTAGGTTCCCTACCAGATCCAAGGAAACTCTACAAGTTTTGGGAAAGAATTAAAAAACCCATTCTGAAGAACACCAGTTCAAGAGTCAATAAAGTTGCATACAGAAACGTAACTTAAGCTAGGAGGAAGTTGATTCACCAAAGATAGTGATGATTACTGATGCACCACCAGCATCAGACAGTAGTAACTAAATGAGAACAGTCTAATAGTTACCTAGTGTTATATAATCTCGTGTAATAGAACACAAGACATTATACGTGAGGCTAGATAGACACGAGTGGGGATCAATCAGAGTAACAATTAACATTAGTAATTAGCACTTATGGACTGAATGGTTCGATGTGCAACGAGGATGATCTGTCGACTAACTAACTAACTAACTAACTGCGTACACACTACAAAAGACTTGTGCAGTTTGTTAAGGAACGTTAGGAACGGACATTGTGTAGAGTGCAACCGGTCCATGATTAACTGTTAATACCACCGGTGTCTATTTCGGATGTTCATGAAATTGGATTACCAGAGGTCTACAGAGGCAAAGCAGTATCCGGCAAGATGGTTTCGGCAACGGGTGAGAAGTACATGTTCTGACGTAACGTGCTGTGGTCTATCTTTGCTGGGATCAGCTGACTGGGTTGCTGTCTGAGAGTCAGAGTCTACACACTTTATAGAACACGTCACACATTTTCTTCACATACACGTCTCATATACGTTACACTTTTATTTTAATAAATTACTCTTTATTAATTTCTAGAAGCAAGAGTTGTTGAGTATGTTGCGTTGGGGAAGTATGAGAAGGGGGCATAGTACGACAGTGATGAGAGTGATAGGAAAAGGTGTCCATAGGCTGATGGAGTGTGTTGGACGGAAGCTGGTGGATTCTCCAGAATATTGAGAGGGAAAAAAAAATATTATAATGTGGGTGTCGGCTCTCTTCACTCCAGGGACGACACTGTAAAGGAGGACACGACATAGCCACACCATTTAACTTGCTGTTTTCTGATGAAATCTAGCACTGCTATAACCCCCATGTTAGGCCTGATTTCTTCATTTCTAATTTTCTCTCTTCTTGATACGTTGAGTATTCTTCTCATGAATCTCATTTCTGTTGTTGTAATTGTTCTTCTCTCTGGTTCTACCATTGTCCGGGTTTGGCATTGGTAGCGTAGTTTGGCAGGAAGATTGTGTTGTAAAGTGTTGTTGTTGTTGTTTTTTTTTTTAGTATCTATTGCTTTGTATGTGTTCTTTAGTATTAGTGCCATTTGTCCAATGAGTTGGTTTTCCCTATTTCATCTATTTTCGATCTTGTCTTCTGATTTACCATTTGATGATATTATACTTCCTAAATACACAAGTCAACCCCCACCTCCAAGTGGTGCAGACCGGGCAACCATGACCGCGAGGTCATGGGCTAACGGGGCTATGGCTCGCCATAGGGGATGGACTCCCTGTGGTCAGATTAGTGTCCTAAACCTGCGACTGGCCTAGCAAGCCGGCAGGGGATCTTCATACTGCTCGTAGAAAAACCAAGAAGTAAATAATTAACAGCGAAAATGGAGAACCAATAAGTGAACAAAAACAGATCCTAATAAGATGGAAGCAGTATTTCGAACAACTTCTCAACATCCCATCAGATGTCACAGGAATTCAAGAGACCTACACAGATGTCACCGAGGAACTAGAACCAGACATACTAAAAGAAGAAATTATAGAAGCCATCAGATTAGCCCCATTAAACAAATCACCAGGACAGGATGAAATACCAAATGAACTAATTAAAGCAGCAAGGGAAGTAGGAACAGCTTGGCTACATAGACTATTCAACCATGTTTGGGTAGAACAACAGACACCACGAGACTGGGGAAACGCCATAATTATCCCAATTTGGAAAAACAAAGGCAGCAAAAGAGATTGCACACAATACAGAGGCATTTCACTGTTGAGTCATACTGGGAAAATATTTTGCAAAATTCTTGAAAAAAGATTACGAACTACTTTAGAACCCCAGCTAAGCGAAACGCAGCTTGGATTTAGGAAAAACAAAGGATGCACAGACGCCATTTTTGCTCTTAGACAACTTATAGAAAAATCAATTGAATTCAATGAAACACTCTACTTAGCCTTTGTCGACCAAGAAAAGGCATTTGATAGGGTAGATAGAAACAAGCTGTGGGAAATCCTTAAACAATATGGAGTGAGTACACATCTAACAAACCTATGCAGAAGTTTATACAACAACAGTGAATGCATAGTGAGAGCAACTGGAGAACACTCAGAACCCTTCACCATAAGATCTGGAGTACGACAAGGTTGTGTCCTGTCCCCTCTCTTGTTCATAACATATATAGACAACATATGTAAAGAAACCAGCCAAGCAGAGACAGCAAGAATACAGCATGACGAGAACACAGAAGAAGAACCATCTGCAAATCTAACCATTAGAGAACTCCTGTTTGCGGACGACCAAGCACTAATAGCAAAATCAGAAGCTGAATTACAAGACCACATGAATAGTCTAAACGAAATGTGTAGGGAACATAACATGAAAATTAGCACAAGCAAAACAGAGGTAATGACTATAACTAAAGAAGAACAAACAGCAACAATTCACCTAAACGAACATCCCTTGAAACAAGTAAAGAGCTTCAAGTACCTAGGAAGTATAATATCATCAAATGGCAGATCAGAAGACGAGATCGAAAATAGGTGCAATAAGGCAAATCAACTCATTGGACAAATGGCACCAATACTAAAGAACAAACATGTATCAATAACTACTAAGAAAGCACTTTACAACACAATCTTCCTACCAACTCTGTGCTACCAATGCCAAACCTGGACAATGACAGAAAAAGAGAAAAGAAAAATCACAACAACAGAAATGAGGTTTCTGAGAAGAATACTCAACGTATCAAGAAGAGATAAGATCAGAAATGAAGAAATCAGGACTAAAGTAGGGGTTAAAGCTGCTCTAGATTTTATTAGAAAGCAGCAAGTCAAATGGTTTGGCCATGCAAGTAGGCTACCAGTCAACAGCATGCCACAACAAGCAATGATGTACAGACCAGATGGAAACAGAGGAAGAGGCCGACCACGTAAACGTTGGACTGAGGGAATAACAGAATCCATGGGAATGTCGATATACGAAGCCCATAACCGGGCACTCTCACGAAGTTTATACTTCACCTCGACACCGCAAGGTACAAGAGGAACATGATGAGATGAGATGAGATACTTTCTAAATACTTGAAGCTCTTTACTTGTTTCAGGGGGTTTTATTTTCAATGAATCTTTGTTATTTTGTCTTCTTTGGTTATAGTCATTACCTTTGTTTTACTAAAGCTAAATGTCATGCTATGTTCCTTACACACTTTAAACTATTTATGTGGTCTTGTAATTCTGCTTCTGATTTTGCTATGAGTATTTGATCGTCCGCAAATAGGAGTTCTTCTTCTGTGTTCTGTTCTTCATGCGGAGTTGTTACGGGAAGAGGAAATCACTGGTATACATACGATAGTGTGGGAGTGTTCCAGGTGCTAATCAAGCCATTACTCTCTTTGGACAACAATAACATTCAAATTAATATCCTATTTGTGGCTGACTCGGTCACATGCTTGTTAATATGAGCCAGACGATGGACCCTAATATAACTTCTCTACTGGGGTTGAACGGGGTACGGGTAATGGTATCATAGACAGATGGAAAAGATATTCCGGGTGGAGTGACTATAATCCCTCGACAGGAAGGATATTGCGAGCATATCATGGATTTTCTGTCTAGGCATGCAGGTTTGCGGGGCAATGAACAGGCTGATAGACTGGCTGCTGCTGTCCCTGTGGGTGGAGAGCTACTTTATGATAAAGGTAATGTGGTGAAGGCTCCCTGGAATCGGATGGAGAGTGTAGCTGAATAGACGGAGTATCCATATCTTGGAAATACTAGCTCAGGGGGGAGTGAGTAGAAGGGGTCTGTGGGATACACAAGGAGTAGAGGAAAAGCTAGGCGGACTTTTAACAAAATCGGTAATGGAATCATTTGTATGGGAAATCTTCGATGGCTTTTGAAGAGGGAGACGAATTATGTTTGGGAATATCCCGAGTCGAATCTTGATTTCACTTTATAACATGACATGATATGACATGGCATGACATGCATAGTATAGTATAGTATAGTATAGCATAGCATAGCATAGTATAGTATAGTATAGTATAGTATAGTATAGTATAGTATAGTATAGTATAGTATAGTATAGTATAGTATAGTATAGTATAGTATAGTATAGTATAGTATAGTATAGTATAGTATAGTATAGCTGAATTGTGATCATTGACCTCTCCACATATGTGGTGTTTTTATGTTAAAAGGGCAGGTCATATCATGTATACCCTTTTTCATTATAAGTGGGATACCTATTTAGTAAAATAATATAACAACAACAATAACAACAACAACAATAACAACAACAACAACAAAGAACCTCTTTATACGCTTAGGGGTATTGATGGGTATAACTAGAGTAAGCACACACGTAAAGGACTTTTTTTTTACACACATTAAGGTGCAGTGGACATAAGGTGCCAAGCCTATAATTGTACAGCCAATCAGTAGTCGATGATTGGTGTGTTCGATATCAAACCGACCACATGTAATTCTCACGACATTCCCGGGCACCGATTCCAGCTGCGTCCACTTGGGAGTCTAGCTCATTTTAACATAACATCATTTTAACAACAATTCACCTAAACGAACATCCCTTGTAACAATTAAAGAGTGTCAAGTACCTAGGAAGTATAATGTCATCAAATGGCAGATCAGAAGACGAGATCTAAAAAAGATGCAATAAGGCAAACCAACTCATTGGACAAATGGCACCAATAGTAAAGAACAAACATGTATCAATAACTACTAAGAAAGCACTTTACAACACAATCTTCCTACCAACTCTATGCTACAAGAGGAACATGATGAGATGAGATGAGTTACTTGGCCGGCTGGCAAACATGCTAGCCGCTAGGCTTCTGCGCCCCCCTCCCTCCCCGACCTCCTATACTTATATAGTGTATGTTGTTGTTTTAGACGTAATGGTCTGAAAGAGGTCTTTACCATAGCCAGTGTGTCAACTTTGCGATATGACGTCTTAAACTCAACATTTGACGAAAGAAGAAAAATATCATATTTTACACTGAAAATTGAGCAAGCGGAGAAGAAAAACAAACCTTACTCTCAGAATTGACATAATGAAGAAGAAATAGCAGAAGAAGAGCAAAGAAAGTCGAAAGTCAGTGTAAAGACTAATGCTATTTATTTTCTATATGTTGTTGTTTGTCAATCAGGAAAGATGATGACCATTCACTTCATCCAGTGAGGGGTAAAAAGTCGCTTAAAAGCCGACAGGGTCGACTTCATTGCACCGGGTTTTATCTCATATGGCTCGGTCTCTTTCTGCAGCGCGGAAAGCGTCGCACAAAGCACGAACTCCGTAGCTTTAGCGACGACCCACGGGAGTCTCCGAAAACTTTAACTCGTGAACCGAAGGACGCGGCCCGGAATCGAACCCACAACCTTCGGAGCCCGAGTTAAACGGCTTGACCACTCCGCCATGAAGACTCCCCATATGGAGCCGTGAGTTCTAAGATGGCTGGCAAGGCCTAGTTTGGCTCGAAATGTTTTTTGACAGTGCCTTGCCCTTCTCATCACGTTCCACAACGCTTTGCAAGTAAACTTAATGATTTCTTCCGCGCAGTCTGCCGAATCCTGTCTTCACATGTTGGGTAGGCATGCCCTAGTTCACCGATTGGGAGGCCAAATCGGTTACCCACGCCTTGTTTAGCCAGCCTGTCACAGCTGTTGCCCCCGGAGGGGGGTTGCCACTATCGCATGCTGACAGCTACTAGGAGCCATAGGCGTGAGCTGGATGTCAGGCTTGGATCAGTGGGGAATGGTCCCTGAAAAGGGCATGACAGTCATCCTTACCAATGCCTAACATCCCAGATTCCACCCCCCCCCCCCCCTTTTCCATGTAACCTTAGAAACATTACAGAGCGCGTCACACTTCAAACATAAAATGTACAAGTACAATACGTCCCAATACTGCCGTTGAGATTCTAGGCCACGACATGGGGTGCGGTTGGCCAGCGTCTTCCCTCGTCGCCTGTCCTTCTCAGAGAGTTCCCATAATATTCAGAAAATCGTCTGGCATTCATGTTCATGGGGGAGAGATCGACCAAGAACTGCACTTGTCGAAAAAATTAAACCGGTCTCTGATGGGGATTGAACCAGTACCATTAACTTGGCAAGTGCACTAACCACTACGCTTTCATGCTTCCAGTTCAGTGACAAGCTTGACAGGTCTTATCCTAGCCGCATTGAACACGTTAAAATTAGATACTCCCCACCCCCTTTCCACTGTCGTGTCTACGACACCTTAGCTTAAACTTAAAGTGGTTTGCGTGTTCCAATGACACCAAGAGCTTTGCCGACGGTAACACAGTTACTGGGAGGGTTTTCCATGTCAGACAGGTCAAGGGGTAGGAACCAGAGGAAGCGACACACTAACCCAGATGAGAATTTTAGAAAGGCTTAGGTGGGGCATAGCACAAAAAAGATTGGGAAACACTGCACTAACCTGTTGCCTTGTAGGAGAGAGACTGGAGGCAGCCAATGGCTAAGGGGAAATAACCCCGAAAAAATGTTTGTCGAAGTCGGATGTAATGAGCCACAGGCTTGACGAAACAATGAAACGCATTTTAATTTGTGATGTCAAGTTTAGATATCGTAGCTGCACATAGCGTGCTCAGGCTGAATGTATACGAGCATGCTCTCCTTTATACTTTAGCTTTATGGGGCCGTAGATAAGCAATGCTGATAAAGCACTTCCTTGTTTTAAGATAATCCAATCAGAAACAATATTGTCACTTTTGTTATCTGCCGGTCTTTTCAACACTGTCACGATTTGGCGGGGAAATGGTACAGGTAGTCAATCAATCAATCATGTGCCATGCCGGAAAGCGTGGGCGGTCATGATTCGTCATTTCACTCGATCACCAGAGTCGTGGATCAGCTCAGTGTTCCTGTCTCGTCCATGCCATGTGGCCAAGCCATCCATGTATTTTCCTCTCGGTCTTCCTCTTGGTCTGTTCCCTTCGATCTTGCCAGCTGTCACTAAGTTCTCCAGTCCATTTCTTCTCATAACATGTCCAAAAATTTTTGACTGTCTACGTCTAATTTCTCTAATCAATCTACGATTTTCATTTGTCTCTTGTAGTACTTGGTCATTGGTTTTTCTATCTGTCCATGGTATTCTTTGCATTTTCCTCAGAAACCACATTTCTGCAGCCATCAGATGTTTTTCTGCTTGACTGCACATTGTCCAAGTTTCACATCCATACAAAAGAACAGGCTCTATGTATCCCCTCAACACTCTTTTTCTCGTTTCAATTGACATCATTTTATTGGTCATAATGTTTTTCATCTTGCTAAAGGCTACTTTCGCAATGGCGATTCTTGTTCTAATCTCTTCAAGGCATCTGCCATCAGATGTTACGACTGTTCCGAGATAATTGAACCGATTCACTTGTTGAAGAATATTCCCATTTACTTGTATGTTACATTGTGGTACTTCGTTCTTCCTAGTGACAGATAATTTATGTGGTGCTGTTGTAATGGTTAGATACGAATTCTGTCTGTATGTCATAGTTGTGAGTTCAGGTGTATGATAAATGCTGAGGATGGGGACGGAGCGCATTATGGGAATGTCCCGAATTCTGTGATGTCGGTTCCTAAATCAATCAATCAATCAAACCCTTTACTGCAATGCCGAGTTTGAATGCCTTCGAGGTACACTTTGTTCAGTGAAGCGCTGTGGGCATTCGTGGGTGACAGGTTCGAATCCCAGTTTGGCAACTATAACTTTAAATTAAAATACTGTCTGGCGTGTCCTCTAACCTCTACTTCTTTCTTCTACTGCTATGAGTACTGATCAATGCTTGCGAATTTGTTTATGTGTTGCCATTCCTGTTTGAAATATTAGATCGTTACGTTTTCTCTTGACCACGATATAATGAGGTAGCCTGACAAGTTCCCTCCTCTCCCCCCCCCCATATCTCTCCTTATTCTTTTGGGGCAAGCGCCTCCATCTTGTCAACCACTGTCTATTCGTCGAAGATAATTCTCACTTGTATCACAGTTCGTAGTAGGTGTTATAGCAGCGTTAGATTTTATTAGAAGCAACAAGTCAAAAGGTTCGGCCATGCAAGTAGGTTACCAGCTAACAGTATACCACAACAAGCAATGATGTACAGGTCAGATGGAAGCAGAGGAAGAGGCCGACCACGTAAACGATGGACGGATGGAATAACAGAGTCCATGGAAATATCAATACATAAAGCCCACAAGCGGGTACTCTCCCGCTGTTTACACGTCACCTCGACTCCGCAAGGTACAAGAGGAACATGATGAGATGAGATGAGATCACAGTTCGTTATCATCACGTACGATATTAATTAAAATGTAAAAACTCTTTTAAATGCCTTAGGCCATATTTGGGTATATGGTGCTACGCCCATATGTTGTCATATAAAATCGGCGCTCCGTTGGTGATGTGGTCAGTATGAAGTCGGTCGCCTTCACTTCCCCGGGCATTTACTGGTACATATTTATGATTTAGGCTGGGTCGTACCTCTAAGTCTGTGTACATATCCAGAATTTTATAATCAGCACTGGCGGTAGATTTCATCGCACCTGGAGTCACCATCCACAGCCATTGGGGCACGACAACATGAGATTTAATCTGATATCTGTACTATCAGCTGCTGTAAGGCTACATATCTACCTCCAATAACATACATGGAACACACTACAGCTGCCATGCTCATTCAATGGTGAAATTGTTCATGCATGATGCCACTCATTGTGTTGGCATCCACAAGCAATTCAGACGTATTACAACAGATATTTCCTGCCTTATCCCGTGCTATAATGAAGCGCACAAACGTACTTAAGTGTTTCGGATGCAGTATAAACCATATTATCCTGTGTGGATCTGACGGCCTCAGTGTAAGAGAGGTATCCTTCAAATCATGAAGAGTGGCATCATTCTCATCTGTCAAGAAATTAGAACAGAATTCGTCCAGTCCGTGAACGCCACATTCATAAACTGACACCCAAAACCAAAGCAAACCGGCGCACATGGGACACCAGAAGGACAGCTTCCATTCTCATGGTTACAGATGCCATTTTAACAATGACATTGTAATTTGTAACATACACCTACACCTTGTCCAAACCATTCATTGTTACTATCTTATATTGGTGTGTTGCTGTCGGAAACATAACTGACACAAATAAATAGTTGAGCACCAAACAAAGCAGTGAAGACATCGGTAATTAGGTTTACTTCATACGCTGAGATATGTGGTACTGAGACAACGACATGATAATGCTTGGGTGATTACACGGCAGATCCTGTTGTGTTGTAGAGTTGTGACAGACACAACAATATATAGTTCTGTGTAAAGTATCTGCTGCAAAACCTTCTGCTTGAGACTGTCGTTGTTCTTGATAGATTTCCTGGCAGATTTTCTGAGAGGGAAGACCAAGAGAACTTTAAATGAGATAGCGGTGAGAACGATTAGTAGTATGACTCTTCGCTGGCTGTTGAATGAGGGGACGGAGCTCATATGGAGATGTCCTGAGTGCGGTGATGTCGGTTCTTAATTCAACTCAACTTAACTTGACTCAACTCAACTTAACTCAACTCAACTTAACTCAATTCAACCTAACTCGATTCAACTCAACTCAACTCGACTCGACTCGACTCGACTCGACTCATGCTGGGTCGACCCGGGAGTTCGAATCAGTTTTAAAAATTCGAATCCGTCACGATACGGTTTGAACCCAAAACCACCGGGTCGACAGACGTGCGTCTAGCCACTACGCTAGCTCGGCTCCCATCATCATCATGTGTCATGCCGATTAGCATGAGCGATCATGGCTCTGACACTATCTCCAGTCTTAGATCAGTATGTGTTCTTATTCCGATAATGCCATGTGGCTAAGTGATCCAGGTATTTATCTCTTTGCCTTCCACTTGCTCTGTTTCCCGTTAATTTTATCAGGTGTCATTATATTTTCAATTGTATTTTTCTTAACAAAATGACCCCCCAAACATCTTGAGTGTCTACGTTTAATTTCTCTAAACAGTTTGCGATTTTCATGTTTCTTTCAGGGCTATCGTTCGTTTTTCTATTCGTCCATGATATTCTTTGCATTTTCCGCAGAAATCACATTTCTCCTGTCATTAGACATTGCTCATCTTGCCTGATTAATTGTCCATGTCCACTTCAACACTTTTTCTCATTGCAGTTGACAACTTTTTAATTGGTGAGTATGTTTTCCATGTTGCAAAAGGCTGCCTTTTCTACGGCGATTCTTGTTCTAATATCCATAAGACACCTCCATCAGAGGGTATACATGTTCTGAGATAGTCGTACCGAATTACCGATTTAGAAGTTTCTGCATTTATTTTTATATTACATCGTGGTCTCTCTTTCTTTTTGGAGTGATTTATGTTGTATTTTATGTTGTATTACAATGTAATTATAACTCTGGCTACTCACTGTGTACAATAACCACATACATTAAGCGATTCGGTGCACATGAATTGTATGTACATGTAAAATCAGTTCAGGCAAAACTCTCACTGTTCTCCAGACAAGCAAGTGAAAAAAAAAGTTGTGTCACTTCCCTTTGCTGAAACAAGAAACCAGTTCTAGGGAAATGACTGAGAAGTACAAAGCCCAAGTAGATGGATTGATTGAAGTATTTGGATGGAGATTCCAAGATTTCAACAACTTAGAGCTACAGTTCAATATTCTCAGTTCCTCTTTTAGTGCAGAAGCTGATAAGCTACAGAGGACGTACAGTTGGATCTGCTTGATTTACAAGCAGATCATGACATGAAAGAGAAATTAAAGTCAGATGGTTTGCTGGATTTTTATGGATCTTTATCAGAAGAATTATTTCCCAACTTGAAAAACTTTGCAGCAAAACTTCTATCATTGTTTGGACCAATATACATTTGCGAACAAGCATTTTCTTGCTTGAGGATCCACAAATCTAAGAATAGGTCTTTATTGTCGTACTGCATCTTGCATGCTGTCATGCGAATTTCGACAATTAAACTTTCTCCAGATTTCAAGAATGTTGTCAACAATTGCAGTTATATATATACCATTAGAAATCAATAATAGTAGTGACAATGCAGTTGGTTTGTGTCTAAATTAAAGCCATTTAATTAAATTTTTTTTTAAAATACAATTTATTATAATAAAAAATTGTAAAATCTTGTTAACAAATTAGTAAATGTTTTTGTCCATATTGTAAAATATAATGTATAAGTGTATAAGTAAAATAACATTGCAATAATTAGTTATTTTTACTGTTTAGTAACCTATGTTTTTTATTATTATTTCGCATATCCTTTACAGGACATTGCAGTCAACATCAGCATCTTTCAGCTGATTGTTGATTTGTTGGCAAGATTACGCTCAGTAGTTTGCCATTGCTTTCTGAGCGACCGGCTCACATCCCAGTAAGTTACCAATGCAGTGAGATCCGCTACCGAATCTCGTGCAGTTTCGTTCCTTACGTGGATATACGGGATTAAGGAGAAAGTCGTTAATCTCTAGGCCAAGGCGCTGGCTTAATAACTTATGAATAATTCATAATTACTTATTGTGATAGATTGTTGTAAACAAAGTCCCTCAATAGCTTTAGATTTGTCAATGTGGCTTACGTACAAAAAGTTTGCCCACCCATGCTAATTTGGTGTAATTTGCAGATGATTCTTCTTCTGTGTTTTCGTCATGCGGTATTCTTGCGGTCTCTGTTTGGCTAGTGTCCTTACTATATATATATATATATATATATATATATATATATATATATATATATATATATATATATATATATATATATATATATATATATATATATTACGAACAAGAGACTTGAGGCATTGATTGATTTAGGAACCGACATCACAGCATTCGCGGCATTCCCATAAACGCTCCGTCCCCATCCTCAGAAGCCAGTGAAGAGTTCCAACCCCAATAGTACTATTAGAAATCTGATTATATGTGCGTCTCGCCTTTCCTCTAAGCGTCGAGCATCGGCCAGATCCCCTCGTCACTCCACGCTATCGCATTCTTGCCAGACCATGGTGATCCATTTGCTCCTCCGAGGTGTACATGTTCTCCCACTTGAGGCATGTGTGTGGTTAATTCCCTGTTCAGTTGTTATGGCCCTAGGAGGCCAGTAAAAAAATGTTTTTACCCCATATAGGTAATGTATTTCATACAAAGCAATGTGTATTTACAAGTTGTAGCGTGTGTGTCTTTTGTTTGTATATATTACAGAGCGTTGCCGTTTGTTAGTGTTAAGTGTGATATTGTGAATGAAACATATACATACATATATACAGTTATGATAATATGACATTTGTGGCATAGTGCATGTAGATACACATTCCTTGCATATGCTTCACTTCCACTTCCGCAAGCGGAATGCATGAAACACCTGTCCATCTCTCCCTCTCCTCTCTCTCTCTCTCTCTCTCTCTCTCTCTCTCTCTCTCTCTCTCTCTCTCTCTCTCTCTCTCTCTCTCTCACACACACACACACACACACACACACAAACACACGCACACACAATCTCATGCTTTCTGGAGACCGCAGTACATTTAAATGCCCCGCGCTTGGACAATAAACTTTAAACTATCATTTCCATTAAAATGTGGCTTCCTTGTAATTTCTGGGTCACTAAGCTCCCGAGGCGAAGGTCGTTGGTGTTGTTGTCTGATGACAAATTACAGGGTGACGCTCTAATCCATGATATCTTTTGTTTGGGGGACAAGAATCAGGGATTTACTACTAGCAATTAGGGTCCATGGTCTGTCCCCAGGGAGATAATTGGTCCAAAATTGTGATAGTGTCTGGGTTTTATATACAATGGGAAGGACTTAAAACCTGGCCACTAAAAGCCACCTTAGCTTACTGGGTACTTAAAGGGCTCATCGAATTTGTTTATACATGGTGGTGCATATTTTTCTTTTGAAACATATCATTACCGTATAACATCATTTTAATACTTAAGATACCGACTTGGTTTAAAGACTGCTACACGCACGTACGCGCGCGTGCGCACACACACACACACTCGTACACATGCGCGTGCAAATTCATGCACCACACACGCACACACACCTGCATCCACACACAGACGCATACATATGTTACTGCCAACGGCACAGACACCCATCCACAATATATTTCATGTTGCACATTCAAATATAATAATGGGAAAATTAATAATAATAGTAGCAGTAATAATAATAGTATTAATAATAATAATAATATAATTGTAAGATTATTAATACCATCAATAAATACATTTACAGTTGTAGTATCCTTTATTTAAAACAAGTTATTTGCTTCTTCTGTAATATGTGCTGTCTTCAGCCAAATATTTTACGAGATTTGCGCTTGTGGGGCTAAGATTAGAATGTTTGCGACTTTTTGTTGATAAAGTTGTTGGACAATTTCTTTGTTGATTGTTCTGTAATTGTATAGTGCTTTGTTTCTTAATGTCCATATAAGATTTCTGTACTCTGCCAATAGAACAAGTAGCTTTGTGTGGGTGTCTTGTGTGGAGTAGGGAATGGAATTTATCATGATTGCTTTGTAAACATCTGTTCTTTGTTTCAAATGAGTGTTTAGGATGTTTTGTAGGAGATTTCTTGTTGGCATGATTGTGTTGCATTCGTAATAGATGTGCTCTTCTGATTCTTGGACGTTCCGTCTACAAAGCTGACACTGTAGTATTTGTTTAGTTATTTTTGCTGTTCTCTCTGTTGTTGGGGTCATGCTGTAAACAAGCCTATATGTAATTTCCCTTGCTTTTGGAGTAATCTGCTTGTTGTGAATATTAGAGAAAATTTCGGTATAATCTTTTATGAAATATCTATGTCCTCTTTTAATTCTGAGATGTACCGGAGTTGCTTGTAATTTAACTAAATGCCTGTAGATTGTATGTGTTTTCTTGTGTAGTAATTTTTCATGTCCTTTAATGGCTGAAATACATGTTTTGTAGAACGTTGGGAGAGTGCCAAAATAATGTGAGGATGTATTCCTAATAGGTTTTAAAGAAGATAGCCTAATTCCAATGTAATAGTGTGCTAAAGGGTGTTTTTCTGGGTGTTGTAGGATTTCACCTACGTGTTTGATCCTAAGTGCTTGTATTTTGGTTGTTATGTCTTGGAGGGCGATACCTCCATCTTTTTTGTCTTGCATGAGTGTAGTATGTTTGATACTGTAGATGGTGCTGCCAAACACAAAGCGTCTAATCTCTTTGTTTATGTTTGTGACAGTTTGACGTGGGGGATCTAGGATTGTGCACAGATTTAGTATTTTTGGAATTATATATGTATTAACAATGGTACTTCTACCAAATATGGTAGTTGTTTTGTATTTGTATCTCTGTAACATATCTGTTATTTTCTTCTCTAGATTTTGCCAAGTGTCTTTGTGTGTCTGATTTGGTTGACATGGGAAGACTATTCCGTACACTTTTATAAGATTGTTTGATGTTAAGTCAAATGGAAAATCCGCCTTATTTTTCCATTTGCCTAAGCCCATTATAGTAGATTTTTGGACGTTTAATTTTGCCCCACTCCCTTTGCCGAAAAACGAGAACGTCTCCAAAATGATCCGTACATATTTTTCAGTGGTCGGAAAGAAAATGGTGTCGTCCGCATAAGCACGCAGCTTTTGTTCACCCTTCCCTGGTATGAACGTACCCCTGACATTGTCGTCCTGTCGTATCTTTTCTAGAAGTGGCTCTAGAGCGACAACGTACAGTAATGGGGACAAGGGACATCCCTGTCTCACTGACCTAGTCAACCTGAAAGAATTGGTTAGGGTATGGTTTAATAGAATCCGACTTTCCGGTTTCAAATATAAAATTTTGACCCATGTCCGAAAATAATTTCCCACGTTGCAGTGTGAGAGAGTTTTGTGGAGGTATGAGTGAGATATTCTGTCGAATGCTTTTTCTTGATCTAAAGAGAGAATTGAGGACTGACAGTTTTTCAGATGTGTGTAGTTGATGATGTCCCTTATGAAGTGTGTGTGTTGCTGGATATTCCGGTGTTGTACACTACATTGCTGGTCTTCATGAATGAGAGATGCCATTACTGGTTTCAATTTATTCGTCAAAGTCTTTGTTAAAATCTTGTAGTCTACATTTAAAAGCGAGATAGGTCTGTAACTCTTTAAAAGTGTCTTGTCAGTGTTCTCCTTCGGAATAAGAGTGATGTAAGACGTGTTGAAACTGGATGGGAGTTCATGTTTGTGGAAAGATTCAGAGAATACTGCTAGTAAAAGGGGACCTAGAAGAGGAAAGAAAAACTGATAGAATTCAGCAGGTAATACCGTCAGGGCCAGGCGATTTGCCCTTCTGCATTCCATGAACCGCTTGTGTTATATCTGTTAGTGTTAATTCAGTATCTAGTGTTAGTTTCTGTTCCTCTGTGAGTTCTTTTGTGAATTTCATAAAGTGTTCTTGCACGTGCGCCTGTGTGTTTTCCTCTGTATAAAGGTTCCTGTAATAATCTTCAAAGGCTAAGGCTATTTGTTGTGGCTCGACTTGTATATTTCCTTCCCTGTCAATTATCTGGCCTATTTGTCTGCTGCGCTGTATGTTTTGTTCTAAAGCTAGGTATTGTTTACTCGGTATCTCTTGTGTTATAGTTTGTAACTTTGTTCGCAGTAAAGCCCCCTGAAATCGATGATGTCTGTGGAGATCTAATTCTTCCTGTAATGCTATGATGTGTGGTGAATTTTTGTCTGTCTGTAGTAAGAGCTTAATTGCATTTTCCAATACTTTTTCTTGTTGTAGTTTTTGCTTGTGTATTACTGCTGCTAGTGTTTGTGTTCTCTCTCGTATAGTTTGTTTAAGTGTTTCCCAGAGTTCTCGCGCATTACCCTCTGGTATATCGCTTGTGTATGTGAGGATCAGTTTTGTTATGCAATCTACATAGTCCTGATTTTGTAAAAGTGTGCAGTTCAGTTTCCAATGGGGAGATCTTCTAAGATGTGGTGTTGCTTGTACTGTGTTTATTGTTGCAACTACGGCCTTATGATCTGTGAAGTTCAGTGTCTCCTGTATATGCTTGACTTGTGTTATATGATGTGTTATGGGCGCATAAATTCTATCTAATCGCGCTGCTCTGTTATGCGCATTGTTTGTGTGTGTTGTATCTGTTCCATGGGGGTGCATCTGCCTGTATGCGTCTGTTAGCCCATGGATATCTAAAATTGTTTGCAATGTGTCTAATTGATGTTCCTCCTCCCCCGGTGTGTTTCTAATTTGCATTCTTACATCTCCATTTATAAGGTCGTGCGCCGAAAGTACGCAATTAAAATCACCCCCTAGAATGATGTTGTGACCCCGATATGAGCGTGATAATAAATTCTCCAGTGTTTGGTAGAAGAGTGGCTGATTTCTGTAGTCAGGCGGTGCGTGTATGTTGACAATTGTGTATTTATTTATGTTATTTCTCACCTGTACTATAGCTATCCTACCCTGGCAGTCCCTGTCCTTCTCTATAATCTGCCACCTGTCCGATGTCTGTATTATTGCTGTACCCAATCCGATATGTTGCGTACTAAGACTAAAACATGAGTGTCTTAGACCTAAGCATGTTGTGATATATGATGCGTGTTCATCGGTTTTAACGTTAGCTTCCTGAATGAGTATAAAATCAGGTTTATATTTGTGTATGAGTGGTATAAGATGATTAATTTTGGATCTTATACCTCGAATGTTAATACTCATTATTTTAATTTCCGCTGCCATTTTTGTTGTAAAATAAGAAACGGTTGAGCATAATTATGTTTCTTGTTTCAAAACTGTCTGTATTCCTGTTATCATTTCTGGAGATTGTCAGTAGATTCCTTCGCCGGGCTCGAAATCTCTAAGTCAATAACGAGGCGTGGTGAAGAATCTGACAGGTTTCTTTGTCGTGGTGGTGAGTTAATGTTATCACTGTCTATTTCGGTCATGGCGCTGGTCGTTATCTGTTCAGTATAATTACTTACAGCATTTCTTTTTGTTTGACCTGTGCGCTTCAGGCGGTGTAGGGTAGTCGTGGTTGTTGAGGGGCGGCAGCGTGGTAACATGTGTTTGGCAGGCTGGAGGTGTCGAGCTCTCACCGTCAGACAGGCTCTTGGTTGAGCGTCCCCTTTTCCGACTGACCAGCTGGAAACCGTCTTCATCCTCCTTACTATGTTGATCTGTCTGGGAGTTCGAGGTGACTTTTTGTGCCAGTATAGGTGCCTTCTGGGTTTGTACTTTGGCCGGACATTTATTACTCCAGTGGGAGTCTTCCCCACAGACTGTACACGCCGTACGGCGCCCCGGAACTGTGATGAAGAGACGGTGTAGCTTGTCTTCTACCCCGTCCAACTCCATGTCCACGTAATGTGGCAGAGGTTCTTTCGGGTTGCACAGAAAGTAACCACTTGTCCGTGCTGTTTTTCAGTTTATGCACTTCCGCGTTTATATCTCCCGAAATATCCGCGGCTATTTGCTTCACTGTCTCAATCTTTGCGGTTGTAGGCATCCAGTGAATCATAGCCTTGGTCTTTTCCTTCTCTATGTTTTCAATTACAATAGTTACTTTAGGATCCTGCAGTTCATGCTTCATCCCGTGAAGCCGTTCATAATGAGCCGCCTTTGCTTCCGGTGTTAGCGTAGCGTACCATCTTTTAGGGTCCTGAAAGCGGTAGATGGATTTTATCCCTTCCCTACCAATCCCGCAAGGCCCCCTCAAGACGCTCGCCATCAGCGAGTAGTTGAACCGGAATACATGAGGTCCTGATATAGAAAACACAAGTGTGTTCGCTTGATGGAACGCTCCTCCCTCGAAACCTTCACTTGTGTTGACTTTGACACGTTTAACAATTTGGTTTTCCATCTTCGATAATCCGTGACAGAGGAAATCTTCAATACGGAAGCACAGATACAGATGCACGTGGTGAAAACAATCGAAAACACTTCCACAAAATTGAAATCACTGATATATTTGAATAATCCGTGACAGAGGAAATTTTAATCCAGATCTACACGTGGTGATACACTATCGAATTCACTGCCACAAAATTAAAATCACTGATATTTTAAAATAATTCGTGAAAGAGAAAATCGTTAATCCAAATCTACACGTGGTGTTGACACCGGAAATGTTTGACCGGTTTGACCCATGTGCGCCGGTTTGCTTTGGTTTTGGGTGTCAGTTTATGAATGTGGCGTTCACGGACTGGACGAATTCTGTTCTAATTTCTTGACAGATGAGAATGATGCCACTCTTCATGATTTGAAGGATACCTCTCTTACAGTGAGGCCGTCAGATCCACACAGGATAATATGGTTTATACTGCATCCGAAACACTTAAGTACGTTTGTGCGCTTCATTGTAGCACGGGATAACGCAGGAAATATCTGTTGTAATACGTCTGAATTGCTTGTGGGTGCTAACACGGTGAGTGGCATCATGCATGAACAATTTCACCATTGAATGAGCATGGCAGCTGTAGTGTGTTCCATGTATGTTATTGGAGGTAGATATGTAGCCTTACAGCAGCTGATAGTACAGATATCAGATTAAATCTCATGTTGTCCTGCCCCAATGGCTGTGGATGGTGACTCCAGGTGCGATGAAATCTACCGCCAGTGCTGATGATAAAATTCTGGATATGTACACAGACTTAGAGGTACGACCCAGCCTAAATCATAAATGAGTACCAGTAAATGCCCGGGGAAGTGAAGGCGACCGACTTCATACTGACCACATCACCAACGGAGCGCCGATTTTTATAAGACAACATATGGGCGTAGCACCAGGATACATACATACATACATACATACATACATACATACATACATACATACATACATACATACATACATACATACACACACAGACATACATACATACATACATACATACATACATACATACATACATACATACATACATACATACGTACGTACGTACGTACGTACGTACATACATACATACATACATACATACATACATACATACATACATACATACACACACACACACATACATACATACATACATACATACATACATACATACATACATACATACATACATACATACATACATACACATACATACATACATACATACATACATACATACATACATACATACATACATACATACATACATACATACATACATACATACATACATACATACATACATACATACATACATACGTACATACATACGTACATACACACACACTCACAACACACACACACAGACTAATAAATACTTAGCACAGTTTATCTACAGAGCATACGACCACACCTGGAATACGGGTCAACTGCGTGGTGTTCGGCATCTAAAACCACACTACAAGAGCTGGACAAAGTGCGAAATCAAGCACTTAGAGTCACCACAGGAGATGAGATCAGGAGGGATGAGATCAACCCCTATAGTGGAAATGGAGAAGATGGGGAGGACACAAGCACTGAGTGAGCGCAGAGATATGAAAACGCTAATACAAGCAGAAAAGTTCCTCAGCTTGCCAGGCCACCCTATGAAGAACAGACTTGAAAACCTAGCTATGGGGCTGTTGAAAAGAAGTAGTTTTATCCACCAGGTCAAACGACTCTGCAGAGAAACCACCGATCTGCCCACAGTTGGTATCCCCCTAACAACTATTCCAGAGCGAACTCCATGGAAAGATGAGCATAGACTATCATTACAAATCCAGACAAAAGTGAGAGGAATATTTGACAAGGAAGAACAGAACAGTGTGCAGCGCAGAACAGCCACTCTCAGATTCCTTGATGAAGAATACCCACAGGACCTCTGGATCCGAGTCTTCACAGATGGGTCAGCACAAAATGCTGTTCGAAATGGAGGAGCGGGAGTGTACATAGAATACCCAAATAATACCAGGGACACAGCTAGAGTACCGACAGGAAAGTACTGCCATAACTACGATGCTGAAATTGAGGCAATCAAGATAGCAACAGAGAAATTACTAAATACCAGCAATGGTACACAACCTGTGGTGCTATTGACAGATGCAAAATCAGTACTCGAGGCGCTCCTGTCTGGGAAATTGCCAGTACTAAGGACACTACTTTCTGAACTTAGCAGTCAGCATGAGGCCACCATACAGTGGATACCATCCCACTGTGGAGTACCCGGAAACGACAGAGCTGATCCATTGGCTAAGGAAGGGGCCAAAGAAGAACAGCCTGATGTGCCCGTTACATACCACCAAAAGAAAAGAATGATCAAATCAGTCAGAAAGCCACCAAAACCTGCTCAAGATGACTACCACGTTATGGATAGACCAGAACAAGTCATTATTCTGCGCCTCAGAACAGGGCACAATAGATTACGCAACCACATGCATACAAAATTCAAGATTGGTGAAACAGCCATGTGCACATGTGGATTGGCGTCGCAGACAGCAGAGCACATACTCCAAGACTGCCCAAAATATAACATATCTAGGCAAACCTTCTGGCCTAGAGAGACGACAGTGGAAGATAAACTCTATGGACCGCTGTGTGAACTGAAAAAGACAATTCAATTCATACAAGAGACAGCATTGCAGTTATAGACATATTTCAAGCGAACGAAAGAAGAAGAAGAAGAAGAAGAAGAAGAAGAACACACACACACACACACACACACACACACACACACACACACACACACACACACACACACACACACACATACACATACATACATACATTGTGTTTTATAGATATAGATTTAAATGTGCAACTTGAAAAAAAAAATATAGGAAATTAACCATACACATCCCTCTCCTGTCCCCTTTCTTGTTCATAACCTATGTAGAAAACATATGTAAAGAAACCATCCAAAGAGACCGCAAGAACCTGCATGACAAAAACACAGAAGAAGAACCATCTGCAAATAACACCATTAGAGAACTCCTGTTTCCGGACGACCAAGCACTAATAGTAAAACCAAAAGCTGAATTACAAGACCATATGAATAGCCTAAACGAAATGTGTAGGGAACTTAACATGAAAATTAGGATAATTATAGTTTTTATATAATTAGTAAAACAGAGATAATGACTATAACTAAAGAAGAAAGGGGGGGGGGGGGGGGGGGAAAAAATCACCTAAACGAACATCCCTTGAAACAAGTAAAGAGTTTCAAGTACCTAGGAAGTACTAATAACATAATAATATCATCACGTGGCAAATCAGAAGACGAGATCGAAAATAGATTCATTTAGGCAAACCAACTCAATGGACAAATGAATGGCACCAATACTAAAGAACAAACATGTATCAATAACTACTAAGAAAGCACTTTATAACACAATCTGCCTACCAACTCTACGTTACCAATGCCAAACCTGGACAATGACAGAAAAAGAGAAAATAAAAATCACAACAACAGCATTCTGCGGAACTACAAGATATCTAAAAGAAAAACACTTAGATTCGCCATGAATAGGGGACATAAACATCTAATATTGTTAAAGGGGAAATTACTTCTATTTTGAAAAGAAAAAAACATAAATGACATGATATCATTAACTTACTTTTCAACATCTCTAAAAAAATTTTGGAAATTAAAAATATCAATTCGTAAGTAAAATATTTTAATGACAGATATAATACATTTAGATTTCTTACATAAAATGTTTCTAAGTTTTATATACTTACATTTTATAGTCAACTTTTCATGTATATATTTATTTCTCAAAATTTATTATTTGTATATTTTAACTATTGGAGCGTACCGTTATGTGGCATTATGCCCTCCTTTACCCCCATATGGGGTAAAAACATTTTTTTACTGGCCTCCTAGGGCCACAACAACTGAACAACTGAACAGGGAATTAACCATACACATGCCTCAAGTGGTAGCACGTGTACACCTCAGTCGAACAAATGGATCACCATGGTCTGGCAAGAATGCGATGGCGTGGAGTGACGAGGGGATCTGGCCGATGCTGGACGCTTAGAGGAAAGGCGAGACGCACATATAATCAGATCGCTACTGGTACTTATTGGGGTTGGAACTCTTCGCTGGCTTCTGAGGATTAGGACGGAGCGCTTATGGGAATGCCCCGAATGCTGTGATGTCGGTTCCTAAATCAATCAATCAATGCCTCAAGTCTGTTGTTTGTAATATCTTCTTCTTCTTCTTCTTCTTCTTCTTCTTCTTCTTCTTCTTCTTCTTCTTCTTCTTCTTCTTCTTCTTCTTCTTCTTCTTCTTCTTCTTCTTCGTCTTCTTCTTCGTCTTCTTCTTCTTCTTCTTCTTCTTCTTCTTCTTCTTCTTCTTCTTCTTCTTCTTCTTCTTCTTCTTCTTCTTCTTCTTCTTCTTCTTCTTCTTCTTCTTCTTCTTCTTCTTCTTCTTCTTCTTCTTCTTCTTCTTCTTCTTCCTCTTCTTCTTCGTTCATCCGGACTTTTTTTCGGACGTGATTGCGTTGTGCCTGTTTACAGCAGAGCTGCGTTCTTGCGCCGTTTGGCCGACACATCCGACTTCTGCGGGCATTTGTTGACTGGGTTAACCTTCCCGGGGTTGTTCGTAATATATATAGAAACCGCAAGAACACCGCATGATGAAAACACAGAAGAAGAACCATCTGCAAATTACACCAAATTAGTATGGGTGGGCAAACTTTTTGCACGTAGGCCACATTGACAAATGTAAAGCTATTGGGGGACTTTGTTTACAACAACCTATCACAATAAGTAATTATGAATTATTCATAAGTTATTAAGCCGGCTCCTTGGCCTAGAGATTAACGACTTTCTCCTTAATCCCGTATATCCACGTAAGGAACGAAACTGCGCGAGATTCGGTAGCGGTTCTCACCGCATTGGTAACTTACTGGGATGTGAGCCGGTCGCTCAGAAAGCAATGGCAAACTACTGAGCGTAATCTTGCTCCTCCGAGTGTACATGTGCTCCCACTTGAGGCATGAGTGTGGTTAATTCCCTGTTCAGTTGTTATGGCCCTAGGAGGCCAGTAAAAAAAATGTTTTTACCCCATATAGGGGTAATTTTTTTTTTTTAATACGTTTATTTTATACAAAGCAATGTATATTTACAAGGTGCAATGCGTGTTTCTTTGTTTGTGTATATTACAGAGCGTTGCCGTTTGTTAATGTTATGTCATATGCGTTAATGAAACAAAAACATACATATACAGTTATGATAATGGCGTACGCTTTCAGTCATCCCATTCTAAACGTGATTGATGGGTAATAGTGATGATAACGGTGATGATAATGATGATGATAGTGGTGATGGTAATGGTGATGAGAATGGTGATAATAATGACGGAGACAACAACGACTATGGTGTGGTGATGATTCCTTCCGCTCGTTCATTCTAAACCCATCTTTCCTCACACGCTTATAAACCTTCAACACACAGCACGCGTTCTCTTCCACACCGAAGATATATACATTAAAGGAAATGTTGGTGTCAAGGTCGAAACGGCAAAAGCCGCCCCACGTTTTACACTGCAGGCAGTCTCATGCAAGCTTACTTCCTGTAAGTGGATTCAATATTATTGCTGAATGACAGCCCTCGACTTAATCGCGAGTGCCCAGGATTTGCTTGTGGTGGGGTGGGTTGAGACCAGGAACGCGGTCAACACGGAGGGAGGGAGAGAGAGGGAGTTGGGGAGGGGGAGAGGAGGGGGAGGGATAACGAGAGAGCGCGCGTAAACAGATTGGAATTTGTTAAGTTGTCCATTGCGAATTCAGCGTATACATAAATATCCCATTTATTATGTACAAAAACAGGCTTTTACATTGCGAATACAGCGTATAGTCATTCATGTTTGGGGTGGGGGGGGGGAGAAAGAGAGAGAGAGAGAGAGAGAGAGAGAGAGAGAGAGAGAGAGAGAGAGAGAGAGAGAGAGAGAGAGAGAGAGAGAGAGAGCTGTTCAGACCGAGGTCAAACTTCGGTCGACAAGACCACTGACTCACAAAGGCCACCGTCCCATTGTTCTGTCTAGATTGGGCTCCAGGACTCAGTAACAAAGAAAAGACATTTATTCAGTTATTTGGCGCTTTGTTCCTCAATGATTGGGCTTAGTGGTACACATGCGGAGTATAGAAATATACTGTGAGAGTGTGTTTGAACATGTATGTTATGTAGTGTGAAATTGGTGGGAGTGGCTCTTGTTTATTAATCTGCGAATAGCTGGGCGATTTTTTGTTGAAAAATCTTTGCTAGTGTGTGTGGTTGTATTGTTTGGTGATTGTGTGTGGCCGAGTTTCTACTCGACCATATTACGTTTCTATACTCCGCCAGTGCAACAAGAAGTTTAGTGTGTTTGTCTTTTGTGGCTGTGGGTATTGTATTTAAAAAATATGGCCTTATAAGCGTCAGTTTTCTTGTTTGTGTGTGTTTCTATTAATTGTTGCAGTGCAATCTTAGTGGCTGTGATTGCTGGGCATTCATAGAAGAGATGATCCTCTGTTTCCTGAATATTTTGTCTACATAATTTGCATGGGGCTATTTGCTTGAATGTTTGTGCGGCTCTCTCATATAGGGGTAATGCCACATTGCATGGCAGACAGAATGACGTCATATATTAACGTATACAAATAATAATATTTAAAAAATAAATATATAACTGAAATGTTGCGTATAAAATGTAAGTATACAAATATTAGAAACATTTTATGTAAGAAGAATAAAAGTATTATATCTGTTATTAAAATTCTTTACTTAGCATTTGATATTTTTAATTCCCAAAAGAATTTCAGAGAAGTTGAAAAGTAAATTAATGATATTATATCATTTATATTTTTTCTTTTCAAAATAGAAGTAACTTCCCTTTTAACAATATTAGATGTTTATGTCCCCTATTCATGTCTTATCTAAGTGTTTTTCTTTTAAATATCTTGTAATTCCGCAGAATGCTGTTGTTGTGATTTTTATTTTCTCTTTTTCTGTCATTGTCCAGGTTTGGCATTGGTAACATAGAGTTGGTAGGCAGATTGTGTTGTAAAGTGCTTTCTTAGTAGTTATTGATACATGTTTGTTCTTTAGTATTGGTGAAATTTGTCCATTGAGTTGGTTTGCCTAAATGAATCTATTTTCGATCTCGTCTTCTGATTTGCCACTTGATGATATTATTATTTTATTATACTTCCTAGGTACTTGAAACTCTTTACTTGACTCAAGGGATGTTCGTTTAGGTGAATTGTTTCTTCTTCTTCTTCTTCTTCTTCTTCTTCTTCTTCTTCTTCTTCTTCTTCTTCTTCTTCTTCTTCTTCTTCTTCTTCTTCTTCTTCTTCTTCTTCTTCTTCTTCTTCTTCTTCTTTCTTCTTCTTCTTTAGTTATAGTCATTATCTCTGTTTTATACAGGGCCGGATTTAGACTTGATAAGGCCCTAAGCTATTTGAAATATGGGGCCCTTTATAAGTCCAGATATTTTATGTCAGTGACAAATATGATGTTCGGATACATAGAGGGTTAAACTGAAATACAATTAAGGGTACTTCAATTTTAATTCACCGCAAACAAAGAAGAATCCCTTCGAGCCTCATTTGCATCGGTCCAGCAATCATTTTCCGGTTTAGTGTTCGGTGGACTGCTAGACCGATCGATAGATGTTTTTAAGTTTTTGGGCCCGTAGGGCCCTCACTGTCGACGACAGCACCTGTCGACGACAGTACCTGTCGACGACAGTGAGGGCCCTACTGGGCCAAAACTTTAAAAAAAACATCCATCGATCGGTCTAGCAGTCCACCGAACACCGGAAAATGATTGCCGGACCGATGGAAATGAGGCTCGAAGGGATTCTTCTTTGTTTGCGGTGAATTAAAATTGAAGTACCCATTTAAAAAGTATATTGATAGTGAAATAATAAATGTTTAACTTAAAATCATTTTTATAACAAACTTAAAAATGCAAACTCTGGTAAAAAGAAACAAAAGTTCTTTTAAAAAGGCACAATTTACAAAGGCTTATTATCTAATCTCTTGAAACATGTTATAAGGATTAAGGAATTATATTAAACTAAAATATTTTCTTTCTTGCCTTTGCCAGAGCAAAGTCGATGATGACATCATCAAATGATAAACTGCGTAGTTTGTCGCTTTCTATGCACATGAGACTGAGGGAACATAATTTATCTTGAGTCATTGCTGTTCTAAATTCATTTTTTATCCTCTTCAGCTGAGAAAAAGATCTTTCTCCAGAGCAATTTGCAACCATCATACTAAGAAACAATCTCAAAATTGCTTCTACATTAGGGAATGCTGATTGGACACGATCGTTAAATATTACCCTATACAGATCCTGATGTGTCAGACTATCTTGTTCCGCTGAACTATGGGCTTGACTATGTCTAACATATTGATGAAAATGCTTGACTTCTCCTACAAGATTCATGTCCACATCTTCAGGATATGTTTGGCATAAAGCACTAACTCCTTCATGAATCTCTTTTTCTTCTGTAGCTTCTAGTTTTGTTAAGAATGAAAACTTTTTTGCAGCATCATTTAATGATTATGATTGATATCATTCAATGATCATGATGATATCATTCAATGATACAATGATTCATTGTATACTGAGGCCCTCTGTGCCAGACTTGACTCAAATGCATCCATAACAGGTATAAACGTTTTGATTCTGAACTTTCTCTTGGCTTAAGGTTCTCTAAAGCATCATCTTCATCATCATTGATAATGAATGAATCACCCCCCCCCCCCCCCCCCCAAAAAAAAAAAAAAACGAGAAGTAGATTGTGAGCTTTACTAAAACACGACTACAAGAGACAAATTGGACGTTGCGGCCAAAGCCTTCGATCTTGTTTACCATCATCATTGATATGCCTTCTTCTATATCTTCTTTTCTTGTAATCAACATCAGGCAATTATTTCTTTGCTTCTTCTTCAAAATGATCGAAAAGATCCCTGGAACCTTTAACAAAATCCGAAAGTGAAGCATACAATTTCCTACATACATCTAGACTAATTTGGGGGTCTTGCAGTGATTGACTAGTCTTGTGAAATTCATCCACCAAGTAACTCCACAAATATAACAATACCATAAATTAAAACTCCTCTATTTTATTCAAAATGTTTATGGCTTGATTTCTTGTTTCGCCTTTCTCTGTAGTATCAATATGCAGCTGATGCTATGCATAAATTATTCCATCATAACTATCAAGTATTGCACTTGTGGCCATTGAATGTGCTTCCCATCTAGTCTTTGACAAAGACTTTGGAACTTTTGAATCATCTTTGAAGAATGACAACAGTACTGCCCATCTATGTGTAGATGATGAAAATAAATTATATATTTCTTGAACAATTCCAAAAAGTTTACTACATCTAAACAACAGTCAACTGCTGCTCTACCAACAAGAATCAGAGAATGACCAGCACATGGAATATACATAGCATACTTGTTAATCTTCAATATTATTTCTTGCATACCCTTGTATTTGCCAGACATATTGGCAGCATTATCATATGACTGGCCTCGACACTTACTAAAATCTATTTTGCACTCATTTGTAAGGTAGTTGTGCACCATCTTAGCCATACTTTCCCCTGTGTGGCTACCCATCTCTAGGAAAGTTAGAAAACGTTCAATAGCGAGCCCATCATCTGGTGAAACATTCATTCATTCATTCATTGGCACCTTGCCGTCTTGACAGACGATAGTTTGTGCTTTAAAAAGGCATAATAACTTTTAACTATGGCGGTAGCGAGTGTGACTGATAAGGCCAATTTTGCGCTGTAAATGTCCGTTCACAGTGGGTGCATGTGAACACGTGGTCATTTCCACCATCATGCACCATCTTACGTCTCAAACGCTTGGTGTGTAACTTTTCTGCAATAATTTTCTCCTTTGACTTTATTCCATTTCTGATATTTGCCCTCCATGCAACACGTTCAGCGGCGACTTGCTCCCAATGTGCATTATCAATGCCTGTATCAATCATGTCCCGCTTACACACATCTTTGTATCGTAGTAGAGGCCGACCCTGAGATCTCTTACCCATCTGTAATTCACCAAAAAAGATATCCTTTGGTATTCTACCATCATCCATCCTCCTAAGATGTCCTATCCATCTAAGTCTACGAAGACTGAGCATGGAATAAACTGTCACACAACCTGATCTTTCCAATACTTCAGTATTTGTGATTTTGTCTTGCCACTTAATACCAAGAATTCTTCGCAGACACCGCATATGAAAGCTGTTTAAGTTGTTCTCTTGGTGTGAGTAAGTTGTCCAGGTTTCACTGCCATAGAGAAGAGTACTAAGGACACAGGCTTGATAGACAAGGACTTTTGTTTTGGCAGTAAGCTTCCTGTTCTCCCAGACTCTTTTTCTTAACCTGTTCATTGTTGTTTGCTGCCTCTGGTGAAACATACCTCACAATAACAGTGAGCTGATCAATATGCGACCAGTCTGGAGTGGAATCTACAGATAAACTGAAGTACCCTGCAGTTCTTAAATCATCCAAGATTGAGTCTCTTACTTTATGTGCCATAATTTGGATAAATTCATCACATATTGTTTTAGAAAGATAAGATGTGACACCTGATCCTTTATTCCTACATTTTTTTTAATACGGCTTGCTAGAAAAGGATCAAATTTTGCTATAAGTTCGAGTAATCCAAGGATATTGCCATTGTGAGGAGAACCAAATGTTTCCTTATCTCCTCTGAAAGGTAAACCACGCTCTGCCATAGTAATTATGACTGCCACAACTCGTTCAAGAACATTTTTCCAGTACTCCCGTTTATTATTTATCTGTTCTGCTAGTTGGCAGTCAATTGTTGAGCCACGTTTTCTTGTAAGATATGTTACCGCAGCTGTTCTATGGTCTACTGAGTTTTCATGACTTTGAACTAAATAGGTGTTGCGCCAATCACAAAATCCATCGGATGATAATGGTGTAGAAGAATTTGAAAAGAGTTTACACACGAAAAAGTATACACGACCAATTGCTGGCGAATATACTAACCATTCTCTGCAATATTTTTCACCATTAGCCCGTTTGGGATAGAACAAGCTTTTTGAGCAATATCTGTCTTGGTTTGCAAAAAGCTTCTTTGATTTTTCAAATGAGCCATTTGAGTGCTGACATTCTGACGGACCTTTTTCTACCCAGTATAAAATCTCATCTTTACTTAAATCACCCCATACCCCAACATCATTCTGTTTGATTTTTGATGCTGAATCGTCTGTGCTTGTACTACTCTCTGGTTTATTAATCTTAATATTTGTTGCTTCATTCGTTGAAGTAAATTCTATACAACTAGATGTACCAGGCTCTGTATCAGGAATAGTGTGAATATCCTGTGACTGACTCACTGTGGTAGAGGCTTTTGGTTCATTAGGCCCCTTATCTATCTTTGTTAAGAAACTATCTAATTTTGTTATCTTGCTAAGCTCTTCTTCAGCTCTCTGCTTCTTTTTCCTCTTTTAAGCTCCACTTTTATAACTTCTGGTTGACATCTTGCAAACTGTGGGCAGAATATTTAATATAACTATAAACATTCATTTAAAAGTAATATAATGCATGACATTGTTTTTTAAATTGAAAATTTCCTGTGATATTACCACTACTTACCAGCAAGCGATATTTTTATAATAAATAAACATGCAAAGAGAAAATTAACAATATCCTCTCAAGTTTTAATATTAGTTTAATTAATTAAATTAAAGAAGAAAAAAAAAACAATTAACATATACATTAATACTTAATTTAATACAATCAAACAAAATATGTATTCTTTAATGTGCAGTTCTTTCAAATATATATTTAATAATATCAAATTGTAAGTTTATATATTAAACTTACAATTTGTTATTATACTGACAAAAAAAAAACGTTAATAATATATGCTATAATTACAGCTACAGGTGTCCGCATAGGATCGACCTATCTTCCTCTTGGTCTGTTCCCTTCGATCTTGCCAGTTGTCACTAAGTTCTCCAATCAATTTCTTCTCATAACATGTAAAAAAATGTCGGTTCCCCACAGGGGAATCACTATGTGTTTCCTTTTCACCCCGACAGAAAAATAATCCACACCTTATCGAGGATTCGAACACGGGTCTCCTAAAGGAAAAACCGGCATTCTAGCTACTCAGCTAGTCGCTGCTCTGCGCATTACAGATCAGTGAAAAAGGAGAGGGGGGGGGGGGTGTGGCTGGAGATACATGTCTCGTTTTGTGAAATGTAAAGTCAAAGCCCTGTATACTCAAGAAATAGGCCACCTCGGCTTGACTAATTTATTAAGCTGATATGAACAGAGATGAACCAAGAAGCAAGAGTTACAAGATTAAGGCTACAAACAACGCTGAAAGTCTATATAGCAGTCGTATTAACCACACTGCTATATGCTTATGAGACCTGGACTGTTTACCAGCGACACCTTCCACACAGTCTGCCTTAGGAAGCTATTTTAAATGAAATGGCAAGACAAGACCCTGACACTGACATCCTACAAATAGCGTCCATGCCCAGTATCCACACTCTACTAATGAAGAATCAGATTCGCTGGGCTGGTCACTTGACTCGCATGCCAGATCACAGGCTCCCTGCACGACTTTTTACTGCAAGCTGCGCTGTGATAAACGCTCCCCATGCGGCCAGGGGAAACACAGTCTGCAGTTGTTTATATGTCCGCTCTTTATGGGATAATGGCATTGGATAAGCCACGCGACATACTTTGTCACATTCAGCGATCTAGCTAGTTTGGTTGTGGTGTTGGCGAGCACTTATGGTCTGTGCTGTATTTGTAGAATTTAAAACGTGAGAAGAGTTTAGTCCGTTTAACATCTTGAGAGAGAGAGAGAGAGAGAGAGAGAGAGAGAGAGAGAGAGAGAGAGAGAGAGAGAGAGAGAGAGAGAGAGAGAGAGAGAACATCGTTTCTTCCATCTGTATGAGTGAGTGTTTGTTAGTGTGGTTGTGATTTCGAATACGTATATGTGTCTGTGTGGGAGTGTGTGGTGTGTTTGTGTGTTATTGAGTGTGTGTGTATAACGTGAGTGTTTGTGTAAATGTTGTATGTATGTCCGAATACGCATATGTTATGTATGTTTGTATTTATGCATGTGTTTGCGCGCGTGCGTGCGTGCGTGCGTGTGTGTGTGTGTGTGTGTGTGTGTGTGTGTGTGTGTGTGTGTGTGCCTGTCTGCATTGTTTATGTTCACAGCATTTATTTTACAAAGGTTTTTATTTCTATGTGAATGTGACACACACAATAGGTAAGTGATGTGGGAAAGAGATGAGTGTTTGGATGGGCCAAATGTTAGACTGGCCTGCATGCCCAATTTGTGAGCCTTTGAAAATAAAGTTCGTTCGTTCTCCTGTACTTATTCCTCCTAAAGGATTGAGATTTGTACTATGACACCGCCGAAGCTCTTCGTAACATGCTCTCACCAAGCGGAGCAGTCCCAGCCAGTCTGTCCGTCTACTCGTTTCCCAACCCACCAACATTCACTGGGGAAAAGATCCGACAGATGATCCCTATCTTTGATTGTTTCACAGATTCAGCGCCGAACACAAAATAAGTCTGGATCACATAAAAATCGATTGTGAAAAATGGGAAAGGGTGAGTCATATGTAAGCTCATGGCAGATACGGGAAGTCGGTGTATGATACTTACAGTTATCTGTTTGCTTTAATACCTTTGCTTTGGTTTTAAAAACCTTCAATTTTGTAACAATTTTCAGTAAGTGAAGTAAAATATAAGTATTGCATTAAAATAACACGTTTTAAACAAATGTAAGTACCGAATATGATAGAAGACATGCTAATGTGTGTACAACTGAATTATTCCAAAAATATCGGATTTGACCCGAATTCGTTATTTTTTTTTCCTGCCGCACATCGCATTAAGACGATTAATCATCCCATGGCACTTATCAGTTAATCGAAGCGTGCCACCCTGGACGATCCACTGGGTGATTTGATCCTCAAATACGTTGTATAACAGTCAACCTTACTGCCCCTATTTCATAGAGAACAGCATGAGTGAAGCCTCGTATTTGTAGACTTACCCACTCCGCATTCCTCATGCGGTATGTCACATGCAGTTTTCCCTCCTCTCTCTCTCTCTCTCTCTCTCTCTCTCTCTCTCTCTCTCTCTCTCTCTCTCTCTCTCTCTCTCTCTCTCTCTCTCTCTCCTTACATCTTGCTTCTCTGTGCCTACCTACTTCACGTGTATTACCAGTGGTTGGATCTTACACAGTCCGAACAACTCAAGCACTGGGCGAGTGGCCCCTGAAGTGTGCTGTGTAACAATCAACCATACTGACCATTTCATAGGGTACAGTATGAGTGAAACGTCGTACATGTAGACTGACGCGCCCCACATGCCTCATGTGGTATATCACAGGCACTTTTCCTCTCTCTCTCTCTCTCTCTCTCTCTCTCGCTCTCTCCCTCTCTCTCGCTCTCTCCATCTCTATCTCCCTCTCTCTCGCTCTCTCTCCCTCTCCCCCTCTCTCGCTCTCTCTCCCCCTCTTTCGCTCTCTCTCTCGCTCTCTCTCTCTCCCTCTCTCTCTCTCGCTCTCTCTCCCCCTCTCTCGCTCTCTCTCTCGCTCTCTCTCTCGCTCTCTCTCGCTCTCTCCCTCTTTCTCTCCCTCTCTCTCTCCCTCTCCCTCTCTCTCTCCCCTTACATCTTGCTTCTCTGTGCATACCTACTTCACGTGTATTGCCAGTGGTTGGATCTTACACAGCCCCAACAACTCGAGCACTGGGCGAGTGGCTCCTGCTGTGTGTTGTATAACAATCAACCATACTGACTATTTCGTAGGGTACAGTATGAGTGCAACGTCGTACGGGTAGACCGACGCGCTCCGCATGCCTCATGTGGTATGTCACAGACACTTTTCCTCTCTCTCTGTCTCTCTCTGTCTCTCTCTCTCTCTCTCCCCCCCCCTCTCTCTCTCTCTCTTCTTGCATATACTTTGCACACGTCCACATACACTAGCATTTTGTCTGTTGAGGTGTGTCTATGTATGTACGCGTGTTCACGCATATCAGTCCACCCAGACCTTAAGATTCGCCCCTACAATAACACAATGGGGTTTTGGTTAGTACCACCTTCTATTTTACACGCCTCCTACCCCGCCCCCTTCTTTCTATGTGCTCACTGAACCGTACACCCAGCACCGGGTATAACCACACACCCTAGATTCTCTTAGTTACTTACAGATCCGAACGGTGAGGTGAGTATGAAGATTTTTCTCTATTAACGTTTTTTCAATTAAACATTTTCTTCAACTAACATTCTTTTCAATTAACATTTTTTTCAATTCTCATTTTCTCTTCATTGCTTCCATTTTTCCATGCTTTTGTTCTTCTCGTCCTGTCATCACCTTCTAATGTAGTCACGGGAGTCCTCCTTGACTGTATGTTGTGTTTGTGAATGTGTGTGTTTGCTGATGAAGGCTAATCGCCGCAACGTTCTGTATGTGTCTTAACTCTGTTATGTAAAGCTGCACTACTTTGTGTCATTTTATATTGTTTACACCCTGGACGAAGCATACCTGTCTTTACCTTTCTCAGCGTGCTCTGTAGGTCCGTTACAATCACGAGATGTCGGTGATGTTTATTCTCCAGCCAGCGGAACGCCGCAGTGTCTGTCTCCATCTCTATTCTCAGACTTGATGTAATGGTATATATGATTCACTACATATGTTTGCGCTGATGACGGGTTACTGGGTTCAATCCTTACACCGATCAATTGGACTTTAACGCCGACTTCCCTTTCAGAAAGCAAAGGTCTACTAAAAAGATACTAGCATGTCTTTTACATGACGTTGCAATCAACTCCCGTATTTATTGGCTGTTCGTGATTTCCTAGACAAAGTTAGTTCAATAGTTTGCCATTGCTTTCTTAACGGCCGATGCCTCATGCCATGGAAATCAATACAAATTCCAAATTATGCCGGCCTCTGTTCGGCACAGCTTAACTTCTAAGACCGACTAAAACATAAATAATAATCATCTATGTCGTTAAAAAATCTGTTTGCTATACTATTGTTTATATTACTTACACGTTTGGTTGTTTTTCTTGATGCATTTTTTCCACCTCATCACCGTTTTGTGGTCGGTTCTTTCGCACATTCTGCCACTGGCTAGTCGTCTGCTTCTCTGTCTGTTCAACTGGTGTATTCTACCTCAGTGGTTGGGCGAAACCTGTTTTGCATGCCTTTTGTCTGAGATTTTTGCCTAGGGTAGACAAAAGGTGTATCCGGGTCTTTATGGTCTACATGATAAATGAACGTGTGTTTTTACTTAACTTGTCTAAGAAGAGTATTGTAAGTATAATACGGTATAAACAGCCATTATGTGATAAAACAATGTGTTCCATTTATAACCTAGACGTGCTGAAGTGGATATCTCATCTCATCTTGTTCCTCTTGTACCTTGCGGTGTCGAGGTGAAGCATAAACAGCGGGAGAGTGCCCGTTTATGGGCTTCATGTATCGAGATGTCCATGGACTCTGCTATTCCTTATGTCCATCGTTTACGTGGTCGGCCTCTTCCTCTGCTTCTATTTGGTCTGTACATCATTGCTTGTTGTGGTGTACTGTTAGTTGGTAATCTAGATATATAGCCACACCATTTAACTTGCTGTTTTCTGATGAAATCTAGCACTGCTATAACCCCCACGTTAGTCCTGATTTCTTCATTTCTGATTTTCTCTCTTCTTCATACGTTGAGTATTCTTCTCATGAATCTCAATTCCATTGTTGCAATTGTTCTTCTCTCTGGTTCTATCATTGTCCGGGTTTGGCATTGGTAGCATAGATTGGCAGGAAGATTGTGTTGTAAAGTGTTGTGTTTTTTTAAAAGTATCTATTGCTTTGTATGTGTTCTTTAGTATTGGTGCCATTTGTCCAATGAGCTAGTTTTCCCTATTTCATCTATTTTCGATCTCGTCTTCTGATTTGCCATTTGATGATATTATACTTCCTAAGTACTTGAAGCTCTTTACTTGTTTCAGGGGGTTTTCTTTTCAATGAATCTTTGTTACTTTTTCTTCTTTGGTTATAGTCATTACCTTTGTTTTACTAAAGCTAAATTTCATGTTATGTTCCTTACACACTTTAAACTATTTATGTGGTCTTGTAATTCTGCTTCTGATTTTGCTATGAGTATTTGATCGTCCGCAAATAGGAGTTCTTCTTCTGTGTTCTGTTCTTCATGCGGAGTTGTTACGGGAAGAGGAAATCACTGGTATACATACGATAGTGTGGGAGTGTTCCAGGTGCTAATCAAGCCATTACTCTCTTTGGACAACAATAACATTCAAATTAATATCCTATTTGAGGCTGACTCGGTCACATGATTGTTAATCTGAGCCAGACGATGGACCCTAATATAACTTCTCTACTGGAGTTGAACGGGGTAGGGGTAATGGTATCATAGAAAGATGGAAACGATATTCCGGGTGGAGTGGCTATAATCCCTCGACAGGACGGATATTGCCAGCATATCATGGATTTTCTGTCTAGGCCCTAGGGCATGCAGGTTTGCGGGGCAATGAACAGGCTGATAGACTGGCTGCTGCTGTCCCTGTGGGTGGAGAGCTACTTTATGATAAAGGTAATATGGTGAAGGCTCCCTGGAATCGGATGGAGAGTGTAGCTGAATAGACGGAGTATCCATATCTTGGAAATACTAGCTCAGGGGGGAGTGAGTAGAAGGGGTCTGTGGGATACACAAGGGGTAGAGGAAAAGCCAGGCGGACTTTTAACCAAATCGGTAATGGAATCATTAGTATGGGAAATCTTCGATGACTTTTGAAGAGGGAGACGAATTATGTTTGGGAATATCCCGAGTCGAATGTTCATTTCACTTTATAACATGTCATGACATGACATGACATGACACGACACTGGCATGGCGTGGCGTGGCGTGGCGTGGCGTAGTGCAGTGCAGTGCAGTGTAGTGTAGTGTAGTGCAGTGCAGTGCAGTGTAGTGTAGTGTAGTGTAGTGTAGTGTAGTGTAGTGTAGTGTAGTGTAGTGTAGTAGGGTATGGTAGGCGTAGGCGTGGCGTGGCGTGGTGTAGTGTGGTGTAGTGTGGTGTAGTGTAATAAAGCTGAATTGTGATCATTGACCTCTTCACATATGTGGGGTTTTTATGTTAAAAGGGCAGGTCATATCGTGTATACCCTTTTACATTATAAGTGGGATACCTATTTAGTAAAATAATAATAATGTTTTTCGCATATCCTTTACAGGACATCGCTGTCAACATCAGCATCTTTCAGCTGATTGTTGATTTCTTGGCAAGATTACGCTCAGTAGTTTGCTATTGCTTTCTGAGCGACCGGCTCACATCCCAGTAAGTTACCAATGCGGTGAGAACCGCTACCGAATCTCGTGCAGTTTCGTTCCTTACGTGGATATACGGGATTAAGGAGAAAGTCGTTAATCTCTAGGCCAAGGAGCCGGCTTAATAACTTATGAATAATTCGTAATTACTTATTGTGATAGGTTGTTGTAAACAAAGTCCCCCAATAGCTTTACATTTGTCAATGTGGCCTACGTACAAAAAGTTTGCCCACCCATGCTAATGTGGTGTAATTTGCAGATGGTTCTTCTTCTGTGTTTTCGTCATGCGGTCTTCTTGCGGTCTCTATATATATTACCAACAACCCCGGGAAGGTTAACCCGGTCAACAAATGCCCGCAGAAGTCGGATGTGTCGGCCAAACGGCGCAAGAACGCAGCTCTGCTGTAAACAGGCACAACGCAATCACGTCCGAAAAAAAGTCCGGATGAACGCAGAAGAAGGAGAAGAAGAAGAAGGGAAGAAGAAGAAGAAGAAGAAGAAGAAGAAGAAGAAGAAGAAGAAGAAGAAGAAGAAGAAGAAGAAGAAGAAGAAGAAGAAGAAGAAGAAGAAGAAGAAGAAGAAGAAGAAGAAGAAGAAGAAGAAGAAGAAGAAGAAGAAGAAGAAGAAGAAGATATTACGAACAAAAGACTTGATGCATTGATTGATTGATTGATTTAGGAACCGACATCACAGCATTCGGGGCATTCCCATAAGCGCTCCGTCCCCATCCGCAGCAGCCAGCGAAGAGTTCCAACCCCAATAGTACCAGTAGCAATCTTCTTCTTCTTCTTCTTCGTTCATCCGGATTTTTTTTTCCGGATGTGACTGCGTTGTGCCTGTTTACAGCAGAGCTGCGTTCTTGCGCCGTTAGGCCGACACATCCGACTTCTGCGGGCATTTGTTGACCGGGTTAACCTTCCCGGGGGTTTCTTAGGACGTTTTAATATCACTGTTGTGGTGTTATCCCCCATCCTAGCTGGCCCATATATAACAGCCAAAGACATCCTTGTCAACCCTCAAGGGAAGGCAGGGGCAGACCATGGGCATTCCCCGACATCCAAGGAGGCTTCCATACTTGCAGAGCCATCACACAGCGCTCTGGTACTGGGCTCACCCAAGGAATCGTCACGTCCTGCACATGGCTGCTTAGCCTCACTTCCGTATATTAGGCCTTCCGTTCACCATAGGCTGTTCCTCCGGAAACCAGAAGAATGCAGTCTGCAGATGACATCCACACAGTGAGCTTTCGATTAAGACTTTCCACATAATGGATTTGCTATCCAAGCAATATTCCATTTCGTGCCACTAGGACACTTTTTCCACCTTTAATGAAGCCAACACAGTGAGCTTTCGATTCGGACTTTTCACGTAATGATTTGCTATCCAAGCAATATTCCATTTCGTGTCACTAGGACACTTTTTCCACCATTTACGAAGCCCACACAGTGAGCTTTTGATTCGGACTTTCCACGTAATGGATGTGCTATCCAAGCAATATTCCATTTCATGCCTCTGGGACGCTCTTGTAACCGACATAGGTATGAAGTGTGGCAGTCTAAATACATCTTCATGCACCTTTAGATGATAACCTGAATGTAGTTAAAGTAAGCTGTAGTCAACTTGAGCTTGTTGATATCTCCATAGAGCTTGTCCTCAAATGAAGCAGGCGTGGGCCAAAATATCTTTCTCTGTTCTGCATATATTGGGCACTCCTGCAGCAAATGTTTAGCTGTCATTTTACCAGTTCCACAATTACATTCATCGGTATCTCCTATCTTTAGTTTATTGAACAAGTGGTGTTTCAGCCTGTTATGTCCTGTGCGGAGTCTGAAGATTTCTACTTGTTCTCTTCGGTCGAGTTTGTAATATGCATCATCCTTCTGGTGGCCTGGATGCTCTGATTCCCATTTGGTTCTATAAGTGCTTTTTATAAACCTTTTTGCCTCATTATAGGTTATGTCTATGTCAGGCTGTGGTAATCGTCCACCCTCTTTTGCTAGTCTGTCTGCCTCTTCATTTCCAGGTATACTGCAATGTGATGGGATCCACTGTATTACAACTTTTTTGGATTTCTGGCATAGACCATGGAGTGCTGCTCTTAGGTCAGCTAGTTCTGTGATGTTTTTGCTCTTCAGTATTGAGACAGCTGACTTTGCATCTGTGAAGATAGCTATTTGCTTCTCTTTATTTTCCTCCATCAAGAGCATTTCTGCTGCAGTTTTCAAAGCCTCTACCTCCGCTTTGAAGTTACTTGAAAATTTTCCAGTTGCCACTGATTGTGTTTTTTTCACTCCATTTTTTAAATTAAGGAGAATTCCTCCTCCTCCATTTTTAATTGAATCTTTGGCTGATCCATCTGTATATGCATGGGTCCAATTGCTGCTTGGGTAATGTTCTTTTATGTAGTTGAGGGTTATTTTTCTTCTTTCGGTTTCATTCTGAGTGTTCTTTTTCTCAATACCAGGAATGTTTTCTATCATCTCAGGCAGTTGCTGCTGTCTCCAAGCTGGGAAGTTGTGTGCATTGTAAATGGGCTTGACTGTTGATATGTTAAGTATGGGATCTGCCCTAATCTTTCGTTTTGCAGTTTCTACAAAGTTGCTACGCTTCAGTCTTCCTTTTCCAAAACCATTAAACCTGTTATACATAGGGTGGTCTGTCAATCTTCTAAATTTTTCTGCTTGTTGCTGGGCTCTGCTATCTCTTCTGTCCTGCATTGTACCAGTAGCAATCTGATTATATGTGCGTCTCGCCTTTCCTCTAAGCGTCGAGCATTGGGCCAGATCCCCTCGTCACTACACGCTATCGCATTCTTGCCAGACCATGGTGGTCCATTTGCTCCTCCGAGGTGTACACGTGCTCCCAATTGAGGAATGTGTGTGGTTAATTGCCTGTTCAATTGTTGTGGCCCTAGGAGGCCAGTAAAAAAATGTTTTTTTTTTTTAATACGTTTATTTTATACAAAGCAATGTATATTTACAAGGTGCAATGCGTGTTTCTTTGTTTGTGTATATTACAGAGCGTTGCCGTTTGTTAGTGTTATGTCATATGCGTTAATGAAACAAAAACATACATATACAGTTATGATAATGACGTACGCTTTCAGTCATCCCATTCTAACGTGATTGATGGTAATAGTGATGATAATGATGATGATAGTGGTGATGGTAATGGTGATGATAATGGTGATGATAATGACGGAGACAACAACGACTATGGTGTGGTGATGATTCCTTCCGCTCGTTCATTCTAAACCCATCTTTCTCACACGCTTATAAACCTTCAACACACAGTCACGCGTTCTCTTCCACACCGAAGATATATACATTAAAGGAAATGTTGGTGTCAAGGTCGAAACGGCAAAAGCCGCCCCACGTTTTACACTGCAGGCAGTCTCATGCAAGCTTACTTCCTGTAAGTGATTCAATATTATTGCTGAATGACAGCCCTCGACTTAATCGCAAGTGCCCAGGATTTGCTTGTGGTGGGGTGGGTTGAGACCAGGAACGCGGTCAACACGGAGGGAGGGAGAGAGAGGGAGCTGGGGAGGGGGAGAGGAGGGGGAGGGATAAAGAGAGAGCGCGCGTAAACAGATTGGAATTTGTTAAGTTGTCCATTGCGAATTCAGCGTATACATAAATATCCCATTTATTATGTACAAAAACAGGCTTTTACATTGCGAATACAGCGTATAGTCATTCATGTTTGGGGTGGGGGGGGGGAAAAGAGAGAGAGAGAGAGCGAGAGAGGAGAGAGAGAGAGAGAGAGAGAGAGAGAGAGAGAGAGAGAGAGAGAGAGAGCTGTTCAGACCGAGGTCAAACTTCGGTCGACAAGACCACTGACTCACAAAGGCCACCGTCCCATTGTTCTGTCTAGGTTGGGCTCCAGGACTCAGTAACAAAGAAAGGACATTTATTCAGTTATTTGGCGCTTTGTTCCTCAATGATTGGGCTTAGTGGTACACATGCGGAGTATAGAAATATACTGTGAGAGTGTGTTTGAACATGTATGTTATGTAGTGTGAAATTTGATGGGGGTGGCTCTTGTTTATTAATCTGCGAATAGCTGGGTGATTTTTTGTTGAAAAATCTTTGCTAGTGTGTGTGGTTGTATTGTTTGGTGATTGTGTGTGGCCGAGTTTCTACTCGACCATATTACGTTTCTATACTCCGCCAGTGCAACAAGAAGTTTAGTGTGTTTGTCTTTTGTGGCTGTGGGTATTGTATTAAAAAAAATGGCCTTATAAGCGTCAGTTTTCTTGTTTGTGTGTGTTTCTATTAATTGTTGCAGTGCAATCTTAGTGGCTGTGATTGCTGGGCATTCATAGAAGAGATGATCCTCTGTTTCCTGAATATTTTGTCTACATAATTTGCATGGGGCTATTTGTTTGGATGTTTGTGCGGCTCTCTCAGTTGTCGGGGTCATATTATAAATGAGCCTGTATGTTATTTCTTTGGATTTTGATGTGATATGTTTGCTGTGTAAGTTAGTGAAGGTGCAACTGTAGTCTTTCATGTGATATTTGTATCCTCTTTTGATTCTCAGGTGTAGTGGTGGGGCTTGTTGTTGTACTAAATATGTGTATATCTGCTTGGTTGTCTGTTGTATTAAGTGTTCATTACCTTGAATTGCTTGCATACATGTTCTGTAGAAGTGCGGTAGTGTGCCGTAATAGTGCGGTGTTGTTTTGTCTATTTTCTTAATTCTGTGTAATCTAATTGCAATATAGTATAATGCTAGGGAGTGTTGATCTGGATGATTGATGATGCGTCCTATGTGGTTGATTCTTAATGCTTGTATTTTTGTGTTAAGGTCCTGTAGTGAAATTCCCCCTCTAGTCTTCTCTTGTATTAAAGTCTTGTGCTTTATACTGTGGATTGTGTTTTTAAAGATGAATTTCCTGATGTGTTTGTTTATGTCTGTGATTGTTTGTTTTGGTGGGTCTAACACTGTGGCTAAATATAGTATTTTAGGAAAGATGAAGGTGTTTACAATAGTGCTTCGTATAAAAATTTGTTGATGTCTTGTATTTGAACCTATGTAGTATGTCTATAATTTGTTTTGTCAGTGATTGCCATGTTCCTGTGTGTGTTTTTCTGGGATTGATGGAAAAGTTTATCTGTGACTGTTAGATCCGGGGGGAAATCTGCTTTATTCTTCCACTTCCCCAGACCCATTATTTTAGACTTCTGTATGTTTATTTTGGCCCCACTTCCTTCACCAAACTGTCTGAAGGTGTGAAGTATGTTCGTTATGGAAGTGTTGGTTGTAGGGAAGAAAACGGTGTCATCTGCATAAGCAATTAATTTCCGCTCTCCAGACCCTTGTATAAATGTACCTTTAATGTTAGTGTCCTGTCTAATTGCTTCTAAGAGTGGTTCTAGTGTGAGTACATATAGGACTGGTGATAGTGGACACCCTTGTCTGACAGATCTATTGATTCTGAAACTGCCAGTGAGTGAATGATTCACCAGTACCTTACTTTCAGGATTTTTATACAATATTTCTATCCACTAGTCTATAGTACTGTCCTATGTTGCAGTGTGCTAGTGTTTTGTGTAAGTATGAGTGTGAGATTCTGTCAAAGGCCTTCTCCTGGTCTAAAGATAAGAGAGAGGATTGACAGTCTTTCTGGTGGGTGTATGTAATGAAATCCCTAATGAAGTGTGTATGTTGGTGTATATTTATGTGTTGAATACTGCACTGTTGGTCTGGGTTGATGAGTGATGGCATGAAGTTTTTAATTTTGTTTGCAAGTGATTTTGCTTAGAATTTTGTAGTCTGTGTTTAATAAGGAGATGGGTCTATAGTTTTTCAGCTGTGTTTTGTCTGTGTTGTCTTTAGGTATGAGTGTTATATATGACATGTTGCAAGTGTTTGGGAGTTCTTGTTTATGAAAAGCTTCTTGGTAGACTTTTAGAAGGAAATTGCCTAGGATAGGAAAGAAGTGTTGGTAGAATTCTACTGTGAGTCCATCTGGTCCTGGTGTTTTGTCTTTTTGCATTTGATTGAGTGCATGTGTTATGTCGGCTAATGTAAGCTCTGTGTCTAGTGTGTCTTTATCTGTGTCTGACAATTTTTTTTGTGTATGTTAGGAATCTATTTTGTGTTTGTGTGTTGGCGGGTTCTGCTGTATATAGGTCAGTGTAGTACTGTTGGAATGTTTCTAGTATATGTACTGTCTCTATTTGTGTGTTTCCTTGCATGTCTGTTATTGCTCCTATTTGTCTGTTGCGTTGAAATTTTTTTTTTTTTTTTTTTTTAAATTTAGGGTTTGGCGGTCATCCCAGACGAGCTGGTTCCCCGCCTCCCCTGTTTTTGGCGTGGACCCTTAGTCCCACTGTGAGCTATTGCCCACAGTGGTCCACCGGGCCCACATTTAAAGTGATTAATGTGAGGTTTTTTTTTTGGTGTGTGGATCACCCGGCCCCCGACCAGACCAAGCGCACTACTGGAAGGGACAGCAAATACACTTGATCTTAGCCAAAAGGCCGAGAAGCGATTGTTGCGTTGAAATAATGGAGGGCATAATGCCATATGGCAAATGACGATAAGACTATACACATAATAAAATTTAAGAAATAAATATATAACTGAAACGTTGACTATAAAATGTAAGTATATAAATATTAGAAACATTTTATGTAAGAAATCTAAACGTATTATATCTGTCATTAAAATATTTTGCTTAAGAATTGATATTTTTAATTTCCAAAAGAATTTTAGAGAAGTTGAAAAGTAAGG
>JACEFZ010001702.1:110000-211050 GCA_014155875.1 Cepaea nemoralis
TTCCAACCATTGAAGAGAGAATACAAGTTTGCAGGGCACTCGCCTACCTCAGAATTAACGCAAACACACAACATCCACTGCATAGTGAAATTAGGAAGGTGAAGGGCAGCAGGTTAAAAAGAGGACGGTCGTGGATGGGTCAAGCCGAAGACATTCTTCAACAGGTGTGTTCACTTGAGGACTTAGAACCTGGCGAGGAGTGGGTGCAAGTGCCAACAGACTTCTGCACATCCTTTTCAGTTTGCATCCAACTAGATAGAAAATGCAGACAAGAAAATCCGGCTGCTGTTGAGGCTGAAGTACAAGCGTTGATTTTCGAGAATTCGCTAGACGGTGACGCGGTCATCTACACAGATGGGTCGGTCGTCCGACATGTGAGAAGCTCATGGGCCTTTACAGCTCGGGCCGGAGGGAGAATTGTGAAGGAGGACTCTGGTGCTTTCACTGAAACCACAAGTAGCCTGACCATGGAAGTCATGGCAGTAAGTAAAGCAATAACATGGCTCGAGACACAGACATTCACTAGGGCTTGTTTCCTTAGCGACTCAATGAACATGATCAAGAGGATAGAGGAGGGGTCGATCCGAAGAGAATGGTTGCTGCCTCTGGAGCGGTCTCGGCTGGCAAAGATTAGTTTCATCTTCGTGCCAGGTCATGCGGGAGTACAAGGAAATGAGCGGGCTGACAAGCTCGCAGGTGAGGCTACTGTGGAGGGCGGACGCGCCATGGACCAGGCTGACATTCTGAATGCTCTACGAGAAGTGAGACTTTTGCGAGAACCAAGTGATGACTGTGAATCTACAACAATGGCCAGACTGCGAGAGCAGCAACTTAAAAGAGGGGTGGCCAAACAAGAACACTACGCAGGAAGCCAAAGAAGATTGATAAACCAACACAGAACTGGCGTCGTTAGCCGCTACACGCTGCGGGATTTGCTGAGGAGGGGATCCGAGCACTTATGGACTGAATGGTTCGATGTGCAATGAGGATGATCTGTCGACTAACTAACTAACTAACTAACTAACTAACTAACTAACTAATATATCCCATTAGAAATCAACAATAGTAGTGACAATGCAGTTGGTTTGTGTCTAAATTAAAGCCATTTAATTACATTTTTTTTTAAAATGCAATTTATTATAATAAAAAATTTTAAAATCTTGTTAACAAATTAGTAAAAGTTTTTGTCCATATTGTGAAATATAATGTATAAGTGTATAAGTAAAATAACATTGCAATAATTAGTTATTTTTACTGTTTAGTAACCTATGTTTTTTATTATTATTTCGCATATCCTTTACAGGACATTGCAGTCAACATCAGCATCTTTCAGCTGATTGTTGATTTGTTGGCAAGATTACGCTCAGTAGTTTGCCGTTGCTTTCTGAGCGACCGGCTCACATCCCAGTAAGTTACCAATGCAATGAGAACCGCTACCGAATCTCGTGCAGTTTCGTTCCTTACGTGGATATACGGGATTAAGGAGAAAGTTGTTAATCTCTAGGCCAAGGAGCCGGCTTAATAACTTATGAATAATTCATAATTACTTATTGTGATAGATTGTTGTAAACAAAGTCCCCCAATAGCTTTACATTTGTCAATGTGGCCTACGTACAAAAAGTTTGCCCACCCATGCTAATTTGATGTATTTTGCAGATGATTCATTCTTCTTCTGTGTTTTCGTCATGCGGTATTCTTGCGGTCTCTGTTTGGCTAGTGTCCTTACTATATATATATATATATATATATATATATATATATATATATATATATATATATATATATATATATATATATATATATATATATATATATATATATATATAAAACGAACAACCAGACTTGAGGCATTGATAAGGAACCGACATCACAGCATTCGGGGCATTCCCATAAACGCTCCGTCCCCATCCTCAGAAGCCAGTGAAGAGTTCCAACCCCAATCCAATAGTACCAGTAGCAATGATTGCTGCAATCTGATTATATGTGCATCTCGCCTTTCCTCTAAGCGTCGAGCATGCGGCCAGATCCCCTCGTCTCTCCACGCTGTAGCATTCTTGCCAGACCATGGTGATCCATTTGCTCCTCCGAGGCGTAAATGTGCTCTCACTTGAGGCATGAGTGTTTTTTTGTTTTTTTTTAATAACTTTTATTGAGTGTTAAAGAAAACTTTGCATTTGTATTGTTCGTGTTGTTACAGAGCGTTGCATGTGGAAGTGTAGGTGACATATGCGCAAATTTTTACAACATTTATTTCAACATTTTTACATTTGAAATGAAGGGTAACGGAAAACGAGTACAAACAACAACAAGACGGTAGTATACCATTATTTTCTTTCTGCCACCCTTTCACCTGTCAGCTCCAACCCCACCAATACCATCATCACCACTTGGTAATGAGGAAAAGGGCAGTAAACTTGTTAAAACCGACCGGTGGAAGGCAGCAGCAGCATCAATACGAACATTATCGAAAAGGTGGAGGGGGGGCGGGAGAAGGGGGGGGGGTTGTCAAGGAGTATCCTAGTTTACAATGCAGGAGGGGTAGTTGTTGCATTTGTATTGTTTGTGTTGTTACATGCGTACTGTGTGTTCAGTATTTGTGTGCGTGTTTTACAGAGCGTTGCATGAGGGACGTGTAGGTGACATATGCGCAAAATTACAAATATTTTATACATTTAAACATTTCTCCATTGACATTGTTGTAAGGAAATATTTTAAATCAAAAGCGTGATGGTAGCGGGCTGTTATTATTTCCCCTGCCGCCCCGCTCTCCTGTCAGCTCCAAATCTCCTACCAAGTACCATCAAACTCGGTGATGATAAACATGGCGGTGCAGAACTGAAATAAAACGGTGAGCGCGGCAGCAGTAATAACAATCACAGTATCAAAAGGTGGGAAAGGGGGATGTGATATTAATAATGATTACAATGATAATAATGCAAATAACATCCAAATACATGAATAATATTATAATGACAAGGAATAAAACTGCTAAGGGTGATAAAATTAAAGGCAATGATAATAATAGGAATGGTGTTTACATGAAATACATCTTATAATAATAATTACTAGGAATAAAAACTACTAAGGGTGATAACAGCAATGCTAATAATCACAATGATAAAATTTGTTATGATAATGATCACATTTTCCAAACATGTGATTCATTGCTAAAATGATTTTCTTAGAAATTGTGTTAAATTATGGCAGGTACATACAATAACAATTCCATCCTGCACCCTTTAATAATATAGTAGGTGTAAAAAGGAGTTGGTTTTCTTTTTTTTCTCCTTGCTTATTTTAATTTTTTTTTTTATTTTTTGTTGTTGTACATATTCTTGCAACATGCAATGTTCAATAATAGTAGCAGTAAGTAAATGGAGTTGGTTTTCTTTTTCTCCTTGCTTATTTTGTTATTTTTTTTTTGGGGTCTTATTTGTAAGGGTTCATTCATTTTTTCCCTTCCTTTTTTTTAAAAGGACTTTGTAAAAAGTAAACAAGCATCAGTATTTGCACAAATTTTTCCAATCTTTACATTTGTGTTTCCCTTGCCACCCCCTCACCAATTTGGTTCCACTCCACCAATGCCCTACCACTCCTCTCTGGGCAATGATTGTCACGAGCGCCATGAGTTAACCAGCTAATAATACCGACGTTTGCGTGGCGTATATTTTCTAGGCCACAACAGTCGTACTAACAGAGTAAACACAGCTGCACAGGTTACATCGTGTCAGCCCATAAACACATTTGGTGGTGAGTGAGAAGGAATGGATACATCGAGTTGGCAGTTCATTAACAGTTAGAATCACATATGATTGTCGGCTTAGGATATGGAATGGTTCCGTTTGTCATCTATACTGCCGGACATCAGACGGAAATGGCTGCTGGGATTGTCACCACGGAACAGAAGATTGACAGTTTATCAACAGGTCGGAAGTGCCCGACTAGGGAGAAAACAGTGCATCTGTCAATTCTTGGTTTCCGGCACATCGAGAGGATTGACGGGGTTATTTGCAACTCTTTGTTGTAACTCGACAGAAACTCGCTGGCTTGTTTGAGAATCTAAACTATTACTGACAACTTTGACAGGACTAAAGCCAGGAAAATGGATTCTTGACAAGGGATGATCTGCCACGGTGCCACCTGTGTGGGGGCATAAAGGATAACGTCACGTGGCCAACTTTGGTAGTTTGCCATATAAACCCGAGTTGGGATCAACTAGGGGGGACTTGAAAAATGCTCTAGTCAGAGTGCCAGGGCACTGCAGTGCTTAGTGGAAATAATATCTACCGTGTGTTAATTAGTGACTTAATTTTGCACGTGCCTATAATGGCAGATGTAGATATGATTGATAGGACTGCAGTAGTGCCATTTAAGGTATAACCTATTATAATATATTCGTTATAATTACTTTAGGCAGTAGCCTTGTTAAACTATAGTGTGATGATTAGCACTGTTAGTGGAAACTAGCTAGAGTAGTGAAGTGATACTTGGCTCTGTTAGCTAAAATAGATTAGTGAAGTGTTGATAAGCTTTACTAGTTGAGAATTGAGTAATGAGGGATAATTGGGATCTTCCCGTAGGTGTCCCTGGTGGGCGGGGTTCCGCATTCTGGTTGCTGATTTTTTCTTTGTCATAGCCTGATTCGGCTCTAGGTGGGTAGCTAATCTGCTCTGTGACTAAGTCTAGTTAGCTAAAGATCATTAAGCAAGGTGATAGGCTTACACTCAGCCGAAGGGATCAGTGACTAGTACTATCACCAGATGTGTTGTTTCTATCCTAGGTTCCCTACCAGATCCAAGGAAACTCTACAAGTTTTGGGAAAGAATTAAAAAACCCATTCTGAAGAACACCAGTTCAAGAGTCAATAAAGTTGCATACAGAAACGTAACTTACGCTAGAAGGAAATTGATTCATCAAAGAGAGTGATGCATACTGATGCACCACACAGCATCAGACAGTAGTAACGAACCGAGAACCGGCTAAGAGTACCTAGTGTTAGTACAGTAACAATTAACATTAGTAATTAGCACTTATGGACTGAATGGTTCGATGTGCAACGAGGATGATCTGTCGACTAACTAACTAACTAACTAACTAATTGCGTACACACTACAAAAGACTTGTGCAGTTTGTTAAGGAACGTTAGGAACGGACATTGTGTAGAGTGCAACCGGTCCATGATTAACTGTTAATACCACCGGTGTCTATTTCGGATGTTCATGAAATTGGATTACCAGAGGTCTACAGAGGCAAAGCAGTATCCGGCAAGATGGTTTCGGCAACGGGTGAGAAGTACATGTTCTGACGTACCGTGCTGTGGTCTATCTTTGCTGGGATCAGCTGACTGGGTTGCTGTCTGAGAGTCAGAGTCTACACACTTTATAGAACACGTCACACATTTTCTTCACATACACGTCTCATATACGTTACACTTTTATTTTAATAAATTACTCTTTATTAATTTCTAGAAGCAAGAGTTGTTGAGTATGTTGCGTTGGGGAAGTATGAGAAGGGGGCATAGTACGACAGTGTGAGAGTGATAGGAAAAGGTGTCCATAGGCTGATGGAGTGTGTTGGACGGAAGCTGGTGGATTCTCCAGAATATTGAGAGGAAAAAAAATATTATAATGTGGGTGTCGGACTCTCTCACTCCAGGGACGACACTTTAAAGGAGGACACGACATTATTGGGGGCTCGTAACGTGATCTTTGGACAGCGGGATCTCTCGTAAACGTGATCTTTGGACAGCGGGATCTCTCGTAAACGTGATCCTTGGACAGCGGGATCTCTCGTAAACGGGATCTTTGGACAGCGGGATCTCCCGTAAACGGAATCCTTGGACAGCGAGATCTCCTGCAAGCAGGAACCTTTGACAGTGGGATCTTCTGACAACGGGGTCTTTTGACACGGGATCCTTAGTTATAAGAGGGAGATATCATTTTGGAGAATCCAGCTAGAGTGAATGTGGATAGGGGTTAGGACTAATATCTTACCTGTTCACACTTCACACGTCTGCATAGGTCTGTGGTCCTGATTCTACTCTTGTCACTGCGTGAATGTGCTGTGTGTGGTATATCTAGATTTATAGTACTTGTTCATATATCTGTATAGTAATTTGCAGTTATATTGTACTAGACCTGCTAGCTTACCTCTCTGTATAATGGCCACCCCTAAACTTAGCACAGCAGAATTAAAGGCAAGGGGGGAAGAAATGGGATTGGCGGGGTCTGCTCTAACGGATTACATACAGGAAGTGGAGAGAGAGTATCGTCAAGCAGAAAGGGAAGATCGAAAGGCCGAGTTGGAATTGAGAAGGATGGAATTGGAAGCTGAGCAAGCAGCTAGGAAATTGGAAGCTGAGCAAGCAGCTAGGAAATTTGAAGCTGAGCAAGCAGCTAGGAAATTAGAAGCTGAACAGGAAGCACAGAAAAGGGAGCACGAGTACCGGATGAGGGAACTCGAGTTGAAGAGTCAATCTAATGGAGAAACTGAGGGAGCAGTTGGAGGTTCCTCCATCCCAGGATCAACACCAGTAGGTGGACATGGGTACCATGCTATGAAGTTTCCTTTAGCGGTCTACGAGGAGGACAAAGAGAAGATTGACCAGTACCTTCAACGCTTCGAGGCTATGTCAGTTGCTATGGGTCTGGAGCGTAACAAATGGAATCTTAAGCTATCCCAGGGTTTACGCGGGACGGGATACGAGGTTTATACTCGCCTGCCACCAGGACATGAGAACAATTATGATGAGTTAAAGACGGCTCTGCTGAAACGATTCGAGGTTACGTCACATACCTACCGGAAAAAATTTCGAGCAGCGAAACGAGAACCGGGAGAGTTGTTTGCCGCCTACAGTTTGCGTCTTAAATCTTATCTCCATAAGTGGATGGATTTGGCTGGGTTCGCACATGACTATGAGAGTCTGGAAGAGCTCATGGTGGTCGACCAGCTGAAGAAGCAAATGTCTAAACCTCTCAGGACGTTCCTGGGAGAACAAGGAGCGGAACGTATTGACCTCGTGAATAAATTAGCAGAACGGTTCGTCGAGGTACATGGGGAGGCAGGGGAAAACCTTTCCACCAACACCAAAAGTCAAGAGAAACATGACAAGAAGAAAGCCAAAAACTCAGGAACCAAAAAGTGGGAACCTTATGGGCAAAAATCAGAGGATAGTTCAGAGAAGAAGAAGGAGGGAAGCAAGAGCACTTCAAGCTCTACACCTAAACGACCGTGGTCGGAGAAGTGGTGTTCAATTTGTAAGTCACCCTCTCACAATACGAGGGACTGCAAATCGAAGGCTAAGAACCCTCACTTTGCAGCATGTCAAGTGACTTCCAAGGAGGTTGTCACGGAAAATGCCAAGGTCAACAAGGAAGCTCGCCACCAGGAGAGCTCATTCAAGTCCGACAATAGAAAATCTAGGACAGGGAAATGGTGCAACCAATGTCAGTCAAACACGCACAATGCTATTGACTGCAGGGGAAAGTCAGGAGACACTCAATTCGTCGTGTGCTCAGGGAAACCTAAGGTGGAGCCCACCGAACAGGTCGAGGCCGAGGAAGAGACTCCAGACCAGGAAAAACCACCTGTAGTGGAATTGGTAGAGGTTAACGGTCGTCAAGTGGAGTGTTTATACGACACAGGACTGGACGGGGAGGCCGTGATTTCTGCGGATCTGGTACATCCAGAACAATTCACAGGTGAAACCTTGGATATACAGCCTGCACAGAAGAGTGCTGTAGTCATGAAGTTGCCCATTGCTAATGTGGAGATTCGGTCAAGGTACGTCACCGGCACCATCAAGGCCGCTGTATTGACCGATCCCATTTTTCCAGTCATCCTAGGTTGCCGGTATGTCTTTCTGGGAATGCCCAGGGAGCCAATTCATATGGGAGCAATGCAGACTCGCTCTCAGACGAAAACGGAAGAGGCAGACGCAATTGTGACTAACCCAATGCCGGGGGAGCTACGAACTGCCCAGAGTGAGGATGATACTTTACGTCCCTGCTACAAAAAGCTGCAGAAAAGTGCTGATCCACCAGGACGGGGGCAGTACTACATGAAGAATAGGATACTCTACAGGAGAGCAGGAAGGGGAGACAACCTATACGGTCAGTTGGTCGTCCCGAAAGCTCATCGGTCCCAGATTCTTCATATGGGGCATACCATCTCCTTTAGTGGACACATGGGTATTGCCGCCACCATGCAGCGGATTTCCTGCCACTACTATTGGCCGGGAATGACAGATGATGTGCGTCGGTATGTGAAGTCATGCCCTGAGTGCCAGAGGGTGGCACCGAAACACTGGACAGCACCGGTGATGTTGGGTGAGATGCCCATCATGAACTCTCCTTTCGAGAGGGTAGCCATCGATATCGTGGGTCCACTTCCCAGGACTAGGAAGAGGAACATGTATATACTCACAATGGTGGATTGCTGTACAATGTGGGGTGAAGCCATACCGTTGACCACGATTGACTCGAAAAGAGTGGCGGACGCACTGATGGAGGCCTTTACCAGATTAGGCTTTCCGGATCAAATTCTGACGGATAATGGATCTCAGTTTTGTGGAAAACTCATGGAGGAGGTATTTAGGGTGTTTCACTCTAACCACATACATACCAGCCCTTACCACCCTCAAGTTAATGGACAAGTAGAGCGTTTCAACGGCACGTTGATGACAATGCTCAGGAAACTAGCGCAGGAAAAACCTGATAGGTGGGATGAATATATCCCAGCAGCACTCTTTGCCTATCGGGAAGTTCCTCATGGCTCAACAGGACTACCACCCGCTACGTTGCTGTTTGGTCGTCCAATCAAAGGACCGTTGGAAGCCATGTTGAGGAGTTGGACTGAAGAGGGGACGTCAGAAGAAGTGATCTCATCCTATCAATACGTGGAGGAACTGAAAGAAAAACTCCACAAGGGATGGACTCTGGCAAATCAAAACTTGAAAAAGGCCAGGAAAAGACATGCGGCTTACTACAACCGTAGGTCTAAAGAAAGATCTCTAGAGGTAGGAGATAAAGTCTTGTTGTTACTCCCAACGGGAAACAACAAACTGGAGATAGGTTGGCAAGGACCATTTCCCGTGGAAAGGGTGATATCCAGAACCAACTATCAGATCCGGATCCGGGGAAAGTCGAAGATTTTCCATATCAATCTCTTGCGGAAATACGAAGAGAGACCAGGAGACAAGGCAGCTCACCTCATGGCAATGGCAGTTGCAGTGGAGACAGAAGTGGGAACCAGCGAGGGCAGGGAATATCCCTTAGTACACCAGGAAACTTATAGGGATGTGCAAGTGAACCCTGATCTGACCTCCCAGGAGAGGGAAAGGATAACCCAGGTTCTCAAGTCTCATAAGGAGATACTGACTGATAAACCTGGACGAACGAGGTTGGTTGAGTTCGAGATGACTTTGACCACACAGGAGCCTGTTCGCCAAAAGGTTTACCCAGTGCCATTCTCTAAAGAAAAGGCCCTGGAGGAGGAAATAAAAAAACTGCTGGAGGATGACGTGATTGCACCATCCACATCCCCATACAATGCGGGGGTAGTTTTGTTACGCAAACCAAGTGGAGAACACAGGTTGTGTATAGATTACCGACTGCTGAACAGTCATACACAGTTTCAGGTGGAACCTTTGCCGAATCCAACTCAGTTATTCGCTAGGCTCCATAAGGCTCGGTACTTTTCAAAGGTGGATCTGAGTCGGGGGTACTATCAGATACCAGTCAAACCGGAGATTCGACCACTGTTAGCTTTCAGTACACCCAGTGGACACTACGAATTCAAGGTCATGCCCTTTGGACTCAGCAATGCACCTAGTGTGTTTACACGCATGATGAGGACTTTACTAGATCCGTTACAGGATCCGTCCATCATCTCATTCATGGATGATATTCTGATTTCCAGTGACAGCTTGGATGACCACTTACAATCCTTGGAGAGAGTGTTTAATAGACTCAAGGAAGCAGGGCTTACTGCTCGTCCAACCAAGTGCATGATTGGTTACCAGACTCTGGAATTTCTAGGTCACACCATCACTCCAGGACACATTGTCCCAGAAGAGAAGAACCTGGAGAAAATCAGAAATGCACCAAGGCCAAAAACGAAGAAGGATGTGCGATCTTTTCTCTCGTTGTGTGGGTTCTACCACAAATTTATCCCACATTTCACTGAACTGGGAGCTCCGTTGACGGAAACCTTGAAAAAGGGATTACCGGATCAAATCATTTGGACACCAGAATGTGAGAATGCCTATAGTCAGTTAAAGGAGGCCTTGGTCAGCAAACCTGTATTACAGCTCCCTGACCTTTCCAAACCATTTGTGTTGAGAACGGATGCGAGTGCGATTGGAATTGGAGCCGCTTTGTTACAGGAAGGAAAAGACGATGCTTCGGTTTTGAAACCTGTGGCATACGCAAGTAAGAAACTTCTACAGGCGGAGAGGAATTATTCAACCGTCGAGAGAGAGTGCTTGTCCCTCGTATGGGCAGTGCAAAAATTTCAGCCATATTTGTATGGAGTTAAGTTTCGGGTTCAGTCGGATCATCAGCCCCTGATGTTCCTGGCTACTTCTCAGAAGCTCAACGCACGTTTGATGCGGTGGTCGTTGTTACTTCAACCGTATAATTTCACAGTAGAGTACATTCCTGGGAAGGAGAATGTTGGAGCGGATTTCTTGTCAAGACACCCAGCTCCTGAAGAAGAGGAATGAATCATCTGGATTTAACTCATGGTGGAGAAGAGTGAGATGGACTACTCTCTTAAGAGGGGGCCTATGTCACGAGCGCCATGAGTTAACCAGCTAATAATACCGACGTTTGCGTGGCGTATATTTTCTAGGCCACAACAGTCGTACTAACAGAGTAAACACAGCTGCACAGGTTACATCGTGTCAGCCCATAAACACATTTGGTGGTGAGTGAGAAGGAATGGATACATCGAGTTGGCAGTTCATTAACAGTTAGAATCACATATGATTGTCGGCTTAGGATATGGAATGGTTCCGTTTGTCATCTATACTGCCGGACATCAGACGGAAATGGCTGCTGGGATTGTCACCACGGAACAGAAGATTGACAGTTTATCAACAGGTCGGAAGTGCCCGACTAGGGAGAAAACAGTGCATCTGTCAATTCTTGGTTTCCGGCACATCGAGAGGATTGACGGGGTTATTTGCAACTCTTTGTTGTAACTCGACAGAAACTCGCTGGCTTGTTTGAGAATCTAAACTATTACTGACAACTTTGACAGGACTAAAGCCAGGAAAATGGATTCTTGACAAGGGATGATCTGCCACGGTGCCACCTGTGTGGGGGCATAAAGGATAACGTCACGTGGCCAACTTTGGTAGTTTGCCATATAAACCCGAGTTGGGATCAACTAGGGGGGACTTGAAAAATGCTCTAGTCAGAGTGCCAGGGCACTGCAGTGCTTAGTGGAAATAATATCTACCGTGTGTTAATTAGTGACTTAATTTTGCACGTGCCTATAATGGCAGATGTAGATATGATTGATAGGACTGCAGTAGTGCCATTTAAGGTATAACCTATTATAATATATTCGTTATAATTACTTTAGGCAGTAGCCTTGTTAAACTATAGTGTGATGATTAGCACTGTTAGTGGAAACTAGCTAGAGTAGTGAAGTGATACTTGGCTCTGTTAGCTAAAATAGATTAGTGAAGTGTTGATAAGCTTTACTAGTTGAGAATTGAGTAATGAGGGATAATTGGGATCTTCCCGTAGGTGTCCCTGGTGGGCGGGGTTCCGCATTCTGGTTGCTGATTTTTTCTTTGTCATAGCCTGATTCGGCTCTAGGTGGGTAGCTAATCTGCTCTGTGACTAAGTCTAGTTAGCTAAAGATCATTAAGCAAGGTGATAGGCTTACACTCAGCCGAAGGGATCAGTGACTAGTACTATCACCAGATGTGTTGTTTCTATCCTAGGTTCCCTACCAGATCCAAGGAAACTCTACAAGTTTTGGGAAAGAATTAAAAAACCCATTCTGAAGAACACCAGTTCAAGAGTCAATAAAGTTGCATACAGAAACGTAACTTACGCTAGAAGGAAATTGATTCATCAAAGAGAGTGATGCATACTGATGCACCACACAGCATCAGACAGTAGTAACGAACCGAGAACCGGCTAAGAGTACCTAGTGTTAGTACAGTAACAATTAACATTAGTAATTAGCACTTATGGACTGAATGGTTCGATGTGCAACGAGGATGATCTGTCGACTAACTAACTAACTAACTAACTGCGTACACACTACAAAAGACTTGTGCAGTTTGTTAAGGAACGTTAGGAACGGACATTGTGTAGAGTGCAACCGGTCCATGATTAACTGTTAATACCACCGGTGTCTATTTCGGATGTTCATGAAATTGGATTACCAGAGGTCTACAGAGGCAAAGCAGTATCCGGCAAGATGGTTTCGGCAACGGGTGAGAAGTACATGTTCTGACGTACCGTGCTGTGGTCTATCTTTGCTGGGATCAGCTGACTGGGTTGCTGTCTGAGAGTCAGAGTCTACACACTTTATAGAACACGTCACACATTTTCTTCACATACACGTCTCATATACGTTACACTTTTATTTTAATAAATTACTCTTTATTAATTTCTAGAAGCAAGAGTTGTTGAGTATGTTGCGTTGGGGAAGTATGAGAAGGGGGCATAGTACGATAGTGAGAGAGTGATAGGAAAAGGTGTCCATAGGCTGATGGAGTGTGTTGGACGGAAGCTGGTGGATTCTCCAGAATATTGAGAGGGAAAAAAATATTATAATGTGGGTGTCGACTCTCTTCACTCCAGGGACGACACTGTAAAGGAGGACACGACAATGATGGTAAAGGCAGGGTAGATATTTGAACCAAACCGGTGTGGGTATCAGCAAAGGCAGCAACAAACCATGAGCAAGGGGATGGGGGGGCACATGGGAAAGGGATTTTGTTTATTACTAATGATGACAATAATAATAATGACAAGAAGAGACATACTGAGGGTAATAACAGCCAATATAAAAACTAGCAATGGTAATAATGGTTATGAAAATGATAAACTTTTTACTAATTGTGGTTTCCATTTGCTAGGATGATTTTCTTTGGAATGGTGTTACCATAGCATAGCAGGTCCATACACAAGCCAAATATAGTTTTTAATAATAGTTGTAGTACAGGGAGTTGGGTTTTTTCCCCTCAATTTGTCAAACATTTGTATTTATACAAATTTATTTCAGTATCATTGATCTGGTAACCATATGTGATTTTGTATTCATTCCTTCAACACTCCCTCACATGATTCAAAAGGGGGTGACAAAGAGAAAGGGAAATCTTTACATTTTTGTTTACTTTGCCACACTCCCACCAATCGCTTTCATTCCAATGCCCCTCTGACCACCCTTAATGATGGTACAGGCAGGACAAGTGTTGGAACTGACCAGTGGGGGTGGTAGCAAAGGCAACAAACCATAGGCAAAAGGGGGCACTAGGGGGGATGAAGTTGTAAAATAATGACGATATCACTAATACTTATAACACCAATAATACTAAGGATAATAAGGTAAATACTGAATACAAAGAAAAGGGGGAATCTTTACATGTTTTCCCCCCTCGCTATACTCTCCTCAACTGGTTTCACCCCACCAAATTTACAGGCAGGACAAATGTTTGAACCAACCAGTTGGGGTAGCAGCAAGAGTAACAAACCATAAGTAACAGGGGGCGCAGGGGAGATGAAGTTGTAAAATAATACTGATGATATCAATAATACTTATAAAATCAATGATACTAAGGATAATGGGGTAAGTATTGACTGCAAGGATAGGGGAAAGTCTTTGCATGTTGTTCCCTTGCTACCCTCCCACCAATTGGCTTCAATCGCCAGTGTCCCCATGACCACTCTAATGATGGTACAGGCAGGGCAAATGTTTGAAACAAACTAGTGGGGGTAGTAGCAAAAGCAACAAAACTTAGACAAGGGGGGGGGGGGACATGGGGGATGAAGTTGTAAAATAAATAATGGTGATATCATTAATACTTATTAATTAATGATACTAAGGATAAAAAGGGTAGGGTAATGATAGTAAAAAATAATAATGTTAATGATAGTAATAATAATACTAATAACCCCTCTGCCGTGCGTCCACCTTGACGAGGTAGAGGGGCTTGAGCGTTCCAATGACCCCAAGAGCTATGCCGACGGTAGCACTGCTACTGGTAGGGTCACCCATGTCGGACAGGTCAAGGGAGAGGGACCAGACGAAGTGACGCACAAACCTGCTGCCTTGTAGGTAGACTGGGGACAGTCAAAGGCTAGGGAAAGCATCCCGAAAATTGCTTGTCGAAATCGGATGTACTGAGCCACAAGCTTGACAAAGAAGTGCAACGTAACTTTATCATTTCATGATGCCACAGATGAAAATTAATCGTTATGGTGCTAATCCCGTGAAGTCCCATCAGGCGGTGATAGTGCCGGGCCCCCTGCCTCGAGGAGGTCCACCCATGACTACTGGTGGTCACCTTCCCCTGTGCTGTGGAGTCAAGGCACAGAGGAGTAGGTTAAGAGCTATTGACCAAATACCAAGGACACTCAACATACTACAGTGGAATGCCGAAGGAGTTTATAACAAGAAAGAATCCCTGACACAGCGTCTTCATAAAGATAGAATAGATGTGGCATGCATTCAAGAGACACACCTCAATGCCAATCGCAAATTTTCAGTCAGAGGATATCAGGCCACACGTTTCGACCGCGAAGGACATAAAGGAGGAGTTCTAATACTTACACGAAATACAATACCTTGCAGCGAAGTATCTGTGATCTCTGACAACCAAACAGAAATTATAGGTGTTGATATAATGATAAAGGACGTGAAAATAATAATCTACAATCTGTATAGCCCAGCAGATAAGGACCTTACACTCTCAAACATGAAAATAACTGACACAAACTGCATTATTGTCGGAGACTTTAATAGCCGTTCAGAAAGATGGGGATACCCAGATACTGACAAAAGAGGAGATGAATTGGAGGACTGGGAAATAGACTCAAATCTCCATCTACTCAACAAAGCGGATGACACACCGAGCTTCTACTCCAGAAGATGGCTTACCACTTCTACTCCAGACTTAGCTTTCTGCACAGGAGACATCCTCCACAAAATCGATCGCCATGTGCTGGACCAATTAGCAGGTAGTGACCACAGACCAATCAAGCTTGTAATGAATATGGAGTATGTTCCACAGGAGCAAAAGCCCTTGCCCCGCTGGAATTACAAACGAGCAGATTGGGACAGATTTGTCATACTAACAGACAGATATTGTGAAAACATAAATACACGATATGGCAACATAAAGCAAATGGTGGAAAGTCTAAACAGAGCGATAATACAGGCAGCCACTGAGTCCATTCCTAGAGGAGCGAGGAAAAATTACAAACCATACTGGACTGAAGAACTACAAAGTTTGGAGGACAAAGTTGAAGATGCCAGGAAGACAGCAGAGAGAGAACAAACAATTGAAGCGAATATCTCTCTCAAAGCCATCTCAGCAAAATATAAAAGAACAGTAAATCAAACAACAAGAGATTGTTGGAGGGAAAAAACAGAAAACCTGAATTTGACAGGGATGGAAACAAACTATGGAAACTAGTGAAAGCCATGAACAATGAAGGACCTAGAAACAAACAAATAACAATTAAACAAGGAAATGCCTTGCTTACAGGAAAAAAGGCTGCAAATGCACTAATGGAACACTATGCAAATGCAAACCACATTGATATTACAACCGAACAGAAGAAAGCAATCAAAGACAAACAGATACATCATAGAAATACAGAGACAGCAGCAGAATATATGATGGCAAATCTAACAATGGAAGAAATGGAACAGGCAATGAATACCCTAAAAAAGAAGAAATCACTAGGAAAGGATGGAATCACAAATGAAATGCTAATAGGACTAGGCAACAAGGCAAAGAAGAAACTACTAGCAGTCCTAAATAACAGCTGGAAGAGAGGAATAGTCCCACAGGCATGGAAGGAAGCTATACTAATACCAGTCCCAAAGAAAGGAAAAGACCTGGAAGAACCAAATGGCTATCGACCTATCAGTCTACTTAGCTGTGTAGGAAAATTAATGGAACGCATTATCAATGGCAGGCTAACATGGCATCTGGAAGAAAACCAACTCTTAACACCACACCAAGCAGGATTCAGAAAGTACAGATCCACTGAAGATCAAATAACCTATATAGCTCAGGAAATAGAGGATGCCTTCCAAGAGAAAAAGCACACACTAGCAGTCTGGATAGATTTAGAAAAAGCATTTGATAAAGTATGGAAGGAAGGACTGAAAGTAAAACTGCAAAAAATGCATGTTTGTGGAAAAATGTATAAATGGATCAGCCACTACCTTGAGAACAGAACTGCCAGGACAAAAGTACAAGGACAAACAAGCAAAATGATGCTGCTGGAGCAAGGTGTCCCCCAAGGAGGAGTTCTTTCACCAACATTATTCCTAGCATATATAAATGACATCACAGAAAATTTTCCAGCCAGAGTACACACATCCTCCTTTGCAGATGACCTAGCCATATGGACATCTGAAGAATATATTAGTACAGCTAACAGCAGAATACAGCAAGCCTTATTAGCGTTAGAGGACTGGTCAAAATCATGGCTAGTGAAGATAAGTGAGGAGAAAACAACATGCAATGTTCTCCCTCTCAAATAAAACTCAGCAACCTAAGCTGGTATTGAATGGAAAAATATTGCGCCATGAAGAAAATCCAAACTATCTAGGAGTCACCTTTGATCGTCGCCTGACATGGAAGACACAGGTTGAGAAAAATCGAACAAGAGCAAGGCAGAGAATGGCAATCATGAAAAAGCTTGCTGGTACAACGTGGGGAGCAGATGAGAAAGTTCTCAAGAAGTTATATACTGGACGGGTGAGGCGAGTACTGGAATATGGTATTGCAGCTTGGGCAACAGCAGCTAAGTCAAACTTTAACAAAATAAGTAGAGTCCAAAATCAAGGAATGCGAATCATAACTGGAAGCCTGAAGACAACGCCTATTAATGAACTAGAAAAGATCACTTGTTTACAACCAATGCAGGATAGAAGAGACAGCAGAGCCCAGCAACAAGCAGAAAAATTTAGAAGATTGACAGACCACCCTATGTACAACAGATTTAATGGTTTTGGAAAGGGAAGACTGAAGCGTAGCAACTTTGTAGAAACTGCAAAATGAAGGATTAGGGCAGATCCTATACTTAACATATCAACAGTCAAGCCCATACACAATGCACACAAGCTCCCAGCTTGGAGACAGCAGCAACTGCCTGAGATGATAGAAAACATTCCTGGTATTGAGAAAAAGAACACTCAGCATGAAACCGAAAGAAGAGAAATAACCCTAAACTACATAAAAGAACATTACCCAAGCAGGAATTGGACCCATGCATATACAGATGGATCAGCCAAAAATTCAATAGAGAATGGAGGAGGAGGAATTCTCCTAAATTTAAAAAATGGAGTGAAAAAAACACATTCAATGGCAACTGGAAAATTTTCAAGTAACTTCAAAGCGGAGGTAGAGGCTTTGAAAACTGCAGCAGAAATGCTCCTGATGGAGGAAAATAAAGAGAAGCAAATAGCTATCTTCACAGATGCAAAGTCAGCTGTCTCAATACTGAAGAGCAATAACAGCACAGAACTAACTGACCTAAGAGCAGCACTCCATGGTCTATGCCAGAAATCCAAGAAAGTTGTAATACAGTGGATCCCATCACATTGCAGTATACCTGGAAACGAAGAGGCTGACAGACTGGCAAAAGAGGGCGGACGACTACCACAGCCTGACATAGACATAACCTATAATGAGGCAAAGAGGTTGATAAAAAGCACTTATAGAACCAAATGGGAATCAGAGCATCCAGGCCATCAGAAGGATGATGCATATTACAAACTCGCCCGAAGAGAACAAGTAGCAATCTTCAGACTCCGCACAGGACATAACAGGCTGAAATACCACTTGTTCAATAAACTAAAGATAGGAGATACCGATGAATGTAATTGTAGAACTGGAAAAATGACAGCAAAACATTTGCTGCAGGATTGCCCAACGTATGCAGAACAGAGAAAGATATTTTGGCCCACACCTGCTTCATTTGAGGACAAGCTCTATGGAGATATCAACAAGCTCAAGTTGACCGCAGCTTACTTTAACTGCATACAGGTTGACATTTAAAGGTGCATGAAGACCCAGAGGCATGAAATGGAATATTGCTTGGATAGCAAATCCATTATGTGGAAAGTCCAAATCGAAAGCTTGCTGTGTGGGCTTCATATAAGGTGGAAAAGTGTTCTAGTGGCACGAAATGGAATATTGCTTGGATAGCAAATCCATTACGTGGAAAGTCCGAATCAAAAGCCCATTGTGTGGGCTTCATAAAAGGTGGAAAAGTGTCCTAGTGGCATGAAATGGAATATTGCTTGGATAGCAAATCCATTACGTGGAAAGTCCTAATCAAAAGCCCACTGTGTGGACTTCATAAAAGGTGGAAAAGTGTCCTAGTGGCACGAAATGGAATATTGCTTGAATAGCAAATCCATCACATGGAAAGTCCGAATCGAAAGCTCACTGTGTGGATGTCATCTGCAGACTGCATACTTCTGGTTTCCGGAAGAACAGCCTATGGTGAACGGAAGGCCCAATATACGGAAGTGAGGCTAAGCAGCCATGTGCAGGACGTGACGATTCCTTGGGTGAGCCCAGTAACAGAGCGCTATGTATCGGCTCTGCAAGTATGGAAGCCTCCTTGGATGGCGGGGAATGCCCATGGTCTGCCCCTGCCTTCCCTTGAGGGCTGACCAGGATCTTTGGCTGTTCTATATGGACCAGCTAGGATGGGGGATAACACCACAACAGTGAGAGTCAAACGTCCTAAGAAACCCCCGGGAAGGTTAACCCGGTCAACAAATTCCCGCAGAAGTCGGATGTGTCGGCCTAACGGCGCAAGAACGCAGCTCTGCTGTAAACAGGCACAACGCAATCACATCCGGAAAAAAAAAACTCCGGATGAACGAAGAAGAAGAAGAAGATAATACTAATAATAATAATAAAATAATAATAATAAAAATAATAATAATAATAGTATAATAGATATGTGATTTTATTTACTAAAATGATAATCTTAGTTGTGGTGGTAGTTTAGCACAACATGTTCATTTAAAGCAAACATTTCATAAATAGTACATTGGAATGGGAGGAGTTAAATTTTCTTTTCTTCTTTTTCTTTTCCCCCTTGTCTATAAGGGTGAAACCATCATTTTGAAACAAATAAAACAAGCATTTATACTTCCACTATTCTTTACATAAGGGATTTTCCATTGGTCTTTTGACCATATGTGATCTTTATAATCATCCACTCACCATTCATTCACAGTTTCTTCTTTCTTTCTCTCACTCATGTATACCAAAATTACCAAAAATTACCAAAATTGCCAGAGTTGGTATACCATTTATACCAACTCTGGAAAGAGTTGTGATATTTTGTGCGTGTACATAAATGATATTAAGTGTGTGTTATATGTGCGGTGTTTGTATCTGGCTGAGTTTCTACATGTCCATATGAGCTGTCTATAGTAAGAAAGAGCTGTCAGTAGTTTTGTATGTGTCTTTTGCTGATTTTGGTATAGTGTTGAGAAAAATTGCTTTATATATGTCGGTTTGTTTGCCTGTGTGTGTTTGTATGAGGTGTTTGAGTGTTGCGCGTATGGCTGTAATTGTTGGACATGTATAATAAATGTGTTCCTCTGTCTCTGTTGTGTTATTTCTACATAGCTGACACTGTGATATTTGTTTGAATTTGTATGCTTCTGTCTGTGTTGTCGGTGTCATATTGTATAACAGTCTATATGTGATCTCTCTAGATCTTGGTGTTATGTGTTTGTTGTGTAGGTTTGAAAAGGTGCATGTGAAGTCAGACATGAAGTATTTGTGTCCTCTTTTAATCCTAAGTTTGAGTGATGGTGCTTGCTCTCTAACTAAATGTTTGTATATTTTGTGTGTTGTTTGCTGTATTAACTGTTCATGTCCTTGTATTGCCTGTATGCATGTCTGGTAGAATGTTAGCAGTGTTCCCTGGTAGTGTGCAGTTGCATTGTTAAGAGGTGTGAGGTGTTTTATGTTATGTGCTATATAGTATAAAGCTAATCTATGTTGTTCTGGATGTCTGATGATTTTACCTATGTGACTGATTCTAAGTGACAGTATTTTTGTGTGGACGTCTTGTAGTCCAATACCTCCTTGCTGTTTGTCCTGTATGAGTGTTTTGTGGTGTATGCTGTGTATTGTATTGGTGAAGATGAAACGTCTGATTTGTATGTTTATGTCTGTGACGGTCTGTTTGGGAGGGTCTAGTACTGTCGCTAAGTATAATATTTTGGGTATTATGTATGTGTTGACTATTGTGCTTCTACCAAATATTGTGGATGTTTTGTACCTATACCTGTGTAACATGTCTGTGATCTGTTCAGTCAATGAGTGCCATGTCTGTTTGTGTGTTTTTGTGGGATCACATGGGAATGTGATCCCATACAGCTTCATGGTGTCTGTGTGTCTCAGGTCTGGAGGGAAATCAGACTTTTGTTTCCACTTTCCTAGTCCCATTATCTGTGATTTCTGTATATTTACTTTGGCTCCACTGCCTTTTCCAAAATGGGTAAAGGTGTGGAGTATGTTCCTTAATGAGATGTTGCTAGTGGGGAAGAAGGCAGTGTCATCTGCATAAGCGACAAGCTTCTGCTCTCCTATCCCATGTAGGAAGGTTCCTTTAATACTAGTGTCTTGTCTTATCTTCTCTAGTAAAGGCTCTAAGATGAGCACATACAGTAGTGGTGATAAGGGACATCCCTGTCTTACAGATCTAGTGAGCCTGAAAGGCCTGAGGCATGAGTGTGGTTAATTCCCTGTTCAGTTGGTATGGCCCTAGGAGGCCAGTAAAAAAATGTTTTTAATATGGGGGTAATTTTTTTTTTTTTTTTTTTTTTGCTGTTATTGTTATTCGGTATATTTGACCCTGCTGAAGTTATTAATGTGTGGTCTTCTGTGCTGTCTCCGAAGTCAGCTTCATATTTTTAAAACATGCAGCTATTGAGCTGACGATAATTATATCCGTTTGACTAATACTTTCTAGAGATTTGGACATATTTCTTTTTGCCAGCATTTTCCAACCTGTCATGACATTTATTTTAGAAAAAGTGAAAGTGAAAGTGAAAGTACTGTTCACGCAGTACATATACTAAAATTGGAACGATACAGAGAAGATTAGCATGGCCCCTGCGCAAGGATGACACGCAAATTCGTGAAGCGTCCCATATGGGGGTAATTTTTTTTTTTTTTTAATACGTTTATTTTATACAAAGCAATGTATATTTACAAGGTGTAATGCGTGTTTCTTTGTTTGTGTATATTACAGAGCGTTGCCGTTTGTTAGTGTTATGTCATATGCGTTAATGAAACAAAAACATACATATACAGTTATGATAATGACGTACGCTTTCAGTCATCCCATTCTAACGTGATTGATGGTAATAGTGATGATAATGGTGATGATAATGATGATGATAGTGGTGATGGTAATGGTGGTGATAATGGTGATGATAATGACGGAGACAACAACGACTATGGTGTGGTGATGATTCCTTCCGCTCGTTCATTCTAAACCCATCTTTCTCACACGCTTATAAAACCTTCCACACACAGCACGCGTTCTCTTCCACACCGAAGATATATACATTAAAGGAAATGTTGGTGTCAAGGTCGAAACGGCAAAAGCCGCCCCACGTTTTACACTGCAGGCAGTCTCATGCAAGCTTACTTCCTGTAAGTGGATTCAATATTATTGCTGAATGACAGCCCTCGACTTAATCGCAAGTGCCCAGGATTTGCTTGTGGTGGGGTGGGTTGATACCAGGAACGCGGTCAACACGGAGGGAGGGAGAGAGAGGGAGTTGGGGAGGGGGAGAGGAGGGGGAGGGATAAAGAGAGAGCGCGCGTAAACAGATTGGAATTTGTTAAGTTGTCCATTGCGAATTCAGCGTATACATAAATATCCCATTCATTATGTACAAAAACAGGCTTTTACATTGCGAATACAGCGTATAGTCATTCATGTTTGGGGTGGGGGGGGGGGGGAGAAAGAGAGAGAGCGATATAGAGGGAGAGAGAGAGAGAGAGAGAGAGAGAGAGAGAGAGAGAGAGAGAGAGAGAGAGAGAGAGAGCTGTTCAGACCGAGGTCAAACTTCGGTCGACAAGACCACTGACTCACAAAGGCCACCGTCCCATTGTTCTGTCTAGATTGGGCTACAGGACTCAGTAACAAAGAAAAGACATTTATTCAGTTATTTGGCGCTTTGTTCCTCAATGATTGGGCTTAGTGGTACACATGCGGAGTATAGAAATATACTGTGAGAGTGTGTTTGAACATGTATGTTATGTAGTGTGAAATTTGATGGGAGTGGCTCTTGTTTATTAATCTGCGAATAGCTGGGCGATTTTTTGTTGAAAAATCTTTGCTAGTGTGTGTGGTTGTATTGTTTGGTGATTGTGTGTGGCCGAGTTTCTACTCGACCATATTACGTTTCTATACTCCGCCAGTGCAACAAGAAGTTTAGTGTGTTTGTCTTTTGTAGATGTGGGTATTGTATTTAAAAAAATGGCCTTATAAGCGTCAGTTTTCTTGTTTGTGTGTGTTTCTATTAATTGTTGCAGTGCAATCTTAGTGGCTGTGATTGCTGGGCATTCATAGAAGAGATGATCCTCTGTTTCCTGAATATTTTGTCTACATAATTTGCATGGGGCTATTTGCTTGAATGTTTGTGCGGCCCTCTCAGTTGTCGGGGTCATATTATAAATTAGCCTGTATGTTATTTCTTTGGATTTTGATGTGATATGTTTGTTGTGTAAGTTAGTGAAGGTGCAACTGTAGTCTTTCATGTGATATTTGTATCCTCTTTTGATTCTCAGGTGTAGTGGTGGGGCTTGTTGTTGTACTAAATATGTGTATATCTGCTTGGTTGTCTGTTGTATTAAGTGTTCATTACCTTGAATTGCTTGCATACATGTTCTGTAGAAGTGCGGTAGTGTGCCGTAATAGTGCGGTGTTGTTTTGTCTATTTTCTTAATTCTGTGTAATCTAATTGCAATATAGTATAATGCTAGCGAGTGTTGATCTGGATGATTGATGATGCGTCCTATGTGGTTGATTCTTAATGCTTGTATTTTTGTGTTAAGGTCCTGTAATGAGATTCCCCCTCTAGTCTTCTCTTGTATTAAAGTCCTGTGCTTAATACTGTGGATTGTGTTTTTAAAGATGAATTTCCTGATGTGTTTGTTTATGTCTGTGATTGTTTGTTTTGGTGGGTCTAACACTGTGGCTAAATATAGTATTTTAGGAAAGATGAAGGTGTTAACAATAGTGCTTCGTATAAAAATTGTTGATGTCTTGTATTTGAACCTATGTAGTGTGTCTATAATTTGTTTTGTCAGTGATTGCCATGTTCCTGTGTGTGTTTTTCTGGGATTGGATGGAAAAGTGATCCCATAAATCTTCATGTTATCTGTGACTGTTAGATCCGGGGGGAAATCTGCTTTATTCTTCCACTTCCCCAGACCCATTATTTTAGACTTCTGTATGTTTATTTTGGCCCCACTTCCTTCACCAAACTGTCTGAAGGTGTGAAGTATGTTCGTTATGGAAGTGTTGGTTGTAGGGAAGAAAACGGTGTCATCTGCATAAGCAATTAATTTCCGCTCTCCAGACCCTTGTATAAATGTACCTTTAATGTTAGTGTCCTGTCTAATTGCTTCTAAGAGTGGTTCTAGTGTGAGTACATATAGGACTGGTGAAAGTGGACACCCTTGTCTGACAGATCTATTGATTTTGAAACTGCCAGTGAGTGAATGATTCACCAGTACCTTACTTTCAGGATTTTTATACAATATTTCTATCCACTGTCTATAGTATTGTCCTATGTTACAGTGCGCTAGTGTTTTGTGTAAGTATGAGTGTGAGATTCTGTCAAAGGCCTTCTCCTGGTCTAAAGATAAGAGAGAGGATTGACAGTCTTTCTGGTGGGTGTATGTAATGAAATCCCTAATGAAGTGTGTATGTTGGTGTATATTTCTGTGTTGAATACTGCACTGTTGGTCTGGGTGGATGAGTGATGGCATGAAGTTTTTAATTTTGTTTGCAAGTGATTTTGCTAGAATTTTGTAGTCTGTGTTTAATAAGGAGATGGGTCTATAGTTTTTCAGCTGTGTTTTGTCTGTGTTGTCTTTAGGTATGAGTGTTATATATGACATGTTGCAAGTGTTTGGGAGTTCTTGTTTATGAAAAGCTTCTTGGTAGACTTTTAGAAGGAAATTGCCTAGGATAGGAAAGAAGTGTTGGTAGAATTCTACTGTGAGTCCATCTGGTCCTGGTGTTTTGTCTTTTTGCATTTGATTGAGTGCATGTGTTATGTCGGCTAATGTAAGCTCTGTGTCTAGTGTGTCTTTATCTGTGTCTGACAATTTTTTTGTGTATTTTAGGAATCTATTTTGTGTTTGTGTGTTGGCGGGTTCTGCTGTATATAGGTCAGTGTAGTACTGTTGGAATGTTTCTAGTATATGTACTGTCTCTGTTTGTGTGTTTCCTTGCATGTCTGTTATTGCTCCTATTTGTCTGTTGCGTTGAATGTTTTGCTCTAATGCAAGGTGCTGTCTATTGGGACTTTCTTCTGATATGTTAGTAAGTTTAGTTCGAAGGAGTGCACCGCGGAGTGTGTGTTGCTGGTGTTGTTCTAATTGTGATTCTAGTGTGTTTAGGTGTGGTGCATTCCTGTCAGTCTGTTTTGTGAGTTGTATTGCTGTCTGTATGATATGTTCTTGTTGTAGTCTGTCTTTATGTATGATGGATGCTAACTGTTGTGTTCTACACCGTATTGTATTCTTTAGTAAATCCCAAATTTGTGTTATGTTGTCCGTGGGTGTACTATTAGTGTATGTTAGAATAAGTTGTGTCACATGTTGTAAATAACCTGTATGTTGGAGTAAGGAGTTATTGAACTTCCAATGTGATGTTCTTTTTGATGGCCTTGTGTTTGTAGTGTCTGTAGTGATATGTGTTAGTACTGCTTTGTGATCTGTGTATTGTAATGTCTCTTGTAGATGTTTTGTGTGTATTATTTGGTGTGTTGAAGGTGAGTATACTCTATCTAATCTGGCTGATCTATTGTAAGCCCTATTTTTGTGTGTTGTTGCAATGTTATTAGGGTGTCTGTATCGGAAAGCGTCTATTAGATTGTGTGTGTCTAGGGTATTCTTTAGTATATCCAGTTGATGTATTCCACTTCTGTCATTTCTCCTTAATTGTGTCTTGATTCCTGCTTTGCCTGCCCCTACGATATCCAAATCTGAGAGTACAAAATTGAAATCCCCTGCAAGGATAATATTTTGCCCTCTGTATGTTTGTATAAGTAAGGTGTCTAATTCTTGGTAAAAGTTTGGTTGGTGATTGTAATTTGGTGGTGCATGTATGTTCACTATGGTGTATGCTTGTATAGTGTTTTCTACCTGTATTATGGAGATTCGTCCATGGTTATCCGTGTGTGTTTTAATTATGTCCCACCTGTCTGATGTCTGCAGAATAGCTGTTCCTGACCCAATTTTGTGTGTGCCTAAACTAAAGCATGAATGTCTGAGGCCTAGCTGTGTGGTGATATGTTGTGCGAATGTTTTTGAACATATATTTGTTTCTTGTAGTAGTAGAAAATCTGGTTTGTGTTTGTTTATTAGTGTGATAATATGTTGTAATTTTGTACGTATACCACAAATGTTTAAAGTAATAATAACTAAATCACTAGTCATTATAATTTAAGTAAAATCAAATGAATGAGATATAATAAGTGTATAGAATCACACGCAAAATTATTATCCTTGTTGAGTACATTTAGGCGAGCAGGTCTGTAGCGTCAAGGGTTTGTGTGGGAGGATCGTCTTGTTCCTCGTTCTTATCACTTGTGTCTGTGTCTACGAAAAGAGTGTCTGGTATGCTGTATGTGTCGTCTTCGTCTTGTACTTGTGTCTCCTCTTGTTGTTCTTGTTCAGTTTCTTTTGTCTTGCCTATAGTGTTTTTGACTTTTTCTTTCTTTGGCAGTGATAAATCATCTGTTTCTGTGTCGTCGCTGTGTTTTGACTGCGGTCTTCTGTTAGCCCATGTTCTCTTCTTTGGTTTGCTGACGACTTGAAAACCGTCAGAGTCTTCATTCCTTGGATTTATGTCTTGTGTATTAATTTCTTGTGTGTTATTTTCTTGTGTGTTGATTTGACTGTTGAAGGTTTGTGTCAGTTCGATCTCTCCCTGTGGAGAGGTTTCTCTTTCGAGCGGTGGGAAATCTTCTTGGCTTTGAACCCTTATTGTTGCTGCTATTGGTGTCGTCGAATGTCGTCGACTCGGGCATTTATTTGCCCAGTGGTTGTTTTGGCCACAAGCTGGGCAATCGGTCTTTCTCCCCGGCATCGTGATCAACACTCTGTGGTTATTGTTCGTTATACCGGGAGTGTAGATCCGTATGTAGTGGGGAACTTCCTTTGTTGGGTTGCAGAGCGCTCCCCACTTGCCAGCCCCATTCTTTATCCTAAAGACCTCAGCCTTGTCGTCTCCTGTAATACTATGCACCAGTTTTTTAACTCCTTGAGGAGCAATCGTGACAGGTAGCCAGTGGATGGTCAGCCTGTCCCTTTCTTTGTCTAGATGTTGTAGTGATATGTCTATCCCTAGACTTGGTAGCGAAAGTTTTTTGCCGTGTATCTTGTCATACACGGCTTTCTGAGCCTCTGCTGACAGGTGAAAGTACCACCTAGTGGGAATTTCGAACCTATGCAGGTCCACGACTCCCCCAAAAGGTACACCTCCTGGACCAGTTAGGGCGCTCATAATAAGTGCGGGTGTTGCTTTAGCAGCCGCCCCGGGACCAGTTATGGAACACACTATCGTTCCGGACTGGTGGAGTAGCTGGACATCGTAGTCATTTATCGAGATCCCGACATCAGTGATCTTCGAATACATATTGAAAAATGTGTTGTTTCTGGTAATAATTCCGGGGAAATGTCCAGAAAATCAAAACAACAACGAATATCACCACTAAATCCGGAAATAATACACAATTTCACACAAACGAAAAAATGTTGTTAGGGGTAATGCCACATAGTAGGCAGACAGAATGACGTCATAAATTAACATATACAAATATTAAAATTTAAAATATAAATATATAACTAAAAAGTTGTTTATAAAATGTAAGTATACAAATATTCAAAACATTTTATGTAAGAAATCTAAAAGTATTATATCTGTCATTAAAATACTTTACTTATAAATTGATATTTTTAATTCCCAAGACAATTTCAGAGCAGTTGAAAAGTAAATTAATGATATTGTATCATTTATATTTTTTCTTTTCAAAATAGAAGTAACTTCCCCTTTAACAATATTAGATGTTTATGTCCCTTATTCATGCCGTCTCTAAGTGTTTTTCTTTTAGATATCTTGTAATTCCGCAGAATGCTATTGTTGTGATTTTTATTTTCTCTTTTTCTGTCATTGTCCAGGTTTGGCATTGGTAACGTAGAGTTGGTAGGCAGATTGTGTTGTAAAGTGCTTTCTTAGTAGTTATTGATACATGTTTGTTCTTTAGTATTGGTGCAATTTGTCCATTGAGTTGGTTTGCCTAAATGAATCTATTTTCGATCTCGTCTTCTGATTTGCCACTTGATGATATTATTATGTTATTATACTTCCTAGGTACTTGAAACTCTTTACTTGACTCAAGGGATGTTCGTTTAGGTGAATTTTTTTTTCTTCTTTCTTCTTCTTCTTTAGTTATAGTCATTAGGCCTATCTCTGTTTTATACAGGGCCGGATTTAGACTTGATAAGGCCCTAAGCTATTTGAAATATGGGGCCCTTTATAAGTCCAGATATTTTATGTCAGTGACAAATATGATTTTCGGATACATAGAGGGTTAAACTGAAACTACAATTAAGGGTACTTCAATTTTAATTCACCGCAAACAAAGAAGAATCCCTTCGAGCCTCATTTGCATCGGTCCGGCAATCATTTTCCGGTTTAGTGTTCGGTGGACTGCTAAACCGATCGATGGATGTTTTTAAGTTTTTGGGCCCGTAGGGCCCTCACTGTCGACGATCAAATTTTGCTATAAGTTCGGGTAATCCAAGGAAATTGCCATTGTGAGGAGAACCAAATGTTTCCTTATCTCCTCTGAAAGGTAAACCACGCTCTGCCATAGTAATTATGACTGCCACAACTCGTTCAAGAACATTTTTCCAGTACTCCCGTTTATTATTTATCTGTTCTGCTAGTTGGCAGTCAATTGTTGAGCCACGTTTTCTTGTAAGATATGTTACCGCAGCTGTTCTATGGTCTACTGAGTTTTCATGACTTTGAACTAAATAGGTGTTGCGCCAATCACAAAATCCATCGGATGATAATGGTGTAGAAGAATTTGAAAAGAGTTTACACACGAAGAAGTATACACGACCAGTTGCTGGCGAATATACTAACCATTCTCTGCAATATTTTTCACCATTAGCCCGTTTGGGATAGAACAAGCTTTTCGAGCAATATCTGTCTTGGTTTGCAAAAAGCTTCTTTGATTTTTCAAATGAGCCATTTGAGTGCTGACATTCTGACGGACCTTTTTCTACCCAGTATAAAATCTCATCTTTACTTACATCACCCCATACCCCAACATCATTCTGTTTTTATTTTTTATTTTTTTTTAATGCTGAATCTTCTGTGCCTGTACTACTCTCTGGTTTATGAATCTTAATATTTGTTGCTTCATTCGTCGAAGTAGATTCTATACAATTAAATGTACCAGGCTCTATATCAGGAATAGGGTGAATATCCTGTGACTGACTCACTGTGGTAGAGGCCTTTGGTTCATCAGGCCCCTTATCTATCTTTGTTAAGAAACTATCTAATTTTGTTATCTTGCTAAACAAAGTCCCCCAATAGCTTTACATTTGTCAATGTGGCTTACGTAAAAAAAGTTTGCCCACCCATGCTAATTTGGTGTAATTTGCAGATGGTTCTTCTTCTGTGTTTTCGTCATGCGGTGTTCTTGCGGTCTCTATATATATTACCAACAACCCCTGGAAGGTTAACCCGGTCAACAAATGCCCGCAGAAGTCGGATGTGTCGGCCTAACGGCGCAAGAACGCAGCTCTGCTGTAAACAAGCACAACGGAATCACGTCCGAAAAAAAAGTCCGGATGAACGCAGTAGAAGAAGAAGAAGAAGAAGAAGAAGAAGAAGAAGAAGAAGAAGAAGAAGAAGAAGAAGAAGAAGATATTACGAACAAAAGACTTGAGGCATTGATTGATTGATTGATTTAGGAACCGACATCACAGCATTCGGGGCATTCCCATAAGCGCTCCGTCCCCATCCGCAGCAGCCAGCGAAGAGTTCCAACCCCAATAGTACCAGTAGCGGAAGTCTGTTGTCCGTAAAGTCACCTTCATCTTCGTCCCGGGACATGCGGGAGTCGAGGGAAATGAACGAGCTGACAAACTGGCTGGCTCTGCACCCCCTGTATATGGCCAGCCCATGGATCGTGCCGATGTTATTAACGTCCTTAAAGATATGGCGAGAACAGAGGACTTTGACGTCAATGATTCCACATCGCTGTCCAGGATGAAAGACCTGGGAGTAAGAATCGGCACAGCCAGACGCGAGAGGTACATCGGGAAAACAAAGCGCCTCGTCAACCAACACAGAACTGGCACTATTAGCCACCGGACACTGATGCATATGCTGGGGGGAGGGTCTGAGCACCTATGGACATGTCCGGAGTGCAACGAAGATACCCCAACTGATAACTGAACTGAACTGAACCAGTAGCAATCTTATTATATGTGTGTCTCGCCTTTCCTCTAAGCGTCGAGCATCGGCCAGATCCCCTCGTCACTCCACGCTATCGCATTCTTGCCAGACCATGGTGGTCCATTTGCTCCAACGAGGTGTACACGTACTCCCACTTGAGGATTGAGTGTGGTTAATTGCCTGTTCAGTTATTGTGGCCCTAGGAGGCCAGTAAAAAAATGTTTTTACCCCATATGGGGGTAAAGGAGGGCATAATGCCATAAGCCGATATGAGTATACAAATAATTAAATTTAAGAAATTAATATATAACTGAAAAGTTGTTTATAAAATGTAAGTATGTAAATATTAGAAACATTTTATGTAAGAAATCTAAGTGTATTATATCTGTCATTAAAATATTTTACTTACGAATTAATATTTTTAATTTCCAAGAGAAATTTCAAGAAGTTGAAAAGTAAGTTAATGATATTATATCATTTATGTTTTTTTCTTTTCAAAATAGAAGTAATTTCCCCTTTAACAATATTAGATGGTTATGTCCCCTATTCATAGCTTATCTAAGTGTTTTTCTTTTAGATATCTAATAGTTCCACAGAATGCTATTGTTGTGATTTTTATTTTCTCTTTTTCTGTCATTGTCCAGGTTTGGCATTGGTAACGTAGAGTTGGTAGGCAGATTGTGTTATAAAGTGCTGTCTTAGTAGTTATTGATACATGTTTGTTCCTTAGTATTGGTGTCCATTTGTCCATTGAGTTGGTTTGCCTAAATGAATCTATTTTCTAGCTCGTCTTCTGATTTGCCACTTGATGATATTATTATTATGTTATTGTACTTCCTAGGTACCTGAAACTCTTTACTTGTTTCAAGGGATGTTCGTTTAGGTGAATTATTTTTTTTTTCCTTCTTCTTTAGTTATAGTCATTAGGCCTATATCATTATCTCTGTTTTATAATTATATAAAAACTATAATTATACTAATTTTCATGTTAAGTTCCCTACACATTTCGTTTAGACTATTCATGTGGTCTTGTAATTCAGCTTTTGGTTTTTCAAATGAGGGCGAAACTCGAGTATAGTACTTCCATATTGACGTGGATAGGCCTTAGGTTCATACCGGAATGCGATCGGCGTTGCCAGTAGTGGGTTGTGCTCAATATTTAAATTTCAAATTCCGAAACAACCACATAATCAATTGATTATTGCTCACTGGATTTAGGAGGCCTGGTGTTCCTTGCCAGTGAGAAGTCCTGATCGTTCGGGTCCCATCGATTGACGGACGTCGGTCGCGGCGATTGGGCAATCTTGAGCATAGCCTACGATGGGTGGCGTTGTAATGTTCTGTTGTGATAATTTGGTGTGTCCAGTGTGTGCCGCGTGGTTACACACCCGCTTCACACGCGTGATCCGGGACTGTTTCCGGATCCGGTCAGGGATATGCACTACTGACGAGCTCAAATGAGGGCGAAACTCGAGTATAGTGCTTCCATATTGACATGGATAGGCCTTAGGTTCATACCGGAATGCCATCGGCGTTGCCAGCAGTGGGTTGTGCTCAATATTTAAATTTCAAATCCCGAAACAACCACATAATCAATTGATTATTGCTCACTGGATTTAGGAGGCCTGGTGTTCCTTGCCAGTGAGAAGTCCTGATCGTTCAGGTCCCATCGATTGACGGACGTCGGTCGCGGCGATTGGGCAATCTTGAGCATAGCCTACGATGGGTGGCGTTGTGATGTTCTATTGTGATAATTTGGTGTGTCCAGTGTGTGCCGCGTGGTTACACACCCGCTTCACACGCGTGATCCGGGACTGTTTCCGGATCCGGTCAGGGATATGCACTACTGACGAGCTCAAATGAGGGCGAAACTCGAGTATAGTGCTTCCATATTGACGTGGATAGGCCTTAGGTTCATACCGGAATGCGATCGGCGTTGCCAGTAGTGGGTTGTGCTCAATATTTAAATTTCAAATCCCGAAACAAGCACATAATCAATTGATTATTGCTCCCCCTCTACCGTGTGTCCACCTTGTCGAGGTAGAGGGGCTTGTGTGTTCCAATGACCCCAAGAGCTATGCCGACGGTAGCACAGCTACTGGTAGGGTCACCCATGTCGGACAGGTTAAGGGAGAGGGACCAGACCAAGTGACACACAAACCTGCTGCCTTGTAGGTAGACTGGGGACAGTCAAAGGCTAGGGAAAGCACCCCAAACAAATGCTTGTCGAAATCGGATGTACTGAGCCACAGGCTTGACAAAGCAGTGCAACGTAACTTAATTCATGATGTCACAAATTAAAATTAATCGTTATGGTGCTAATCCCGTGAAGTCCCATCAGGCGGTGATAGTGCCGGGCCCCCTGCCTCGAGGGGGTCCACCCATGACTACTGGTGGTCACCTTCCCCTGTGCTGTGGAGTCAAGGCACAGAGGAGTAGGTTAAGAGCTATTGACCAAACACCCCGGACACTCAACATACTACAGTGGAATGCCGAAGGAGTTTATAACAAGAAAGCCTCCCTAACACAGCGTCTTCATAAAGATAGAATAGATGTGGCATGCATTCAAGAGACACACCTCAACGCCAATCGCACATTTTCAGTCGAGGGATATCAGGCCACACGTTTCGACCGTGAAGGACACAAAGGAGGAGTTGTAATACTTGTACGAAATACAATACCTTGCAGCGAAGTATCTGTGATCTCTGACAACCAAACGGAAATTATAGGTGTTGATATAATGATAAAGGACATGAAAGTAAGAATTTACAATCTGTATAGCCCAGCAGATAAGGATCTTACACTCTCAAACATGAAAATAACTGACACAAATTGCATTGTTGTCGGAGACTTTAATAGCCGTTCAGAAAGATGGGGATACCCAGATACTGACAAAAGAGGAGATGAAGTGGAGGACTGGGAAATAGACTCAAATCTCCATCTACTCAACAAAGTGGATGACACACCGAGCTTCTACTCCAGAAGATGGATTACCACTTCTACTCCAGACTTAGCTTTCTGCACAGGAGACATCCTCCACAAAATCGATCGCCACGTGCTTGACCAATTAGCAGGTAGTGACCACAGACCGATCAAGCTTGTAATGAATATGGAGTATGTTCCACAGGAGCAAAAGCCTTTGCCCCGCTGGAATTACAAACGAGCAGATTGGGACAGATTTGCCATACTAACAGACAAATATTGTGAAAACATAAATACACGATATGGCAACATGAAGCAAATGGTGGAAAGTCTAAACAGAGCAATAATACAGGCGGCCACTGAGTCTATTCCAAGAGGAGCGAGGAAAAATTACAAACCATACTGGACTGAAGAACTACAAATTTTGGAGGACAAAGTTGAAGATGCTAGGAAGACCGCAGAGAGAGAACAAACAACTGAAGCGAACATCTCTCTCAAAGCCATCTCAGCAAAATATAAAAGAACAGTAAATCAAACAACAAGAGATTGTTGGAGGAAAAAAACAGAAAACCTGAATTTTGACAGGGATGGAAACAAACTATGGAAACTAGTGAAAGCCATGAACAATGAAGGACCTAGAAACAAACAAATAACAATTAAACAAGGAAATGCCTTGCTTACAGGAAAAAAGGCTGCAAATGCACTAATGGAACACTATGCCAGTGCAAACCACATTGATATTACAACCGAACAGAAGAAAGCAATCAAAGATAAACAGATGCATCATAGAAATACAGAGACAGCAGCAGAATATATGATGGCAAATCTAACAATGGAAGAAATGGAACAGGCAATGAATACCCTAAAAAAGAAGAAATCACCAGGAAAGGATGGAATCACAAATGAAATGCTAATAGGACTAGGCACTAAGGCAAAAAAGAAACTACTAGCAGTCCTAAATTACAGCTGGAAGAGGGGAATAGTCCCACAGGCATGGAAGGAAGCTATACTAATACCAGTCCCAAAGAAAGGAAAAGACCTGGAAGAACCAAATGGCTATCGACCTATCAGTCTACTTAGCTGTGTAGGAAAATTAATGGAACGCATTATCAATGGCAGGCTAACATGGCATCTGGAAGAAAACCAACTCTTAACACCACACCAAGCAGGATTCAGAAAGTACAGATCCACTGAAGATCAAATAACCTATATAGCTCAGGAAATAGAGGATGCCTTCCAAGAGAAAAAACACACACTAGCGGTCTGGGTAGATTTAGAAAAAGCATTTGATAAAGTATGGAAGGAAGGACTGAAAGTAAAACTGCAAAAAATGCATGTTTGTGGGAAAATGTACAATTGGATCAGCCACTACCTTGAGAACAGAACTGCCAGGACAAAAGTACAAGGACAAACCAGCAAAATGATGCTGTTGGAGCAAGGTGTCCCCCAAGGAGGAGTTCTTTCACCAACATTATTCCTAGCTTATATAAACGACATCACGGAAAATTTTCCAGCCAGAGTACACACATCATCCTTTGCAGATGACCTAGCCATATGGACATCTGAAGAATATATTAGTACAGCTAACAGCAGAATACAGCAAGCCCTATTAGCGCTAGAGGACTGGTCAAAATCATGGCTAGTGAAGATAAGTGAGGAGAAAACAACATGCACAGTGTTCTCACTCTCAACTAAAACTCAGCAACCTAAGCTGGTATTGAATGGAAAAATATTGCGCCATGAAGAAAATCCAAACTATCTAGGAGTCACATTTGATCGTCGCCTGACATGGAAAACACAGGTTGAGAAAAATCGAACAAGAGCAAGGCAAAGAATGGCAATCATGAAAAAGCTTGCTGGTACAACGTGGGGAGCAGATGAGAAAGTTCTTAAGAAGTTATATACTGGACGGGTGAGGCCAGTACTGGAATATGGCATTGCAGCTTGGGCAACAGCAGCTAAGTCAAACTTTAACAAAATAAGTAGAGTCCAAAATCAAGGAATGCGAATCATAACTGGAAGCCTGAAGACAACGCCTATTAATGAATTAGAAAAGATCACTTGTTTACAACCAATGCAGGATAGAAGAGATAGCAGAGCCCAGCAACAAGCTGAAAAATTTAGAAGATTGACAGACCACCCTATGTATAAAAGGTTTAGTGGTTTTGGAAAGGGAAGACTGAAGCGTAGCAACTTTGTAGAAACTGCAAAACGAAAGATTAGGGCAGATCCCATACTTAACATATCAACAGTCAGACCCATTTACAATGCAGACAAGTTCCCAGCTTGGAGACAGCAGCAACTGCCTGAGATGATAGAAAACATTCCTGGTATTGAGAAAAAGAACACTCAGCATGAAACCGAAAGAAGAGAAATAACCCTAAACTACATAAAAGAACATTACCCAAGCAGCAATTGGACCCATGCATATACAGATGGATCAGCCAAAAATTCAGTAGAGAATGGAGGAGGAGGAATTCTCCTAAATTTAAAAAATGGAGTGAAAAAAACAAGTTCAGTGGCAACTGGAAAGTTTTCAAGTAACTTCAAAGCGGAGGTAGAGGCTCTGAAAACTGCAGCAGAAATGCTCTTGATGGAGGAAAATAAAGAGAAGCAAATAGCTATCTTCACAGATGCAAAGTCAGCTGTCTCAATACTGAAGAGCAAAAACAGCACAGAACTAGCTGACCTAAGAGCAGCACTCCATGGTCTATGCCAGAAATCCAAAAAGTTGTAATACAGTGGATCCCATCACATTGCAGTATACCTGGAAATGAAGAGGCTGACAGACTGGCAAAAGAGGGCGGACGACTACCACAGCCTGACATAGACATAACCTATAATGAGGCAAAGAGGTTGATAAAAAGCACTTATAGAACCAAATGGGAATCAGAGCATCCAGGCCACCAGAAGGATGATGCATATTACAAACTCGACCGAAGAGAACAAGTAACAATCTTCAGACTCCGCACAGGACATAACAGGCTGAAATACCACTTGTTCAACAAACTAAAGATAGGAGATACAGATGAATGTAATTGTGGAACTGGTAAAATGACAGCTAAACATTTGCTGCAAGAGTGCCCAATATATGCAGAACAGAGAAAGATATTTTGGCCCACACCTGCTTCATTCGAGGACAAGCTCTATGGAGATATCAACAAGCTCAAGTCGACTGCAGCTTACTTTAACTGTATTCAGGTTGACATTTAAATGTACATGAAGAAGTATTTAGACTGCCACACTTCATACCACAGGCATGTCGGTTACACAAGCCTCCCAGAGGCATGAAATGGAATATTGCTTGGATAGCAAATCCATTACGTGGAAAGTCCGAATCGAAAGCTCACTGTGTGGGCTTCATAAAATGTGGGAAAAGTGTCCTAGTGGCACAAAATGGAATATTGCTCGGATAGCAAATCCATTACGTGGAAAGTCTGAATCGAAAGCTCACTGTGTGGGCTTCATAAAAGGTGGAAAAAGTGTCCTAGTGGCACAAAATGGAATATTGCTCGGATAGCAAATCCATTACGTGGAAAGTCCGAATCGAAAGCTCACTGTGTGGATGTCATCTGCAAACTGCATTCTTCTGGCTTCTAGAAGAACAGCCTATGGTGAACGGAAGGCCCAATATACGGAAGTGAGGCTAAGCAGCCATGTGCAGGACGTGACGATTCCTTGGGTGAGCCCAGTACCAGAGCGCTGTGTGATGGCTCTGCAATTATGGAAGCCTCCTTGGATGGCGGGGAATGCCCATGGTCTGCCCCTGCCTTCCCTTGAGGGCTGACCAGGATGCCTTTGGCTGTTCTATATGGGCCAAGATGGGATGGGAGATAACACCACAACAGTGAGAGTCTAACGTCCTAAGAAACCCCCGGGAAGGTTAACCCGGTCAACAAATGCCCGCAGACGTCGGATGTGTCGGCCTAACGGCGCAAGAACGCAGCTCTGCTGTAAACAGGCACAACGCAATCACGTCCGAAAAAAAAACTCCGGATGAACGAAGAAGAAGAAGATTATTGCTCACTGGATTTAGGAGGCCTGGTGTTCCTTGCCAGTGAAAAGTCCTGATCGTTCGGGTCCCATCGATTGACGGACGTCGGTCGCGGCGATTGGGCAATCTTGAGCATAGCCTACGATGGGTGGCGTTGTGATGTTCTGTTGTGATAATTTGGTGTGTCCAGTGTGTGCCGCGTGGTTACACACCCGCTTCACACGCGTGATCCGGGACTGTTTCCGGATCCGGTCAGGGATATGCACTACTGACGAGCTCAAATGAGGGCGAAACTCGAGTATAGTGCTTCCATATTGACGTGGATAGGCCTTAGGTTCATACCGGAATGCGATCGGCGTTGCCAGTAGTGGGTTGTGCTCAATATTTAAATTTCAAATCCCGAAACAACCACATAATCAATTTACTATTAGTGCTTGGTCGTCCGGAAACAGGAGTTCTCTAATGGTGTAATTTGCAGATGGTTCTTCTTCTGTGTTTTTGTCATGCAGGTTCTTGCGGTCTCTGTTTGGATGGTTTCTTTACATATGTTGTCTACATAGGTTATGAACAAGAAAGGGGACAGGAGAGGGATGTGTATGGTTAATTTCCTGTTCTATTTTTTTTTCAAGTTGCACATTTAAATCTATATCTATAAAACGCAATGTGTGTGTGTGTGTGTGTGTGTGTGTGTGTGTGTGTGTGTGTGTGTGTGTGTGTGTGTGGGTGGGTGGGTGTGTGGGGGTATGGATGGCTGGATGCACGCATGCATGCATGTATGTACATTACAAAACACAGGAGTTGTTTCCCGTATAAGGTTTGTCGTGACAGAATTCATCATTAAGTGCCTTGACAATGGCGTAGGCGTTCATGGCTCTCCACAGATCTCGGTCTATGATGTTCTGGATCAACTCTGCTGATGATATTCCTCCATGCCACCGTCTCAATCCATCCAGAATCATTTCTCTTGGTCTGCCTCTCTTCCCCTCGATCTTTCCAGTTGTCACGATATTCTCTAATGTCTCTCTTCTCATCACATGACCAAAGAAAACTGTTTGCCTCTTTATTATTGTTGTATATAATGTTCTAGTTTCACAAGCCTCTTTTAGACAATCCTTGTTATTTACTCTGGGAGACCAAGTAATTCGCAACATTCGTCTCAAAAACCACATCTCCGTTGCTTCTTAAGTTCTTCCTAATTTGTTTATTTACATTCCAAGATTCACTGTCAAACAGGAAACCTGGTTCTATACAGCATTTCAGCACTCTCTTTCTTACATTCATTGATAGTGACTTATTGCATAAGATACTTTTCATTTTCTGAAATGCGGCTTTTGTGACAGAATTAGCTCCCTTAAATAGACAGTGCAGATTCTGAAAATTTATGAAACCACACAAATGCACCATAGAAATGTGTGCAACTTTGGAGAGGAGGCTACATTGATTTCATTATTATAACATATTACTAAAAAAAAATACTGGAAAGCAAGACCCGAGGCAAGAGAAGAAGATGGTGTAATAGTGAAACTGCTGATATATAATCTCACATAGAAGATGGTGTAATAGTAAAACTGCTGATATATAATCTCACATAGAAGATGGTGTAATAGTAAAACTGCTGATATATAATCTCACATAGAAGATGGTGTAATAGTAAAACTGCTGATATATAATCTCACATGTATGATTGGCACTCATAGAAGTAGAAGAAAGAAAGAGAGACCAGAGGACACACTAGACAACATAACAATTGACAGTTATAGTTACACCATCGGAACACACTAGACAACATAACAATTGACAGTTATAGTTACACCATCGGAACACACTAGACAACATAACAATTGACAGTTATAGTTCCTCCATCGGGATTCGAACCTGTCACCTCCAAATAACGACAGCGCCTCGCTGCAGGAACAAGCATACTACGGAGCATGACCAACCAGACACCCTTTGGTCTAAAGAATGCAACGTTACGTAAAAGACATGCTTCTACCTTTTATTAGAAAAGGAACTACTTCTGCGTTCATCCGGAATATTTTTTGGACGTAATTGCGTTGTGCCTGTTTACAGCAAAGCTGCGCTATTTGCGCCTTTCGGCCGACACATCCGACTTCTGCGGGCATTTGTTGACTGGGTTAACATGCCCGGGAGAAAAGAATACCTCACTCCAGATGCACGGATGTTGGGACACTGATTTATGATGAGCTGAAGAGAGTTTATGAGAATAAGAGATAGTGTGGGATTGTTGCGATAGGGCAGGGGTGGTGTGGGATGTGGATTTTAATTTATGAGAATATTATGTTAAGCTGTCTAGGGGATTTTATTGATTCTCTATTATTTAGCCACTTGAGGTGATCATGGAATTCTACCAGAAACCCAAGAAGGAAAATACTTCACTCCTGTTCATAGCTGTATTTCTGAGTACTTCTCCATTCCCACTTATCACCCTCTCAAGTTTATCTAGTGCTAGAAGACATTGATTGTTCATAACATATAAACAACCACTGGTGAACAGACACCACATTTACTGGATGTACACCACAATTTTGGACAAACAGTTCAGGTATTAACTCAAGATCTACAGTTACATATATATGTGTAATGAACACTATGCATTTTCAGACAGGCATGGGAATGGTTTGCATTATCTCAATACATTTACACCCTTTTTGCCCAAGAAAACACCAATGTTATTACAAACAACACAACAACCACAAATTGGGTCTACTTTCATTTACCCTCATAATTAAGGCAAATAAAGATCTAAGTATATAGAACCCAACATATAAACATTTGTATCTGACACCTTTTACAATTTTCTCATTTAAAAAAATAATGAGTTGGTGTCAAAATACTATACATATATACCATAACATAACCCTTTAGTTGTACACCATTACCAAATAAAACACTCTTTACCTTATACATGGCATATAAAAAAAACACACACACATAAAAGCAGTTGATACTAATAATTAAATTAATTAATTATAGTGTTCCTTTAGGCATTGCGGGTGGGTATTCTTCTCCAGTGAGAAGCAGATAATGTCCATATTTATCCGTGCAGAAGAATTATACTCACAGTCATTTTCTACTTACAGTATGTCCACCGAAGTTGGCTGGCGAATGTTTCTAATCCATAATCCAAGAATAGAATTATACCTAAGCACATATTCTCTCCATGAGACTGAATTTAAGAATACTCTGTTGCCATTTGGGTTGTGTTCCAATTGAAATTGATGCCTAGGTCTGTCATACTTTCAGGAGATGCAACTTAAGCTTGTGCAGAAGGTTCTTCCCTATATCATCTTATCGATGAAAAGATGACGACTGTCCAACAGCTCGGTTTATGTTAACCGTTTCCCAATTTAGTTCAAAAGGCTTTGTCACACACCCGGTTCATGTTGATAGGCCATCCCACACTTGATGATGGGGCAGTTAGGCCGACATGGGACCAGCATAGAGTTCTGATTCATTCCATTTCTGTGTAGAACATACAATGGTGAGTCATTCATTTGATTTCATCTGGAGATTCTGCTGCAGGCATGGAACTGAAGAATATTGACTACACCACATATCCGGGGTTGCAAGCCATCAGATGATTCTGGTGGTTGCAGGCGTAAAGGCATTTACTCCGCTAGCTGCTTTCATATGGTCTTTTGATGGTGTTCAGGTTTTGGAACCTTGAGGTAATCTGATGTAGTTATGGTTCAGAGGTTCTGAAGTTTGTATCTTGGCTGTATTGGCTTATAATGTTGTTTCAGTGTCTCTTCCCATTTGTTTGAGTTGGTGTTCATATCAAGAACTTGGTGTTGAATGGCTGAATGGCTGAATCCCATGTTTGACTGTTGCAGCTGTGAGACGTTCTTTCGAAGACTTATCCATTGTTGGATATTAACTTGGTAATCCAACCAACAGTTGAAGGGTTTTCACTGTTGCTAGTTTTAGTAACTTGTAGTAGGATTGTCCCATAGTTTCACTGATTTGGTTGAATGATGAGGCCATAGGTGGTACTTCTCAGAAGTAAAGCAGACGATACACTGTTGTCAGTTACTCTGTTGATCTTCATCTTTGTAGATTATTAGATCTTGAAGTCCATCCTGGATATTCCTACTGAAATAGGACTTCCTCAACCACACCGTCAGTTGTCTTCGTATGTATCTCTTTTGCTGCGTTTGCAGCTTATGAGTGCAGCAGTAAACGTTGATGTATTTCTAGATCCAGAACATGGTTAAGCCATTTAGTCCTGACTCACCTTTACCAGGCTGTTAACCCAGGATCCTGATGATAGTTATGAAATGCAGTCCCACCACATTCAACCACCACTTGCTTCTCTTCAATAGTTTCAGAGAATGATATATTTTAAGGCAAAATTGCCTTTTCCCCACACGGGGAAACTTTTACATGTCTGCTCTTTGTGTTACAATGACCAAAAATGGCTACACTCAGCCTTTGTTTAAAAACTAGCCGGTCCTGGCCAGGTGCGTGAGCCAAAATAAAGCCAAATAAATTAAGCTGCCACGGTCAGTCTATCGCTGTTTTATTTCCTACTCCTACATTAAGTACGATACTTAACTAGCAGTTGTTAGGGATTGTTTATTTTTAAGGGAGTCAATGCTAGGAAAGGGTAAGGACTTTTCAATATGCCACAGGTGGGCAAACTACGGCCCGGGGGTTGCATGCGGCCCGGCAACTAATATCATGCGGCCCTCGAGAGCATTGAGAAATGAAATTTGTTTCCTTCATTTTTATAGTTTTTTTTTAATTTTTTATTTTGGTAGAAATTTAGAGAATTTCACGTACCGTTATGATTGTTCTAACATTTTTGTCTGAATGTTTTTGTCAAAATGTCTTTCTGATTTTCTATCGTTATAAACCAGTGGTTCTCAACCTTTTTTTGGCCCGTTCTCCCTTTCACCATATTTTCAGAACGTCATTCCCCCCCCCCCCCCTTTCTATCAAAAATTTGGCCCGTGCCCTCCCCTTTACCGTATTTTCAGAACATCATTCCCCCCACCTCCCTTTCATATTTCATATCTAAAAATCCCCCCACCCCTATACAGTATACGTAAAAGGGTAAGGTAAATTTAATAGCACATACTAAAACAAGTCTAGACATCCACATAAAACATGATCTGCGGGTCTACTGACTTTATAAAATGAATTTTAGAAGGATGAGACGTACTTAACTGTAAAGTATAAAGGGAAAAACAATATCAAGTAATCGGTTCTTGTATTAACGCGATCTTGAAATGGTCTTCATCCCCCCCCCCCCTGGAAACCCTTAAATTCCTCCTGGGGGGGGGGGGGAAATCCCCACCGGTTGAGAACCACTGTTATAAACAATCCTTGACCTTCGTAATGTAATGCTAAAATACGAATTTATCGATTTTAATGTAGAAAAATATTTATCGACATGTAAAAATGTAATAAGGATGATGTTACGAAAAACAGATATTTCTCAGGTGAATAAAATTATTTATTTTGCAAGAAAATGATAAATTTAAAAGTGTTTGTTTTGCTGTTATAAATTATTTCCACATTTACAGTGTTCAAATTAATATATATGTTGTAGCAGTCTTGATATATTTCTGAAATTTATTCTGAGTTTACTCCTTGTTTTATTTTCACACACAGCCGGAAATAGGTTTTGTTTCTTTTCTTTTTTAAAGTTTTGTAAAATTGTAACTGTTAGAATTTTATTAAAATAATGAGTGTAACTAAATAATGTAAGATTAAAGATTAATGCCGTGTTTCAATGATGAATGAACAATTAAGAACTGTTTTATAACATTGGCACATTGCCGTCTTGACAGACGATAGTTTGTGCTTTAAAAAGGCATAATAACTTTTACCTATGGCGGTAGCGAATGTGACTGATAAGGACAATTCGCGCTGTAAATGTCCGTTCACAGTGGGTGCATGTGAACACGTAACCATTTCCACCATCATGCATCATCTTATGTCTCACACGCTCGGTGTGTGACTTATCTGCAATAATTTTCTCCTTTGTCTTTGTTCCATTTCTGATGTTTGCCCTCCATGCAACACGTTCAGCGGCGACTTGCTCCCAATGTGCATTATCAATGCCTGTATCAATCATAATGGTGGCAAAACCACAAGAGGTTACCAAGCGCAGGGATAATAGTCTTTCATTTCCTCCTGCTGGAATTTCAATCATTCCCAGTAGCGAATTCTTCACTGCAAAGCCCACACCATGTTGCCTTTTTTTTCTGCCTGCCCTCTACCCTTCCAAAAAAAAGGTGTAATTGTTTTCCCTTAGTGACCCTTCCTCAGCGAGGCAAGTCTCCTGCAGGCCAGCAATATCAATGTTAAGACGATTGAGTTCGGCATCAATCACAGCCGTTTTTCTCACATCGTCAATATTGGTCAAGTCAGTGGAAAATCCTGGACACATGGTTCTCATGTTCCAGGTTGCAAGCCGTAGCTTGAGGTTTCTATTTTTCTTTTTTTATTTGTACCTGGTGCATTGGTTTTACAGCCTGCGATTCAGATTTTGTCCTAGCCCCAAGCACCCATTGAAGCAGGCAGGCTGTGGCGGATCAGCACCCAATTGGCCGGGGGCTGCCCAGCTTGAGGCGGGCGGTAGCTGATCAGTGACACCTGTAGGTGTCTCCCACCGTCAGAGGCAACGTGTGGCGCCCCATGTCTACGCCAATTGACAGGGACTTATAACCCGTAACAGTTGCCTCTCGCTTTGATTCCGAGACAGGTTAAGACCAGGGATGGAGTTATTGCCTCTCCATAGCACAAAGCCTGGGCTAAAATATAGAGATCATGTGTTGCCCATGCAGCATGATCCCTCTCTCGGCCTGCCTAGTTCACTCCAGAGGAAAGGTAACACCTCTACATCTGGAACAAGACAAGCTGCAGAAGCTGCCGGATCAGCAAAGCAATGCTCTAACTGTCCGCCTGTCGGAGCTTCGATCCTAGACCAGCCGCCAACCAAGGCTTAGGGCCTGGTCTGCCCTACCATGACATTTTGTCTTTAGGTTGCATCTCCTCGCACCATGGTAAGGCTTGTACCCTCCCAATTGCGCTCTTCCGCCCGAAGCAGTTGGCACAATGTGGGGTGTCGGGTTTGGTAAGCGCTGCCCAACGCTCGGCGCTAACAGAAAGCAGGTAGTACCGTCTACTGTTATACGGTAGCTCAGTCATATCTGACTAAGACCTGACAATCGCCAAAGGCTAATATTTAGCCCAAAAAATGGATAATAAAAGGAAATATTTTGGAAAGGCCAAAGGATAATATTTAGCAAAATGCATTTGAATAGAAGGGCGATATATCGCTGTTTAGAGTAATAGATAGAGAAATACGTCACATGTGCAGGGTTGCCAAAGAGGAGTGGCTGCAGAACCATTGCAAATAAATAGACGGATCTGGATATAAAACACAACTCGAAAGAATTACATGAACATATAACAAGTTTACAAAGAAGAAAAATAATATAATAGGAAACGGTTGTATCAGAGGAAAACAATGGAGAAATTATAATTAATAACACTGACATAATAAAAAGATGGACAGAGTACACAGAAGATTTATTCTGGGACAACAGGGTCAATAGACCAACATTGTATAATACTCAAGATGGACCAAAAATATTAACGGCTGAAGTAGAAAAGGCAATTAAAAAGATGAAAGAAAGAAAGGCTGCAGGTCCTGACAAGATAACAACAGAGATGATAAAATTCTTATCCAGCTTTGGCATTGAAACTATCACAGAATTATTTAATGATATATATATAATACTGGGTACATCCCCAAAGATTTGAAAACATTAATTTTCGTCAAGAAAAGCCAAGTGCTGTTGAGGGTGAGGATTACAGAACTGTTAGCTTAATGAGCCACATAACTAAGATACTACTCAAGGTCATACAAGAAAGAATTCAACATAAAAAAGATGAAGTAGCTGAAGAACAATTTGGGTTCCTCAAAAACAGCGGCACCAGAGAAGCAATTATCTGTTTGAGGATGTTAATTGTAAAATATATGGAAGTTCAAAAAAGTATATATGTTTGTTTTATAGACTACAAGAAAGCTTTTGATAGAGTACAACATGAACGACTAATTACGTGCCTTCAAGATATAGGAGTAGACGGAAAGGACATCAGACATATTTAGTAACTTGTACTGAGAACAAGTGGCGTCTATTAGATGCGGTAATAACTATTCGTCGCCTATAGAGATAAAAAGAGGAGTACGGCAGGGATGTGTACTGTCCCCAAGCCTCTTCAACCTATACACAGAAAGAATTTTTAAACAAGTTGAAATGCCTGGACTCAGCATTAATAGAAGAATCATAAACAATCTTAGATATACTGACGATACCGTGTTACTAGCAGAAAGTGAGCAAGAGTTGCAGGACCTAGTGGAAGAGGTAAACAGGCACAGTGCAGAATGTGGCTTAGATATTAACGTCCAAAAAACAAAAACTATGATAATTAGCAGTGAAAAGGAAAGAACGTCAATGAACATCACAGTAAGTGGGCAGATACTAGAACTAGTAACACGTTCATCTTATCTTCGAATATAATAACAGATGATGGCAGAAGTGAAATGGAAATAAAAAAGAGAATAGGAATGGCCAAAAATGCTTTCAACGGCATGAAATCAGTATTAACATCTAGATATATTAATAATGCATTAAAAATGCTACGTATATTCAATGCTACTGTATGGCGTGTAATCCTGGACATTGAAAAAGCAACTAGAAAGTCGTATATAAGCCCTGGAGATGTGGATATTGCCAGGAATGTTATTTAATATTATTCCGAGCTCGCTGTCCAACAAAACAGTCCAGCAGAATAACCGGAGCAACGTTAATAAATTTCAAACGACTTGAGGCAGGTTGACATTTCTTGCAATTCGATGTTTATTTATATAAAATAGCTTGCGACGTCCTTAAAGATTAATATTCACCGTTCCCATGTTGCTGGGAGGATCGGTGATACGTGAATAGGCATACGCACAATACTGATCATACATATTTAATTAATCGAATGCCAAGATAATTCTTAACCGCCTAGCGTTACTTAAATTGCATCCTTGCCGCTTATCACAAGAGCAACTACTTACAGGAACTCCTGTCTGTTGACACTTGCTAAAATTGAGCCATTTCTTCGAATTCTGGCCTAAATATTCATGGCCAATCGTCAGTCCTGACTTTGGAGTGTGCCTTGATTATATCTTTCATAAACGATGGTTCACTTTTACCATTTCCATCTTATAGATTGATTTACGTTAATAATTCACCTCTGAGAATTTTGTGCCGCCTTCTTGTTGTCAGCCCAAACCTAACTGGCCGGTTGCTAATGTATCACGCAATGATGTTTTTCACATCATGGCGTCACTTGGCGACATTTTCCGTCTGCATCTTTGAGATTAACCCTTCGAGTTATTTCTCACTTATAAATTCTGTATCTCATTCTGAAGTGCTACATGGCAGATATACAGACGAATAGGTCGTATTTCATGGGAACAAAAACAATCAACTGCAGAGGTCCTAGAAAAACTGGGAATGAAGAGAGAGTTGATGAAAGAAATAAAGAGGAGATAAGTGAAATATTTTGGCCACGTTAAAAGACATGATACTCTTATCAAAACCATACTGGAAGGCAAGGTTGAAGGCAAGCGAGCAAGAGGTAGACAACGATACAAGTGGGAGGATAACATCAAGAAATGGACGAAACATCAGCCTGACAGAATGTATAGTCAAGGTGAGAGACAGACAGTGTTGGAGATCCATTGCAGCCAACCTTCATTGCGGAGACGGCACCTGATTGATTGATTGATTGATTGATTGATTGATTGATATCGCTGTACTACAGTCATCGTGTTATTTGTTTCGTTCCGTGGTATCTTCCACAATTTCAGTGCTCTGTGAATGGAAATGCACATAATAATACTTGTTAATTTGATTATGTACAATTTGTGGTCCAAACCATCTTTATGTGTGGCACTGAATCAGTTAATTTAACTACTGCATATTCACTTCATTTTCCGCAATAATACTTAATCATTTGCATATCTTTAAAAAATATATATTTTAATATCTCTGTATGTTTGCACATCTGTAGACACTTGCTACCTAAAACATGTGTGTATTATATCACCCCTTGAAGTGATATTCTACCAAAGAAGATCCGTTTAGCATTTGAATGGTGTGTTCAATTATTTTTTTTCATTTTCCCCGTGAATTTTAAAACCTAGTTGTTGTAACCTCTTATGTAGTGTGCTTAGTTCATATTACACATGCATGGTTAGAACAAGAGATCCATATATATTCCCAAATGATTCAGGTGAAAGATGAAATCAGATGAAATAACAGCCAGATGTCTTAACATACAAACAAATCACAACAATCGTGCCATAGCAACACCATTCTGAACTTCTAGAAACAATATAAAATAAGGCAAAATAATACAGCTTTCTCTCCAAAACGGAGAGAGACTACTAGAATTCTGTGAAATAGCAAATCTGATAGTAGCAAACTCTTTATTTCCGCACAAAGATATACACAAAGTCACGTGGAACTCGCCTGATAGCATCACAAAAAATCAGATAGACCATTTTTGCATTAATGCCAAATTCCGTTCATCAGTACAAGACGTCAGAGCCTACAGAGGTGCAGATGCTGGCAGTGATCACAATCTCTGCATTACCAAACTAAAAAATAAAGCTCAAGATTCTGCACAGATCACCCAGAATTAAGAAAATAAACTCACAGTCCCTACTGACTAAAGAACACCAACTCGCATTCAATTCAGAGGTACAAAGCATGATCTAGAGATCTAGAGATCCTATTCCAGGATGTGAATGATCAATGGGAAATGTTGAAGAATTCAATCAGTTTGGCTGCAGAAACAACTATTCCAAACTTAAAAAAACGTAGAAATGGAAAAGGTCGTAAGAAATGGATGACTGAAGAAATTTTACAACTAATGGAAACAAGAAGACTCAACAAAAATAATCCTGCCAAATATGAAGAAATTCACAGACAAGTCCGAATATTATGTAAGAAGGCAAAAGAAGCGTGGCTTGAGAAAAATTGCTTAGAAATTTAAAAACAACACAAAAGTCAAAATACCAAATTAGTGCACAAAGGAATTCAGGAACATACTAATAAAAGAACAAGTACATCAGCAGACTGTCTAAAAACTAAAGATGGCAAAATCATAATAAAAAAAGATCAGATTCTACATGTATAGTCAGAGTATTTGAAAAAGCTTTATGATGATAACAGAGATGAACCGTATGATGTTCGATTTAATAATGAAGGACAGCCAATTTTGTAGATGAAGGTTCGAAATGTTCTTAAACATATGAAAGCTGGCTAGGCCCCCGGTTCAGATAACATCACAACAGAAATGATTAAAGTTTTAGAAGAATATGGAATAGATCAAGTCACCAGACTGCTGAACACATTATATGAAACCGGAGAAATACCTCCTGAATTATGTAATTCTATATTCATTGTAGTCCCAAAGAAATCGGGACTTGGGTATCACCTTTGACAGGTGTTTGTATTTTAAGGATCATGTGGAGGCTTTGGTGGTGAAGGCTGGTAGGGGACTTAATGCATTCAGGGCTATGGCAGCAACCGGGGTAGATCAGAGGATGCTGTACAGGCTCTTTTAGCAGTTAATAATTTCTGTCATTGAGTATGGTTTGGGGCTGATGACAGTATCAAAGAGCCAGCTTGAAAGGTTGGAGCGCATACAGAATGCTGCCATGCCGTTAATCCTGGGGTGCACAAAGGTCACGCCAATTATATGCATGAGGCATATCCTGGCGCTACGGATAGGCATAGGGTCCTTCAGGCCAAATGGTACCTGAGAGTTGCCGCAGACAGGGATCACCTGCTGCATGCAGCGATGGATATGGTTAAGGGTCATAGAATAAGACGAGGCAGGTCCTGAATGGCACAGTCAGAACTTTCTATAAGTTAGGTGTGTGATCTAGAGACCATCAATCATGAAAGAGAGTGGATGGAAGTTCCGGAAGACATGACGGACTGGCACAATGTAATAATAACACTGGGTCGTGAGTGCAGAGAATGACCAGCGGGCCGCACTGAGTTTGAAGTGCAGCAGCTGCTCCAGAGCAACACACGTCACGGTGACTTAGTCATCTACACCGATGGGTCAGTGGTGAGAATACGCGTTCTTATTCATTCGGCCATGCTGATCTACATCTCTGTTTATTTCCTTCACTGTTTAAGTGTGACACTCAACACATCATATCCTTGGCTGGCAACTGGTCTAGGATCGAAGCTCCGACAGGCAGGACAGTTAGAGCATTGCTTTGCTGATCCGGCAGCTTCTGCAGCTTGTCTTGTTCCAGACGTATTGGTGTTACCTTTCCTCTGGAGTACACTAGACAGGCCGAGAAAGGGATCATGCTGCATGGACAACACATGGTCTCTAAATTCAGCCCAGGCTTTGTGTTATGGAGAGATAACCCCATTTTAAAACTATCGTCTGTCAAGACGGCAAGATGCCAGTCAACAAGTCAACACTTGTAAATTTATTTATGTATGTTATTATTTATGTTATATTTATTTATGACGTGGATAGGCCTTATGTTCATACCAGAATACGATCAGTGCTGCCAGTAGTGGGTTATGCTCAATATTTAAATCTCAAATCCCGAAACAACCAAATAAATCAATTTATTTATTTATAAATAATTCTACAGGTCAGCATGGTCGAATGGGTAAGAACGCGTGTTCTTAAACATTTGGTGTGCTGATGCCGAGGTTAGGGGTTCAACCTCTACACACTGGACAGCTGGAATAAAATGTTGACCTGTCGTCCTTGACTTGGGAACGTAAATTACAAATACCTCTGAAGTCAAAGTGGTTCGCCTGATGGCGAGGGACACTGTTAATAGGGACAGCTGATCCACACGCAAAATTCAGTCCACCACTAATATAAATAGTGTGTATGGACTACGTTTGAGTTCAAAGCGAGCGAGCGCAAAAAAATAATAATTTATAATTCTATCATCTATATTTTCAGTGATGATGTCGGGTTTCTGTCAACTCTTGTGTGCGACTCATTTTTCTTTCACTTCCGGTTTGAAGAGTTACACTCGAAAACTAGACATGGCTGGCCCGTCTTGTAAGCTTCTCGAATTTCTAGTAATATTTTTGGACAATTCTGTCATTAAATGAAAATAGCAGGCCTCGTACACGACAGAGAGCACACATATTTCAGTGTTGTATCAGTTATAATTTAATCCTAAGTTTATATCAATTTCAATTCTTTATAAGTGTGGATTTTGGACAATGAAATTGACAAATTAAATTATTGTTGAGTACTTCAAACTTCAAACTTGAATGAGTTGAATCACTTGAAATTCAGGTTGAATTAGTACTTGGGATACTTATCAATACTATTTTCTCTTTAAATATGGGGGTTATGATCGAGTTTTGGCTAATTATAAGCCAACGGAAATTCATTCGAAATTAAAAGGCAGTTCTAAGTGTAGATTTTAATATTAATTTTTTGTTTTTACAAGGCTTGTGAAAGGTGTCTGTATAAAAAAGTAAACAATAATTCAATAATTTATAAACATGGGTTGATGTGCATTTATTAATTTTTTAAATATAATTAAATTTTAAGATTGTGGGTGGGCTCACGGTGTTGGTTGGTCAGTTTATTCCAATGAAGCAATGCTATTCAGGGGAGTGTTACTACTGTTGTGTTACCAATAACATAATTTGGCTTTGATTGCTTATGAATACATAATTACATATATATGTTCTCTTGTTACTATTACGACATTCTTTCTTTTCTTCATTCCTGTTTCGAGGCCATTGTTATTGTGTCCGACTTCAACATGCATTTTGCATGAGGTTTACTTCCTCTGGTCATATTTCATCAATCATCATATTTCATCAATCATCAGTTTTTTTGTTTTGTTTGCTTAACAACTTTGCCAGGACAGCTATTTAACAAACAAACAAAAACCATCACCAAAGTCAAAAGACTTGCATGTCCTCTTAACAGCAATCATAAATCTATGGACAAAGGTGCTGCTGTAGTAGTCTGGAGAAAAGATCTTTATATCCAAGAGGGCAGGGCCACACCCAACTTCTGGATTCCTCTTTCTATATTAAGCTTTCAGGAATGATCCTGCCTACTGTCTAAACCTACTCAGCCACAGCCATCCAGGACGCAGCACACTCCATCATAATCTATAAAGGTGAAGGATTTGTTACCTTAGACAGCAACATCTCTACTTATCCATAACACCAGCCCTAGGAATCCATGTCTCTACCTTCCAGAATTCTACAACCGTAACCTTGGTCATTCCCAGTTGTCTGCTTGCTCCTGCCCCACAGTACACATATATTTGGTCATCAGTCTGCCCTCATCTGCTGGCACCTTGCTGTCTTGACAGATGAGAGTTTGTTACATTGTGCCTAAAAAGGCATAATAACCTCTTCATAGCACAAAGCCTAGGCTGAATTGTAGAGACCATATGTTGCCTATGCAGCATTCAGCATGATCCCTCTCTCGGCCTGCCTAGTTTACTCCAGAGGAAAGGTAATACACCTGGAACAAGACAAGCTGCCGGATCAACAAAGCAGTGCTCTTACTGTCTGCCTGTCGAAGTTTCGATCCTAGACCAGTTGGCGACCAAGGCTTAGGTCCTGGTCTGCCCTGTCATGACTTAGTGTTTAGGTTGCATTTTCTCACTAGGGTAAGGCTTGTGCCCCTCCGCCTAAAGCTGTTGGCACAATGTGGGGTTTCAGGTTTGGTGAGCACAGTCCCAACATTTGGTGCAAACAGAAAGCAAGTGGTGCTGCCTACTGTCATACAGTAGCTCAGTCATATCTGACTTTTGCCGCCATATGTAGATTTAACAAAATAGATTTTTTTTGGCGCTTGCTCGCTTTGAACTCAAGCGTAGTCCGTACATACTACTTCTAGTAGTGATGGACTGAATTTTGCTTGTGGATTAGCTTTCCCTATTAACAGTGTCCCTCGCCATCAGACGAACCCACTCCGACTTCAGAGGTACTTATCATTAATTCCCCCAAGTCAAGGATGACAGGTCAACATTTTAGTCCAACAGTCCGATGTAAGAGTTGAATCCCTTACATCGGCATCAGCACACTGGATGTTTAAGAACACACGTTCTTATCCATTCGGCCATGCTGAGCTACAACAAAATAGATAATAGAAAGATACACAAGGGATAAAATTATCTCTAGGTGCAAAACTAACTTCTGTAGTGTTTTTTAATGAATTATATGCATCATATATTTTTTCCAAATATAATTTCTTTTTTAATTTATGTGTGCACAGGACAACTAGAGCTTTTGATGATTATCAATCAGTATGCCTGCGGTACTAGAGGATCATGGAATCCGTGATGTGTGGGCCTCCAACATGGAGGAGGAGCTTAGGAACATCAGTCGTGTGGTTAAGACACACAGATACATTGCAATGGTACGGCCATTTTTCATGTTTCTTTGGCATAATATAGTCAGTTTAAAACTACCTTGGTAATGGTTACATTGAAACTTAGGACTGTGTGTTTTGAATTTCAACTATAAGGATTTGTTGCGTTGCTTTATTGTGTGTTGTATGCACCCAGACGTTAGCATGGCCGAAAAGGATGAATGCTTGCTCTTAAACTTCCAGTGCGCTGACGGTGGGAAAAGGAGTTCAGCCCCATACACTGACATTAACTTGGACTTTGTGCTCAGAAAGCAGTGGCAAAGTCTTAAAAGTCAAGAAGATCGACTTCATTGCCCCAGGTTTTATCCTATATGGCCTGGTCTCTTTCCGCAGGGCGGCCTAAAAGTGTCGCACAAAGCACGAACTCCATAGCTCCAGCGACACCCCCCAGGAGTCTCTGAGAAAAATGCACTTGTGAACTGAAAGACAGCCCAGAATCAAACCCCCATCCTTCGAAGCATGAACGGACGGCTTGACCACATCGCCACAGAGACCCCCAGTAGCAAACTACTGGATGTAACATTGCCTACAAAATCAACCTGGGGTTGATCGCCGCAACATCCTGCAAAGGACGTGCAACATTTTTACAGTGAAATAAGCCAGGCAATAAATTGTGCAATATGTTATTTGTGTTTTCATTATTCAAATTTACAGTGTTGAAAACATTGTTTTGAATCTTTGTCGTAAGTTTGTAACTTCTCGTGTTGATTTCACTGCTGAGAAGATAGCAAGGCCAATTGGAAAGTACTTATGATTTAAAATACAGGAGCCAAAGCAATGGTTAAATAAGAATCAACATCATAGCTCTCTAGACAAACCCAAAGATGCCCCATCTCTCTCAGCAGATGTTGCGGGATGTAGATGCTGACTATTCCTGTAACACACTAGTTGTTAGCACTGTGAATTTGTTCCCTCTTGCTTGCTTGCTTGTGTTCGTTGACTTGAGCTCCAAAAGTGTAGTCCTGTATGTCGGATGAAGGCATCCTGTTGTCCAACATCAATGTGATGTCATACCGGACCTGAGGTTTGAGTGAGTATCCGTTGTCCCATGTCTGGCTTATTGGTGTGCAGACTGGTGGTTCCTCACCGTACAGGCAGACACTCTCTGACTTCGGAGGAATCTGTGATCCTACTGACTTTAGCCAGGACCCCGAAGGGACCTGTTGCCCAGGATGCTTGACGAGGACGCGTCAATAGGTCTTGGCCAGTATATAACCCGGCCCTGGTGCCTTGGAAACACCTCTGCGTCCCGTTCCCTCTTACATCTCTGGGAGCTACCCTCGCTTCTGGAGTCACAGATTGTGAGAATTGTATGAATTTTTTGCCCTGGCCATGCGGGAGTGCGGGGGAATTAACAGGTTGATAGGCTGACGGGGATTGCACCTCTTGGTGGTAGATTACCTGTGGAAAAGGGAGAGATGGTCGTGTGCCTGTGGGACCAGATGAAGAAGGCGGGGAACAAATCGAGAACCCGTATGTTTTTCCCAGGTTGGTGGAATGGACATGCACCAGTCATACCTGTTTTTTCCAGGTTGGTGGAACAGTTGTGGAAAGAATGAGATTGCGGGGGATTGGCAGAGGTTCTGGAAGAATTTCAAAACTGAGAGGGAAGACCAGGAGAACTTTTAATCAGATAGCGGTGGGAACACTTATTAGAATGACTCTTCACTGGCTGTTGAACAAGGGGAAAGAACATGTATGGGAATGTCCTGAGTGCAGTGATGTCAATTTAAAGAATTTAAAGTTGAACTGCCAATCCCCCGCAATCTCATTCTTTCCACAACAGTTCCACCAACCTGGGAAAAAACAGGTTTCTTTTGTGTTTGCCTCCCATAGCCTTTGACTGTCCAGTCTACCTGCAAAACAGTAAGTTGTCATGGCTCGCTTTAGTCTAGTCGACGGATCAACATCACGGCACACGGGTGTAACCCATAAGTGCTCCGTTATACTCCTAACTCAAGCCTGAGTCCGGAGAAATTTAGCTCAGTGGACCGTAGCACCGGCGAGGATCCTGAAATACTTTGAGTAGATTTTTAACTCGAAATTTTGCCCCAGCAGCGCCGTTAGGCTATTCTTTTTCGATTTCCAACTGCCAAGGGCTTTTTTACGTGGGCAAACAATACACATGGGCGTCCGATCTCACTACCCAGAGACCAGGGGAAATTTTGTTACTAGAAGTCCATGTGAACAAATCCCGGTTTCACCGGGGTTTGAACCTGGGACCTCCAGCACTCGAGGCGGACACCGTACCTTGAGACCACTCAGCTTTATCTGGTCCCTGCTCATCGATCTGTCCAACATGGGAGACACTGCCAGTATGCCCTCAGCATAGCTCTTCGTAGTCATTGGGACAGCCCCTCTATCGCTTCCAGGCAGAAACACAGAAGGGCCTTCAGAATTAAATGCTGTAATTCTGATCCCTATGTGTTAATATTTTTACACATTGAATCTCACAAAAACGTTATGGTTTATGCTTTCAGGACACAGAATTTCCTGGCGTGGTTGCAAGGCCGATTGGAGAGTTCAGATCGACACAAGAATATACATACCATCAGATGAAGTGCAACGTGAACCTGCTAAAAATAATTCAAATTGGTTTTACATTTTTTGACGAGGATGGCATCCGGGCTAAACCAATCTCTACGTGGCAGTTCAACTTTAAATTCTGCTTAGGGTACAGATTTTCTGCTTTTTATTTCTTATAATTTTCCGTGTGTGTGCACGTGCAAATATGTGAGCAACTGTATAAAGCAGATGATGCTAGTCTTCAGCAAGAATGACAAAGCAAGGTCATAGTTCAACTTCAACAGGGTCTGTGCCAAGCAAAAAGTAGGTTTAGACCAAACAAAAATGGGAAGTAGGGGTGTATCACAATTATGACTTAATTGTTAATACAGTAGCAGGCATATTGTACTATACAAAATGACACTTTGGTGATATATATATGCCCTTGGCAGATACACAAGGTTGCGTAAGATAATTAATCATCCCATGGCACTTCTTCAGTTAATATCACTTTGCTGCACAGTAAAACAAGGACATATCATATCACATGTGGGATGTTTCAGTTGCAGTAGCCGTGTTATTATCCTACGCCATCTTGCTGGAACAGAAACCACTATTAACCCTTTACAGGGCAGACGCTTGTCCATTTTTTAGCCCTGAATGGGCAAGAATTTTTCAGGTTCTGTAAAATTTCGGGTTGCGTTAGTAAAAGCATCATAAATAAGGTGTTAGTCAACCGATTTTAGTTAAATAAACAACACAATGAAGGGAAAATTATGCAGAACATGTTACTCACATGATTGTTGTCGGTAATCCATATATGAACACAAATATTTACGAAATACAGCATGTTGTTTGTGATTTTCCGTCATCTATACGGCAATTTACAAACACATTTTCAGAATCATAATCACTTTCTTTAAAGTCCGACTCAGACTGCTAATGCAAAGTAACGCTTTTCACTAATATCTGGCTTCGATTAATAGTCAACTTCATGCCCTTTAATGTCACTTAAATTGAACCTAGCGAAATCTCGGCTATCACTTGAAGAATCGCCGAAATCCGTTTTGAAAACCTAGCGTAAAAACCCCGAAAACTATAAAAAAAAAGTCTGTAAAAGTCCGTTCAAATTCATAGTCGGCGTTTACAAATGGCGGCCACTTTGTCAAGCTATCGGCGAAAGTAGCCGTCGGAAGTATCAGTAAGGCCGAGAAATCGCGTTTTTACAATGCATAATAGTATCGGACGGGATCCGGGAAGGTTAACCCGGTCAACAAACGCCCGCAGAAGTCGGATGTGTCGGCCTAACGGCGCAAGAACGCAGCTCTGCTGTAAACAGGCACAACGCAATCACGTCCGGAAAAAAAACTCCGGATGAACGAAGAAGAAGAAGAAGTATCGGACGGGATTGGCCGATTCGCTCGTTAAAGGCATCGGCCGCAAATGGCCGTTCTGCCCTGTAAAGGGTTAACTCCACGGCTACTAACTTTTGACTACTTCAGGAAGATATTAGCGTATATCACAGCTGATTTTTTTCTGGGCATTGGGTTGGAGTCTGTTAACAATGAAATTTTTCCTTCTTCTTTCGTTCGCTTGAAATTTGCCTATATCTGCAATGTTTTCTCCTGTATGAATTTCACTAGTTCACTCAGTGGTCAGTAGAATTCTTCCACAGTTGTTTCTCTAGGCCAGAAGGTTTACCTAGATATTTCGTATTTTGGGCTGATATTTAAAAAAAATTATATTCAGTAGTTGCCAGCATAACTCGCAAGGCAAATAAAATAGCAGAAACCTAAAAACACATGGAGCCCCGGGAAGGTTAACCCGGTCAACAAATGCCCGCAGAAGTCGGATATGTCGGCCTAACGGCGCAAGAATGCAGCTCTGCTGTAAACAGGCAAAACGCAATCACGTCCAGGAAAAAAAGTCCGGATGAACGCAGAAGAAGAAGAAGAAAACACATGGTGAAGAGTATTAAGATAGAGATGAACATTGGGAGGACATGGAGGGAGCTACAGGAGATAGGACAACTTGGCGTGGCTTGGTTGAGAGCCTATATCCCAATGGGAGATCAAGGACAGAAGGGGGACAAGAAGAACACATTAAAGAGTGTCATTACCACCATGTATTATTTTTAAATCTGCCTATGTCATTTTTCTCTTGTTTTTTTTTTTTATTACCCACATCAGAACAGTTGTCGTTTTGTGGTCGCATTTGAGTCAAGAGTATCTGGAGAACCTGGAAGATCAAAGGTGTTAGAGATGATGCTTGATAGAGTAAGAAAATGCTGGATGGGGTGACAAAGTGGCACGGAAGAGGATCAGCAGCTGAACTGATCAAGAGCACGAAGGATAGATGCTTGTGGGGGAAGATGATCATCTGTGCTGATCGGCATGGCACATGATGGTGATGATGCTCTTTACATAAATGAATCCTTGTAGTTGAAATACACAACACCATGATTTTTAAACTGACTATAGTGTCTTTTTGTTTTAGAGCAGTGGGTTCTAATTACAATAGCATGTAGCAGATTAAAGAAGAAGAATAACAATAGCGGCTGCACAGTTTAGCGTACATCATATTGTGTATAGTAAGAAATGCAAAATGCGTAGTCTTTATTACCATTGTAATAGGTGTGTTGTTTATTTCAGCCGTGAGGATTCATTGTTTGCTTCATTTTGTGTTGATTGACTTCTATATTATGCACCTGATGAGAAACGGCAAAATATGCCAAGGAATCAACCGTGTAACATATGTTTTTACTATTCAAATTCACAATGGTAAAACATTGTTTTTAACTTGAAATAAATCATTTTTGTTACCCAGGGATGATATGTATGCTCAAGAATCCATTGAACTGTTGCGGAAATCTGGCATTCAGTTTGAACGGCATGAGAAAGATGGCATGGATCCGTTTGATTTTGCAGCAGAATTGATTGGAGCTGGTGTCGTTCTTCAACCAAATGTTTTCCTCTCGTTTCATAGGTTTGTGTGATTTTCTATTTTGTTGTATATTTTGATTTGTGATTCATGCCACATAAGACAGCATGATGCATGTTGGCCGAAGACCTCTGCCCCAATATAATGTAAAAAGCAGAAGAAGAAGAAGAAGAATGCTGATCTTCAGAAATTTTAAAGAAAATAGAAAAGCAGAAGAAATTACACTATTATTTGTTACGTTCAGCTGGTTTGTTCAATTTTTGGTGAAAAAAGTTATTTGCTCTAAGGTGAATTCTGTCGATAACACATAACACAAGAGTTATCAACAATGAAGGCTTATTAACTGCATTCTGTCCCCTGTGGTTGTCTTTCTGTAAAGATTACCCTTTCCATTTTCTTTATTTATTCATTGCATTCTGCTTAATGAATATTTTCTTTTGTGAATCTCATCCTGTTTTTTTCTTCCAGTATTCATGTTAGTGTTTCTTCATGTCTTAGAATATGGTTGAGCCATGAAAGTCTTAACTGTAGTGACCAATCAGCACTCTGTGGGTCAATATTACATTGACTCTTTACCTCCTTGTACATTTTCCAATTACTAATGTTATTCTTCTGTGACAGCATCACACCCAAGTGGTCACACAAACACGAGGGGTTTCAAATGAAAACCTTAAAAGTGTGATAGAAATTACTATAACCATGCCATTGTCTTGTAACCTGTCAATATTGTTGTTAAGGATGTCAAGAGTGTTAAGCACATGACATCATGGTGCAGACAAACACTGTGACATCATAAGGACAGTTTAAAGAAGCCCGCCGCACATGTGACATGCACCAAAGAGGAGCAGCATTTCGTTATCTCGTTTTTTTTAATCAGTGATGGGGTGGAAAAAAAGTTAGTTGCATATCCTTTACAGGATGTAGCAGTCAACCCCGGCATTTTTCAACTGTTTGTGAATCCTGGGCAAGTTTATGTTCAGTAGTTTGCCATTGCTTTCTGAATGAACGGGACTCATACCATTGTATGGAAACCAATGCAAGGCAGTGTGCTTCCAAATCGCCCGCAGTTTTGTGAATGGGTGAAACCTATAGAAATTCATCAGCGATTGAAGGTCCTGTATGGTGATGCAAGCCTGTCAAATCCAGCAAGTGTATGAGTGGAGCAGGAAGTTTAAAAGTAGTGTGACTTCTGTGACAGACTGTTCACAACTGGGTCAGGCACACCTGGTAGTGACCACAGAGAATTTTTTTCTACAGGAATCCAAGAATTTATCGGCGCTGGAGGACTTTCATTGAGTCAGTGGTGACTACATCACAAAATGATACATTTGTTCTTTACTTTTTCAGAATATATTCGCACAAAAACATTTAAGGTTTTCATTTGAAGACCCCTTGTCATGGAGTAATTGGAAGCTGCGGCAGTGCAGCAGCTTGCCTGCTGGTGCAGTGGTCATGTATTGTAATCTTCAAGGTGGAGATTTTTATAAATCAGGAAATGTTCAGGGAAATAAAGGTGGCCAATGGGCTATTAACCACATCACTCGTTGAATGCTGGTTGGTCTATACAAATATGGGGCAGGTACCATATACCCAACATGCCACGTGGCATGGAAAAGAGGTGTCTAGTTGGTCGTGCGTTGGCGTACACTTGTTCCTACAGTGAGGCGCATTTGGAGGTTCAAATCCTGGTCGGTAACTAGCTTAACTGTAACTATAGCGTCGCCCTCCCTGGCCAAGGGGTTAACGACGTTCGTAATCCTGTATATCCATGTGGGGAAAACGGCTGTGTGAGATTCGGCAGCGGATCGCGCCGCGCTGGTAACTTACGGGGGTATGTGAGCTGGTCGTTCAGAAAGCAATGGCAAACTATTGAGCGTAAAATCTTTTCTACTACATCAACAGCAGCTGAAAATGCTGATGTTGACTGCAACGTCCTGTAAGGGATATGCAACATTTAAAAAAAAACTATAGCTTTCAATTTGTCTAATGCATCCTTTAGTTTCTACTTCTGTGAATGCCAAACAATACTTGTATGTTTATTTATAAACTGTCTTAGTGGCCTTAAAGGGTTCCCCAGTTGATATTTAAGTGTAAATGACATAGAAAAAGGTTTTTTTTTAAAAACTTTTACATAGAGAACTTGAGTCCAGAACAACTAGATCAGCAGATGAGTGCTCTATCCACTATGCTGCCACAGTTCGAGTAGGATCAGATCCCTGATTTAAAATGAAGGAATATGTCTTCTTTCTCATTCCTTTTTTAAGGGCGTATGTCAGACCTTGGTCAGCATCTCAGAGATTCGGTGTTTCTGACTTCATCATCATGCATTTGTGTACGGTTAACTTCCTCTGAACAGATTCCATTGAAGCATCAAACTTTAGTTTCCCGGGGAAGATTTTCTTTACTAATAACGGGCTGAGGCCATGCAATCTACTTTCTTTTTCAATTTTGAACTGCCATGGGACTTATAATATGCACAAATTGCACACAGAACCTCTGTTTTGGTCCTTATTTGAGAATGCTAGCTGTCTGTCTCACTACCCAAGAGATCAGATAGATATGTGATATCATTAGAGACATAACAGTTTTAGTTAAAATTCCCAGCTCCATGCCAGGATTTGAACCCAGTACTTTCTGAGGTGTACACCATAACCATTGGTTTCGTGGTGAAGAGTTTCGGATACAGTTCGTAATTCCACAAACACAGCTGCGGGCAGTTTGGCAGCAAGACCTTGTGTTTGTTTTTATAAAAGGTATCAGTGCCGGTCATTCAGGAAGCATTGGCAAACTACTGAACGTCAACTTGCCAAGAAATCACAAACAGCCAAAAAATGCTGGGGTTGACTGCAGCGTCCTGTAAAGGATATGCATCTAACTTTAACACCATAACCCCCTGGAAAGATTAACCCGGTCAACAAATGCCCGCAGAAGTCGGATGTGTCGGCCTTACGGCGCAAGAACGCAGCTCTGCTGTAAACAGGCACAACGCAATCACGTCCGGAAACAAACTCCGGATGAACGCAGCACAAGAAGAAGACACCATAACCTCTCAGCCAGGCCGCCTACTCTTAAGGAATTGGTCAATGGAACAACTGTTTTTTTTTTTTTTTTTTCTTGTTCTCTCTTGCTTTGAACTCAAGCGTAGTCCATTCACTCTGCTTCTAGTAGGGCTGGACTGAATTTTGCGTGTAGGATAGCTTTCCCTGATAAGTGTCCCTCACCATCAAGCGAACCCACTCCGACTTCAGGGGTTCTTGTAATTTACATCCCTAAGTCAAGGACGAGAGGTCAACATTTTAGTCCAACTGTCCGATGTAGGGGTTGAACCTCTTACCTCAGCATCTGCACACCGGATGTTTAAGAACACGTGTTCTTATCCTTTCAGCCAAGCTGACCTCCTACTGAAATTGTGTTCACTGCCCGTAAGCCACAGAAATGGCAAACTACTGAGTGTAAAATTGCTTAGAATTTCACAGACAGCCAATATATGCTGGGGTTGGTTGCAACGTCCTGTAAAAGACATGCAGTTGACTAACTTGAACTTACTTTTGATGTTTTATTTCAGTGGCTATGACTTTGGCTATTTTATTTCAGTGGCTATGACTTTGATAATTTTATTTCAGTGGCTGTGACTTTGGTTATTTCTTCTTCTTCTTCTTTCGTTCGCCTGAAATATGTTTATAACTGCAATGTTGTCTCTTGTATGAATCTAACAGTCTTTTTTAGTTCATTCAGTGGTCCATATTGGTTATTTTATTTCAGTGGCTATGACTTTGGTTATTTCATCAAGATGCTTCAGAACAGTGACCTGGAAGAAGACGACGAAGAGTTTTTTGCAAAGCTGCGTCTGCATTGTCCTGACATCTATGATGTGAAGTACCTGATGAAGTCCTGTAAAGACCTCAAGGGTGGCTTGCAGGAAGTGTCAGATTATTTGCAGGTTGGTGTGGATAGTACAAGTATTTGAGTAGTGTGTTTATGGAGGATGGAAGAGTAAATAGAGAAATAGAAACGAGAATACAGAAAGCAAACAACATCAGATATTAAATAGCACTTGTACTAAAACATTCAAATATCAACATCCCTATTAAAAAAAGGCAGATAGATACTTTATTTGTCCCAACGTTGTGTTACATATACCAGATGTGGACAATCCTAGAAACACACAATTGTAAAATCACACAATGTGAGATAGATGCATAAGAAATCCAGTTGGAAAAACAAGAAGAGATAAATAAGAAACTAGGAACAAGTGTAGGAATACCACAGACTGCAGACTTTATAAAACAGCAAACATTTAAGTGGTTTGAACATTTAGCTAGAATGGAACAAGTCAACCAGCGGCTACAACGCTTTACATGAGAACAATGGGATACAAGGAGAGGCTGACTGAGGAAGAGATGGCTAGATGGAGTCAAAGATGCATTGAAAAAATCAAATGTGACAGGACAAATGAAAAACAAAAGTACATCTACCTCCTCTCTGCAGCGCTTCACTGCAAAAGCATTAGGTCAAAAGAAAAGTACAAAACAATGACATCAGACATACAGGCATAATGTCATACATTGGATTCATCAAGAGGCAACAAATAAAGTGGTTTGCAAATCTTATGAGAATGAAACTCAGTCATCTACTGATAAAAGCATACAGCAAATGGCTGCCATCTTGACAGATGATAATTTGTAAAATGGAGTTATACTTCTCCATAACACAAAGCCTGGGCTGAGTTTAGAGACCATGTGTTGTCCATGCAGCATGATCCCTCTCTCGGCCTGTCTAGTTTACTTCAGAGGAAATGTAGCACCAATACGCCTGGAACAAGACAAGCTGCCAGATCAGCAAAGCAATGCTGTAACTGTCCGCCTGTCGGAGCTTCCATCCTAGACCAGTTGCCGACCAAGGCTTAGGGCCTGGTCTGCCCTGCCATGACATTTAGTCTTTAGGTTGCTTTTCCTCGCACCAGGATAAGATACAACAAATAGTGTCGTGATTATAACAGCCTCACAAGGTATGATGAGAAAGGTGAAAGCAGGCATACTTCGGGCAGAGTGGCAGGCTTCCATTCAACAATCACAAATAGAGAACATCTGTTGCATTTTTCCTCAGGATATGCTGTTGTGGTGGGAAATGAGCAGGCAGACATATTGGCTGAGTCTGCATCGCTGAGTGGGGTATTGGTGCATGATACGGCAGACGTCGCCGGGGCCCGGTGGGATCGTGTATATAGTGCAGAAGAACAGATAGATCATCATCGCTTGGAGAGAATGGTGCTGGAGGGAGTGACCATGAGGATCTGGTCAACACTCAGGACTCCGGTGAAAGGCCAGATGGACACATAATCAGCCTGCTACTAGTACCATTAGTGTTGGGACTCTTCGCTGGCTGTTGAAGAAGAGAATTCTCAAGTGCTGTGTGTCGGTTCTTGACTCGACTCAACTTAGGGTAAGACGAAGGTCAAGAAAATGACTGACAGATAATGTTAAGGTTATACTACATAAATTAAACTCAATCAAGGCAACAAATCTGGTCTTGGAACACAAGCTGAGCTTTCTCCAATCTCAACGCTAAAAGGCAACTATGAATCAGGAAAAGCGAGACCTCCACCTGGCTCAAAATTGTCTTCACTAACAATTTTGCCAGCATTGAGGCTTCAGCCTACTCGCTTTGAACTGAAGCGTAGTTCATACACACTACTTCTAGTAGTGCAGGACTGAAGTTTACGTGTCGATTAGCTTTACCCCGTACCAATATCCCTCTCCATCAAACAAACCCACTCCTGACTTCAGAGGTACTTGTAATTTACATCCCCCAAGTCAAGGACAAGAAGTCAACATTTTAGTCCAACTGTCCAGTGTAGGGGTTGAACCCCTTACCTCGGCATCAGCACATCAGATGTTTAAGAACATATGTTCATTGGAAGTTAGAAAAATAAAACTTAGTGTTGCGAAGTCAATGTTTACATGCATCATTAGCCTTGTCAAGTGTCTCTGTACCTGCTCCCTGGTGCTCTGGGTCACTTTTGTTGATGGCATTCCAGCATACCGCCAGCTTAGACCATCACACCACCAGCTTAGGCCATCACACCACCAGCTTAGGCCATCACACCACCAGCTTAGGCCATCACACCACCAGCTTAGGCCATCACACCTCAAGAGTGCAGCTCTGCTGTAACAGGCACAACACAATCACGTCCGGAAAAAAAAACTCCGGATGAACGCAGAAGAAGAAGAAGAATTCTTTCTCTTCTGTCCTTAATTCCCCCATTGAAGTGAAGGCCCTCAATCAAACCACGCCAAGCCATTCTATCTTATGCTATTTCCTGTAGCTCTCTCCATATCTTCCCAGTATTATTCATCTGTCTGTAATTCCTTTCTGTGCGTGTTGTTAGGTCTCACTATTCCATTTGCCTTGTGGATTCCAGACAAGAGAGTGTCTAGTTATGTCCTCAAATTTCCTCTGTGTGTGTCCTATCTTGTAGGGTCCAGACAAGAGAGTGTCTAGTTATGTCCTCAAATTTCCTCTGTGTGTGTCCTATCTTGTAGGGTCCAGACAAGAGAGTGTCTAGTTATGTCCTCAAATTTCCTCTGTGTGTGTCCTATCTTGTAGGGTCCCAGACAAGAGAGTGTCTGGTTATGTCCTCAAATTTCCTCTGTGTGTGTCCTATCTTGTAGGGTCCAGACAAGAGAGTGTCTAGTTATGTCCTCAAATTTCCTCTGTGTGTGTCCTATCTTGTAGGGTCCAGACAAGAGAGTGTCTAGTTATGTCCTCAAATTTCCTCTGTGTGTGTCCTATCTTGTAGGGTCCAGACAAGAGAGTGTCTAGTTATGTCCTCAAATTTCCTCTGTGTGTGTCCTATCTTGTAGGGTCCAGACAAGAGAGTGTCTAGTTATGTCGTCAAATTTCCTCTGTGTATGTCCTATCCAGCACTAACATCTTTTCCTCATCTCTTGGTTCACTAGGATTTGTTTTCTTCCGAAGTCGGAGAGTGTCTGCCTGTGCGGCAAGGAACCACCAGTCTGCACACCAATAAGCCAGACACGGGACAACAGATACTCACACAAACCTCAGGTCCTGTGTGTCCTATCTTGTAGGGTCCAGACAAGAGAGTGTCTAGTTATGTCGTCAAATTTCCTCTGTGTATGTCCTATCCAGCACTAACATCTTTTCCTCATCTCTTGGTTCACTGGGATTTGTTTTCCTCCGAAGTCGGAGAGTGTCTGCCTGTGCGGCGAGGAACCACCAGTCTGCACACCAATAAGCCAGACACGGGACAACAGATACTCACACAAACCTCAGGTCCTGTAAGACATCACACTGATTTTGGACAACAGGATGCCTTCATCCGACATACAGGACTTTGCGTTGGAGCTCAAGCCAACGAACACAAGCAAGCGACTGGGATTTGTTGAGTTCTCTCCATGAGCTCTTCTACATTGGTGATTTTGTTATACCATTTTATTTGTGCATAAGACTTCAGAATTAAAATTCAGTTTTCTACAGAATTCACAAGCAACTAACAAAATTAGGATTTAATAATTGTGTTGACCATTCACACATTACGTTTATGAAATGTTTGCGTATCATCTGTAACCAGATCAAAAGAGTGGGTCCACAGCACCAGGCAGGTAGTGACAGTCTTCTCACAGGAATGGCATTCTTCAAGATGAGAGAGGTAAGCACATACATGTGGAGGCAAACACACATGTACATGTTGGGTATATAAATATTAGACCCCATAAACTTCTAAGAAAATATCTGCTATATTTGGGGAATCTGGCTTTTTTTTTTTTTTTTCATTTAAAATTTTAAAAACAAAACTTGTTCTTGCCATTGGCTTAGTGGTGCTAGTGCCTATTTTTGTAGACCAATCAACGTGATGTGTGAGTATCGCGCCAGCTCCTTTACTTGCCAGATAATTTCCTTATGTCCATTTTAAGCTGGTTCTACCAGAGAGCACAAGTCACTGGAAAAACCCACCTCGAGGGGATTTGAACACATCTCCACCTAGCCAGCAGGCAGGCATGTTAACCACTGTGCTACCATAACTTCCTTTTTTTTATATTAATTTACCCAGTTTCCTTTACTTAATACTTTACAGTCTAAAATGCATACCTGTAGATTTCCTGGGTAGTAGAGGCAGCCATTCTGATGTTAACCAAGGTAATCATCCAGTGCCACTTGGACTAAAATATATGGGTACCGCACCATATACGCAGTATATTAGGATGAATGGTAACCATGACTAGACAACTGTTACTTACATTTGGAAATGTTAACAGTCATGCATGCATACAATGCGGACAGACCTGAATTATTTTTCAGGCTTGACCTCCTCGGAGATTCCAACCATTTTCTAGCCCAGCTAAGATATAAGCTTGGTTCCGTTACTACACTTCCTGAGTATTCATTGCATTACAGTATTGTTATTTTTTTTCCTCTGCCCTTTATTCCCATTGCAACATAAGCCTTCAACTAACCCATGCCAAGCCATCTTTTGCAACTTCTTGTGGTTTGCTCAATGTCCTCCCAAACGATTTGGTTTTGATTCTCTTCTCCTTGATTTTTAGGTCTCACTCTATTTCCTCAGCCTATAGAGACAGGATTGGAGGTCAGGCCTGATAAAAATCAGGTTTCAACTTACACCAGATAATGTGGGTATGGCCGTGTGTTTGGTTCAGGAGAACAGATGATTATCACGGATTGGAGAGAATGGTGCTGCAGGGAGTGACCAGAGGATCTGACCAATACTCAAAAAGGAAAGGCTAGATGGACATGTAATTAAACAGCTACTGGTACCAATAGTATTGGGATTCTTTGCTGGTTGTTGCAAATAGGGCAGATCATGTATGGGAATGTCCCGAGTGTTGTGATGTTGGCTCTTGACTCAACTCATTATGTCCTATCCAGTGCCAGCATCTTTTCCCCACCTCTTGATTCGTTATTTGTTCAGTTGTCTCCGTGAGCTCCAGTTTGGTGGTTCTGTCATATCAGTTTAGTCATATTCAGTGCAGGCACCAGTTAATGCATGTTTGCAGTTTACAAGTAATTGTTTTAATCATTTTCCATGTTTCTGATCAATACGGTAGTTAGTTAGTTGCATATCCTTGACAGGATGTCACAGTCAACCTCAGCATTGTTGGCTGTTTGTGATTTCTTGGCAAGCTTACATTCAGTAGTTTGCCATTGCTTTCTGGCACTCATTCCATTTTAAAAAAAAAACCAATGCAAGGTAGTCTGCTGCCAAATCACTCGTAGCTGTGTTTCAAATGCCGGTGTGCTGGATTATGATCTGTATCCTTCTCAGTGGAGCCGGCAATACATAGTACTGACATAATGTTAGTGTTAAACATTCTAAGTTTGGTGCTACAAGTATTTTATTTTGCCTTCCACACAATTCCTAGTGATACTTTTGCCTTTTATATTTATTATGCCGATGTCTGTATGTTTCCCCATCTTTAATTACAGTCTTACTTGTAAAATATTTTGTCCTCAGTTGTATTTTGAGAACAACATTGAACGAGAGAAATATTCAGGACACCTCTATGGTCTCGGCCCCTTCGCCTCAAGTGCAGCTAATGTTACCAATGGTGCCGGTTACGGTGAATATGACACTTCAGCAGACAATGGTTCACAAGGAGCCACAACATAAAAACAATACACATTATTGCCGTTTCATTGCCTTGTTTCGTCTTAGTTTTTAATTCTGTACCAAGCAAATCACCATACAGGAAGTTGAGTGTGGAATTCACTTTCGAGTGACTTCAGAAAATATGTGATGTTTAGAGTTAAAGAGTATTTTAACCTATAATGTGAGTTAAGAAAATGAAGAGTGGTATAATTGTGTAATTTGATGAGTTGCGTGGGATAGAATTAAGTAATACTTCAGGTAACTCAAGATAGGTGTTACGGTATTTATATAAGAAAATATTATCAGGAAAACTTGCATGATATAAAAGTTGTTCGGCTGTAGTTTCAACAGGCATACATTATGAAATAAATTGTCTCCTGCGGACTCATTATAATGACTTGTATGTCTGAAAATACACATAGAGTATTTTCTTTGCATACTGTGCAAAACCAAGTTGTGGCTTCTTATCGTGTAAGTTGTGTAATTGTCTGTTAAATATTTAATTTGTCAAATTTAATTTCCACTGTTATGATTATTGTAAATGATGCCAGGTGTCTGTCAGTGTGAGAGGTAAACTTAATCTATTCACCCATTCGTAAGATTGTATAAACTTTTTAATGAGTTTTATACTGTTAGCCACTTCATTGTCACTACTTAGAACAATTGAACAGAGATGTAGTTTATTTTTATTTGTCAATTGGCGGTAAATTAACCTTGTGCCTATTGTGTAGTGTGCTTTGTACTCATTGTTCACCCTTTCATGTGTAAACAAAGAATGTGTACATGTCATTTCAGAGGTCTCCACGTAATAAAACATGTTTTCCCTGTAGTGTTGTTCTTCTTCTTCATTCATCTGATATTTTTTTGTTTTGTTATAGGTGTAATTATATTGTGCCTGTTTTCAGCGGAGCTGCAATATTTGCAACTTTTGGCCAACACATTCGACTTCTTCTCTGCATTTGTCGACCAGGTTAACCTTCTTTGGGTAGTTTTCGTAGGATAATCCATGGTCTCTGATTAGTGGTGCCATCTTTGGCCTTCCATCTACAGGTGGTACCCCCATACAGGCCTATCCAGAACAGCCAGCATGCATGCCAGAAGCTCTCAGTGGAACATAATCATACTGCTACTGGTATCATTAGTACTGGGACTCTTCGCTGGCTGTTGCAGATGAGGACAGAGCACGTATGGAAATGTCCTGAATGCTGTGATCTCAGTTCTTGACTCAACTCTAAAGGGAAGGCAGGAGCAAACCATGGTCATTCCTTAGCACCCAAAGAGGCTTCCATAAATGCAGACCTGACATGTGACACTCTGGTACAGAGCTCACCCAAGGCATTATGTCCTGCACATGACTGCTTAGCCTCATTTCCTTAAATTCTTCTTTAGAGGCCAGGACACAGTCCATAGATTTTGAGATTTAGTGTTTAGTGACTACATAGGAGCATCTGACCGAGTACACTAAAATGCTGGGCTCCCAATTGGGAGACCCAAATTTCTTCTTCTTCTGCGTTCATACGGAGTTTTTTGACGTGATTGTGTTGTGCCTGGTTTGCGCCGTTAGGCTGACATATGCGACTACTGCGGGTGTTTGTTTACTGGGTTAACCTTCCCGGGTGACCTGAATTTGAATCCATGATAAAAGTGATGGATTTAATTCCTCAGGCTCAATACCCCATGTTCTACACCACAAGGTTCTATTTCTAGAGGCAGTAATGACAGTTTTTACAGGTTAGTGACTTCTGCATTGACTCACATGAAGAGCAGCGTGTTCCAAGCAGGGCAACAACCTTGAAAACCCAAGCAGAGCAGTTTTTTGCCCTGGTCAAGCCTGTTTTTCCCAGGTTGGTGGAGCAGTTATGGACATGCATCGGTCAAGCCACTATGGTGTTGCTGGGTCTGAATTTGTGAGCCCAGCATTTTTTTCCATTTGGTGACCATTGTGATGCTTTTTGCTACCGAAATGCCGTGACACATTTCATGTAGTAGCTTAGAGACACCCAGGATATTTCCTTCAGTTCTGAGAAACTTGCAAATGGAGCAGGGTTTTCTCTCATACAGATATTCTGTTTAGTCGACAGCAGCAAAGGAGGTCAGCATGGCTGAATGGATAAGAGCCCTTGCTGTTAAACTTCTGGTGTGTTAATACTGAGTTAGTGGGGTCATCCCCTACACCAGTCAGTGGACTAAAATGTTGACTTCTCGTCCTTGAATTTCTTCGTTTTACATTTGTCATCATATATTCTGCTGCTGTCTCTGTATTACTATGATGTATCTGTTCATCTTTAATTGCTTTCTTCTGTTCGGTTGTAATATCAATGTGGTTTGCACTGGCATAGTGTTCTATTAGTGCATTTGCAGCCTTTTTTCCTGTCAAAGTTCAGGTTTTCTGTGTCCCCCCCCCCCCCCCCCCCCCCCCCCCCCCCCCCCCCCCAACAATTTCTTCTTGTTTGATTTACTGTTCTTTTATAGTTTGCTGAGATGGCTTTGAGAAAGATGTTCGCTTCAATTGTTTGTTCTCTCTGCTGTCTTCCTGGCATCCTCAACTTTACCCTCCAAAATTTGTAGTTCTTCAGTCTAGTATGGTTTGTAATTTTCCCTCGCTCCTCTTGGAATAGACTCAGTGGCCGCATGTATTATTACTCTGGTTAGACTTTCCACCATTTGCTTCATGTTGCCATATCGTGTATTTATGTTTTCACAATATTTGTCTGTTAGTATGGCAAATCCGTCCCAATCTGCTCGTTTGTAATTCCAGTGGGGCAAAGGCTTTTGCTCCTGTGGAACATACTCCATATTCATTACAAGCTTGATTGGTCTGTGGTCACTAACTGCTAATTGGTCAAGCTCATGGCGATCAATTTTGTGGAGGATGTCTCCTGTGCAGAAAGCTAAGTCTGGAGTAGAAGTGGTAAACCATCTTCTGGAGTAGAAGCTCGGTATGTCATCCACTTTGTTGAGTAGATGGAGATTTGAGTCTATTTCTCAGTCCTCCACTTCATGTCCTCTTTTGTCAGTATCTGGGTATCCCCATCATTCTGAACGGCTATTAAAGTCTCTGACAATAATGCAGTTTGTGTCAGTTTTTTTTGTTTGGGAGTGTAAAGTCCTTATCTACTGGGCTTCACGGATTGTAAATTCTTATTTTCACGTCCTTTATCATTATATTATAGAGATCACAGATACTACGCTGCAATTTATTGTATTTCGTGTAAGTATTAGAACTCCTCCTTTGTGTCCTTCGCGGTCAAAACGTGTGGCCTGGTATCCTCTGGCTGAGAATTTGCGATCGGCGTTGAGGTGTGTCTGTTGAATGCATGCCACATCTATTCTATCTGTATGAAGACGCTTTGTTAGGGAGACTTTCTTGTTATAAACTCCTTCGGCATTCCACTGTAGTATGTTGAGTTAATCACAAGTGCTTGTCGACTATCGTGGGCGATCATACTTCCCCACATCTTGTGATCACTAACAGAATGTATCAGTTCGGGTGTTGACACCCTTCCGTGCCATGCCACTGACAAAAGTTTGGGTGGTGACGTGTCTGTGTGTGTGTGTGTGTGTGTAGAGAGAGAGAAGAGAGGTAGGGGAATGTTAGTGTACTTGATAAGGAGCTGCACTGGTGCCATATGTACTCTTACATGGGAAGTTTAATTTGAAATGTTAAAAGATATTGATCAAAGATTAAAATTATATTCCTTTCAATGGGAGATGGTAATCAATATAAAACTTCATTACACGTATATTATAAAATAATGTAACATAAGTTGAAAACAAGATCTATACAAAATTATGCATAAACATTAATTCTGAAACATTTATTTCTTTAACATTCTTTCTTCCGTTGATAACACCATTTTATTTGGAGTGCAAAGAACTCTCCCAGCAGACGACAGCCATTCGTTGCATATTGCTTCACGATGGACTGGGGTACAGATTTTGATGATATTGTGTATTTAATTTTTCATATTTGTTTGACAAGTGTAGTGAGACTTTACAACACCCTGTATAACAAATACATCTCAATTATAACCCAGAAGGGTTGAATAGAAGTGAAGCCAGACAAAAGCGCTATGCAGGGAGTGAAAGAAGAATAGTGAACCAATCCAGAGAACCACACGCCGAGGGAGATACTGAGTGGTGAATCCGAGCATTTATGGGCTGAATGGTTTGATGTGCAGTGAGGCTAATCTGCCGACTAACTATTAATAAAAATACATCTGCCTATGGGATGAGGTATCTATAAAAGAAACCTCAACCGTCGAAATAGGAAGATGTAGCACGAGACTAGAAATAGTTGTCTATGCACTACAATGTATGCTATGCAACAGACTATAGATCAGTGTTTCCCAACGTGGGGCCCATGCCCCACAGGGGGGCAATTCGATTCCTAAGGGGGCAATTCTTCTTCTGCGTTCATCCGGAGTTTTTTTCCGGACGTGATTGCGTTGTGCCTGTTTACAGCAGAGCTGCATTCTTGCGCCGTTAGGCCGACACATCCGACTTCTGCGGGCATTTGTTGACCGGGTTAACCATCCCAGGGGAAGGGGGCAATTTGAAAATGGACTCGTCCAGAGTATAAGTTAACTGTATGGCGACTCTTAGTCGCTACTCAAGCTGGGTAAATGTCCAGTATTAGTAACTTCTGTCCGCCATGTTAGTAGCCGTGATTTCATTGTTAGACGTTAGAGTTGAACTACTGGTTATACTGGGCCGGCACTAAGCATTTCGTGCTATTTGTTCTGAATGGCGCGAAATGCTTAGTGCCAGGATTTCAGTTTCTGCAGTGTTTCACAGTAACGCTCAGCATTCACCGTTGGTGTTAATTTGAAATAAGCGTCCGTTAAATTGTTGTAAAAGTCTCGTTGTTTTAAAGAATATATACATTACATAAATATAAGTGAAATATAAATGGTATGTAAATTCAATTGGTAATCTTTATTAATTTCAGTTTTAGAAGCATCATGTTCCAGAAAAATTTGCCAAATGAAAAAGTATGTTTTTGTTTTGTTTTGCGGTGGGGTAAATGTGCCATACATATTTAAATATACATTTTTAGTCTACATTTACTCCAGTTCATATTATTTTTTTTTAGTTTTTATTTATCTTATATTTCTTTTTTCAGCCCATATTGAAATGAGTGGTGCAAGCAAGAAAAAAATTTGTCAGTATTCGGAGGAATACTTAAAATTTGGTTTAATACCCACTGTCCACGATGAACGGTCACCTTTTTGTCTTTTATGCCAACAATGCTTGACCAACGAACCAATGAAACGAGATCGTCTTGAGGCACATTTGAAGGCGAAACATAGTGCTCATATTAATTCAGATTTGAATTACTTTCAAACTTTAAATAAACATTTTGAAATAAAGAGTAATATTAAAGTCTCTATTTACTGCTCATAATGCAACTATCAATCGTACTCTTGAGGCTAGTTATCAAATTTCATTACTCATTGCTAAATCTGGGAAAAGTGATACTATAGGGGAGAATTTAATCAAACCATCAATATCAGCATTTCTTAAAATGGTTGTGGAAAAAATATGACAAAGACGTTAAAGCTATGCCACTAAGTAACAATACTGTTAGCAGAAGAATAGATGAAATGAGTGAGGATATTGAAATACAACTTGTTGAAAAGCTGAAAACAAGAAAAATTCATTATGAATCAACTTTGAGAGACAGTGAGGCCATACTTATAACTTACGTAAGATATATTGATAAACGTAATTTTGCTGAAGAAATGTTTCTGTAAATCATTAGAAAGCAACACTACCTCCAAATATATATACTGTAAGTTAAAAAATTACTTAGATGTAAATAATATACCAATGAAAAATATAACATCTTGTACTGCAGATGGTGCTCCTAATATGATGGGGGGACCCCCCAAACATCTTGAGTGTCTATGTTTAATTTCTCTAAACCAGTGGTTCTCAACCTTTTTTGGTCCATGCCCCCCTTCACCATATTTTAGGACGTCATTCCTGTCGGCCCTGGGGGGAAGTGGAATCAACAAGCACACTTTTTAAATTCCCTATCATCAGCTTGAGCGTCTGCCGGACCCTTGTCTACACACCCCCTTTCAGTCTTTAGATCACTATCTCACTCTTCTTTCCACAACAAGACAATACCGTAAGTTCTGAAAAGACCTCACCGAATGAAGCGTCTCTCCGGACAGTGGTTGATTTCTTAGAGTTGTTCATATATAGTCTGGGTGACTGGTCTTCAGTACTGAATATGGTATACTAAAGTCCATAAGCTTGGAACACCCGATGTATCTAATGTGTCTATAACAATCCTGGAACCTCAGAATCCCGGCACTTCTCTCACACGAACCCTGAAAAACAAATGTTGGTGTTTGTTCGAGTAAATTCCTCTTGTATGTTTGGGAAAGGTTACTGAATAGTTGTCCTCACCTTTATACCTTCTCTACATAATAATGTCCTAGTCCTGAGAAGTAATCACCATTATACCTTCTCTACATAATAGTGTCATAGTTCTGAGAAGTAGTCACCATTAAAATAAATCAGCCTTTTCGGAACTCAGCCACTGCCAACTAGCCTTTTTTTTTGTGGTTAAACAATCAAGGCTTAGATATGACTATGATTAGTGAAATGGTGTCCCATTTCCGAGGCCATTTACCAGAGCTGCACTCAGTGTGACAGTCATTGTCCACCTCTCCCATTTGTCCTTAATTTCTCCAGCACAGTGGAACCTGCCGAAAAGAAAACACCCCGTGAGAGAAACCTGATTCAAACCTACTATATATGAGTGTAGGCCGAAGGCCACACTCAGATATTTATATCCTAATTAACATTGCACTAACTCTGGCAGAAAGCAGAGCAGTTCATCACATTGGCCTGAGATGTGGTAAGAACAGGAAAGACCAAAGGAAATAGAAGACACCCCAGTAGACACCCCACCGGAAAAACCTACCCTTGACATTTCCTATATACCCCCAACCACTCTCAATCTCGCTGAATATCCTCCCATGGCATTGGCCTTACCCTGCCGAGTGAAATGATATATCACTTGCCCTAGTTTACGCTACCCATCAGCCCGCTGCAGCCGACTGCTCCTAGAATCACTTTCACACAACGCACCATCACTATGCTCAAGTCCTAAACTCTATCTATTAATAGACTACCTTAGGCTAGTTATTCCTGTTCAGAGTCGGAATTCACAATTCACAACATGAACAAATGTCCGTCGTTTTCAAACAACATGGGACACTGAATCCTCTTCTCCATTAGAACTTGGAACAAAACACTCCCTTTATTAGTAGTCCATCCTACACACTGATCGCAATTTAGTTATTTTTCAGATAGTCGAGAATTTTGCCCTAGTGACGTCATTGGCCTGGCGCAACCACGTCAAGACGGCGCTTTCTCTCTCATCTTGAGATCCGGGCAAAACAACATGCCGACAAGTCTCCTTAGATCCTGGGGACTTTTCAAAAGATCCTAGTTGTGTTTGATCTGATGAAAGCTTTTCCCCCACTAACAACAAAAAGTTGCAGCGGTCTAGACCGACTGTCTCTGTCAATCTATGATCTGATCGGCATCTCCAGTAATTTCCGTGACATTCCCCCCTGCCTTTTCTACGGCGATTCTTGTTGTAATCTCCATAAGACACCTCCATCAGACGGTATACACGTTCTAAGATAGTTGTACCGAATTACCGATTTATTTTTATATTACATCGTGGTCTCTCTTTCTTTTTAGAGATGGCGTGATTTATGTTGTATTTTATGTTGTATTACAATGTAATTATAACTCTGGCTACTCACTGTGCACAATAACCACATACATTAAACGATTCGGTGCAGGACATTGCAGTCAACATCAGCATCTTTCAGCTGATTGTTGATTTGTTGGCAAGATTACGCTCAGTAGTTTGCCATTGCTTTCTGAGCGACTGGCTCACATCCCAGTAAGTTACCAATGCGGTGAGAACCGCTACCGAATCTCGCGCAGTTTCGTTCCTTACGTGGACATACGGGATTAAGGAGAAAGTCGTTAATCTCTAGGCCAAGGAGCCGGCTTAATAACTTATGAATAATTCATAATTACTTATTGTGATACACTATCCAGTGCCGCCCACCGGGCGCTGGAACGCAAATTATTCCTCCCCTCGACGCTTGACGGCAGAAGTGGAAGATGATGATGATGACTTATTGTGATAGATTGTTGTAAACAAAGTCCCCCAATAGCTTTAGATTTGTCAATGTGGCCTACGTACAAAAAGTTTGCCCACCCATGCTAATTTGGTGTATTTTGCAGATGATTCTTCTTCTGTGTTTTCGTCATGCGGTATTCTTGCGGTCTCTGTTTGGCTAGTGTCCTTACTATATATATATATTACGAACAAGAGACTAGAGGCATTGATTGATTGATTTAGGAACCGACATCACAGCATTCCCATAAACGCTCCGTCCCCATCCTCAGAAGCCAGTGAAGAGTTCCAACCCCAATAGTACCAGTAGCAATCTGATTATATGTGCGTCTCGCCTTTCCTCTAAGCGTCGAGCATCGGCCAGATCACTCCACGCCATCGCATTCTTGCCAGACCGTGGTGATCCATTTGCTCCTCCGAGGTGTACACGTGCTCCCACTTGAGGCATGAGTGTGGTTAATTCCCAGCTCAGTTGTTGTGGCCCTAGGAGGCCAGTAAAAAAATGTTTTTTATTGTTTTTTTATTTGTGGGTTTGGCGGTCACCCCAGACTAGCTGGTAACCCCGCCTCCCCCTTGTTTTGGCGTGGACCCTTAGTCCCACTGTGAGCTATTGCCCATAGTGGTCCACCGGGCGCACATTTAAAGTGATGTTATGTGAGGTGGTTTTGATCACCCGGACCCCGACCAGACCAGGCGCACTACTGTGGGGGATGCAACAAATGCGTCTCATCCTAGCCAAAGGACCGAGAACGATCATCCCGGCCTCCGACCAGACTAAGCGCACTACTGGAGGGGGAGCAGCAAATGCACTTGATCTTAGCTAAAAGGCAAGGACGCGATCTCTTCTTAGCCAAAAGGCCGAGAAGCGAGACATGTATGTGGTTAATTCCTGTTCAGTTGTTGTGGCCTTAGGAGGCCAGTAAAAAAATGTTTTACCCCATATATTTTTTTTTCTTTAATACGTTTATTTTATACAAAGCAATGTATATTTACAAGGTGCAATACGTGTTTCTTTGTTTGTGTATATTACAGAGCGTTGCCGTTTGTTAGTGTTATGTCATATGCGTTAATGAAACAAAAACATACATATACAGTTATGATAATGACGTACGCTTTCAGTCATCCCATTCTAACGTGATTGATGGTAATAGTGATGATAATGGGATAAACGACCCGGCATGCTTTCTCGTGGTGTGATTTTGTAGCACGATAATGCTCGTCGGCATGTCGCAAAGATTGTGCAGGAAGCATTAGCAAGGAAGAAGTGGGAAATTCTGCAACATCCAGCCTATAGTCCTGATTTGTCACCATGTGATTTTCATTTGTTCGGACCTCTAAACAAAAAGCTCTCAAGGGGCAACGATTTCACACAGCTGCACACGTAATGAAAGCGGTAAACACTTGGTTCAGTGAGCAACCACAATCCTTTTTTGCAGACGGCATTCGCCGCCTACCTAAACAATGGGATGCTTGCCTAAATGCCTACGGTGACTTTTTCTGACCAACCCATGGTGCATAATTCATTCACAATGAATGCTTTGTTTAATTCTACCACACCTGTTCATGTTTCTTTTATGCTTTTGTAATAAAGCCACTGGAACGGGTTTCAAATGAACGTCCCTAATAATACCGTCAATAAACACATTTACAGTTGTGATATCTTTTGTGTTTAAATCGAGTTATTTGCTTCTTCTGTAATATGTGCTATCTTCAGGCAAATATCTGACGGGATTTGCGCTTGTCGGACAAAGATTAGAATGTTTGAGACTTTTTGTTGATAAAAGTTGTTGGACAATTACTTTGTTGAAAGTTCTGCAATTGTATAATGCTTTGTTTCTTAATGTCCATTTGAGAGTTCTGTACTCTGCCAATAGAACAAGTAGCTTTGAGTGGGCGTCTTGTGTGGAGTAAGGAATGGAATGTATCAAGATTGCTTTGTAAATTGGGAAGCACGGTCGGCGGTCCCCATAGTCTACGGTCTGCGGGCCTGGTAACAGAACATAATTAAGACATTTATATATGAACATTGACAAGTCTTGCATCATATCATGTTAAATACTCTTTAAGAAATAATAATGGTTTAATCACATTACAAAGAATTAAAATCACGCTATCAAAAGATACACCGTACACACTTGTAATTAATTGTTTAATAATGCATATTTTCTATTTGTTTTAAATTCCAGGAGATGAAAGAAAACTTTCATTCAACATTACAAAACACAGGAGTTGTTTCCCGTATAAGGTTTGTCGTGACAGAATCCATCATCAAGTGCCTTACCAATGGCGTAGGCGTTCATGGCTCTCCACAGATCTCGGTCTCTGATGTTCTGGATCAACTCTGCTGGTGATATTCCTCCATGCCACCGTCTCAATCCACCCAGAATCATTTCTCTTGGTCTGCCTCTCTTCCCCTCGATCTTTCCAGTTGTCACGATAATCTCTAATGTCTCTCTTCTCATCACATGACCAAAGAAAACTGTTGGCCTCTTTATTATTGTTGTATATAATGTTCTAGTTTCATAAGCCTCTTTTAGACAATCCTTGTTATTTACTCTGGGAGACCAAGTAATTCGCAACATCTCCGTTGCTTCTTAAGTTCTTCCTAATTTGTTAATTTACATTCCAAGATTCACTGTCATACAGGAAACCTGGTTCTATACAGCATTTCAGCACTCTCTTTCTTACATTCATTGATAGTGTCTTATTGCATAAGATACTTTTATTTTTCTGAAATGCGGCTTTTGTGACAGAATTCGCTCCCTTAAATAGACAGTGCAGATTCTGAAAATTTATGAAACCACACAAATGCACCTTAGAAATGTGTGCAACATTCGAGAGAAGGCTACCTTGACTTTATTATAATAACATATTACTAAAAATACTGGAAAGCAAGACCCGAGGCAAGAGAAGAAGATGGTGTAATAGTAAAACTGCTGATATATAATCTCACATAGAAGATGGTGTAATAGTAAAACTGCTGATATATAATCTCACATAGAAGATGGTGTAATAGTAAAACTGCTGATATATAATCTCACATAGAAGATGGTGTAATAGTAAAACTGCTGATATATAATCTCACATAGAAGATGGTGTAATAGTAAAACTGCTGATATATAATCTCACATAGAAGATGGTGTAATAGTAAAACTGCTGATATATAATCTCACATAGAAGATGGTGTAATAGTAAAACTGCTGATATATAATCTCACATAGAAGATGGTGTAATAGTAAAACTGCTGATATATAATCTCACATAGAAGATGGTGTAATAGTAAAACTGCTGATATATAATCTCACATAGAAGATGGTGTAATAGTAAAACTGCTGATATATAATCTCACATAGAAGATGGTGTAATAGTAAAACTGCTGATATATAATCTCACATAGAAGATGGTGTAATAGTAAAACTGCTGATATATAATCTCACATAGAAGATGGTGTAATAGTAAAACTGCTGATATATAATCTCACATAGAAGATGGTGTAATAGTAAAACTGCTGATATATAATCTCACATAGAAGATGGTGTAATAGTAAAACTGCTGATATATAATCTCACATGTATGTTTGGCACTCATAGAAGTAGAAGAAAGAAAGAGAGAACAGAGGACACACTAGACAACATAACAATTGACAGTTATAGTTACCCCATCGGGACACACTAGACAACATAACAATTGACAGTTATAGTTACACCATCGGGACACACTAGACAACACAACAATTGACAGTTATAGTTATACCATCGGGACACACTAGACAACATAACAATTGACGGTTATAGTTATACCATCGGGACACACTAGACAACATAACAATTGACAGTTATAGTTACACCATCGGGACACACTAGACAACATAACAATTGACAGTTATAGTTACACCATCGGGACACACTAGACAACATAACAATTGACGGTTATAGTTATACCATCGGGACACACTAGACAACATAACAATTGACGGTTATAGTTACACCATCGGGACACACTAGACAACATAACAATTGACGGTTATAGTTACACCATCGGGACACACTAGACAACATAACAATTAACAGTTATAGTTACACCATCGGGACACACTAGAAAACATAACAATTGACAGTTATAGTTACACCATCGGAACACACTAGACAACATAACAATTGACAGTTATAGTTACACCATCGGGACACACTAGACAACATAACAATTGACGGTTATAGTTACACCATCGGGACACACTAGACAACATAACAATTGACGGTTATAGTTACACCATCGGGACACACTAGACAACATAACAATTGACGGTTATAGTTACACCATCGGGACACACTAGACAACATAACAATTGACAGTTATAGTTACACCATCGGGACACACTAGACAACATAACAATTGACAGTTATAGTTACACCATCGGGACACACTAGACAACATAACAATTGACAGTTATAGTTACACCATCGGGACACACTAGACAACATAACAATTGACAGTTATAGTTACACCATCGGGACACACTAGACAACATAACAATTGACAGTTGTAGTTACACCATCGGGACACACTAGACAACATAACAATTGACAGTTATAGTTACACCATCGGGACACACTAGACAACATAACAATTGACGGTTATAGTTACACCATCGGGATTCGAACATGTCACCTCCAAATGACGACAGAGCCTCGCTGCAGGAACAAGCATACTACAGCGCATGACCAACCATACACCCTTTGGCAACGTGTATACCGTCTGATGGAGGTGTCTTATGGAGATTAGAACAAGAATCGCCGTAGAAAAGGCAGCCTTTTGCAACATGGAAAACATACTCACCAATTAAAAAGTTGTCAACTGCAATGAGAAAAAGTGTTGAAGTGGACATGGACAATAATAATTAGGCAAGATGAGCAATGTCTAATGACAGGAGAAATGTGATTTCTGCGGAAAATGCAAAGAATATCATGGACGAATAGAAAAACGAACGATAGTCCTGAAAGAAACATGAAAATCGCAAACTGTTTAGAGCAGTGGTTCTCAACCTGTGGGGGATTCCCCCCTCCCCCCAGGGGGGAATTTTAGGGTTTTCAGGGGGGGGGGGGAATGAAGACCATTTCAAGATCGTGTTAATACAAGAAATGATTGCTTGATATTGTTTTTCCCTTCATACTTTACAGTTATGTATGTCTCATCCTTCTAAGATTCATTTTATAAAGTAAGTAGACCCACAAATCATGTTTTATGTGGATGTCTAGACTTGTTTTAGCATATGCTATTACATTTGCCTTCCACTTTTACGTATACTGTGTAGGGGTGGGGGATTTTTATATAGGAAATATGAAAAATGGGGGGGGGGGGGAATGACGTCCTGAAAATACGATGAAGGGGGGCACGGGACAAATTTTTGATAGGAAGGGGGGAGAATGGCGTTCTGAAAATATGGTGAAGGGGGGCACGGGCCAAAAAAGGTTGAGAACCACTGTTTTAGTATGTGCTATTAAATTTAGCTTCAATTATTACTATACTGTGTAGGGGCAGGGGGTAATTTTTAGGGAGGAACTACGAAAGGGGGGGGGGGGGGATGACGTTCTAAAAATATGGTATGGGGGGGGGGGATGACGTTCTAAAAATATGGTAAGGGGGGGGGGGGAATGACGTCCTAAAAGTATGGTGAGGGGGGAATGGCGTCCTAAAAATATGGTGAAGGGGGGCACGGACCAAAAAAGGTTGAGAACCACTGGTCTAAAGAATGCAACGTTACGTAAAAGACATGCTTCTACCTTTTATTAGAAAAGGATACTTCTTCTGCGTTCATCAGGAATATTTTTTGGACGTAATTGCGTTGTGCCTGTTTACAGCAAAGCTGCTCTATTTGCGCCTTTCGGCCGACACATCCGACTTCTGCGTGCATTTGTTGACCGGGTTAACACGCCCGGGAGAAAAGAATCCCTCACTCCAGATTCACGGGTGTTGGTGCACAGATTTATGCTGAGCTGAAGAGAGTTTATGAGAATAAGAGATAGTGTGGGATTGTTGCGATAGGGCAGGGGTAGGCAAACTACGGCCGGCGGGTTGCTTGCGGCCCGGTAACTAATATCATGCGGCCCTCGAGAGCATTGAGAAATGAAATTTGTTTCCTTCGTTTTTATAGTGTTTTTTTTTTTTGTTATTTTTGGTAGAAATTTTACGTACCGTTATGATTGTTCTAACATTTTTGTCTGAATGTTTTTGTCAAAATGTCTTTCTGATTTTCTGTTGTTATAAACAGTCCTTGACCTTCGTAATATAATGCTAAAATACGAATTTATCGATTTTAATATAGAGAAATATTTATCAACATGTAAAAATGTAATAAGGAATGATTTTACGAAAAACAGATATTTCTCAGGTGAATAAAATTATTTATTTTGCAAGAAAATATTAAATTTAAAAGTGTTTGTTTTGCTGTTATAAATTATTTCCACATTTACAGTGTTCAAATTAATATATATGTTGTAGCAGTCTTGATATATTTCTGAAATTTATTCTGAGTTTACTCCTTGTTTTATTTTCACACACAGCCGGAAATGGGTTTTGTTTTTAAAGTTTTGTAAAATTGTAACTGTTAGAATTTTATTAAAATAATGAGTGTAACTAAATAACGTGAGACTAAAGATGAATGCCGTGTTTCAATGATGAATGAACAATTAAGAACTGTTTTATAACGTTGGCACCTTGCCGTCTTGACAGACGATAGTTTGTGCTTTAAAAAGGCATAATTAATAACTTTTACCTATAGCGGTAGCGAATGTGACTGATAGGCCAATTCGCGCTGTAAATATCCGTTCACATGGGTGCATGTGAACACGTGGTCATTTCCACCATCATGCACCATCTTACGTCTCACACGCTCGGTGTGTGACTTATCTGCAATAATTTTCTCCTTTGTCTTTATTCCATTTCTGATGTTTGCCCTCCATGCAACACGTTCAGCGGCGACTTGCTCCCAATGTGCATTATCAATGCCTGTATCAATCATGTCCCGCTTACACACATCTTTGTATCGTAGTAGAGGCCGACCCTGAGATCTCTTACCCATCTTTAATTCACCTAAAAAGATGTCCTTTGGTATTCTACCATCATCCATCCTCCTAAGATATCATATCCATCTAAGTCTACGAAGACTGAGCATGGAATAAACCGTCACACAACCTGATCTTTCCAATACTTCAGTATTTGTGATTTTGTCTTGCCACTTAATACCAAGAATTCTTCGCAGACACCGCATATGCAAGGTTTTGCCGACGACATAATGCTTTTAAGTTAAACACACCCAGATGCCCAAGAGAAAATAAACCATCTCCAAAATGTTACAAATTGGTCTCCAAATGAACACAGCAAAAACAAAAACTATTGATCTTACCAACAGTTCAGACGACACCAAATTAAACAACCATGCTCTGGAAAAAGTCAACAGCTTCACATACCTAGGAAGCAAAATGACATCTACAGAGGACTCAACGCATAGCACAAAAAAAGTTGGGAAACACTGCTCTAGATCGATATGGTGTCACTATTATGGGAACTAGTTTGGGGCACACCTCAGGCAAACAATCCTGTGTGTGATCCATTCTGGAACAGACGCATAGCAAAAGTTGATCGCAGAAGAAGATAAGCTCAGTGTATCGAAAAGAAACACGGACAGGCCAATACCTAAACTTCAAAAGCTTTGCACAGGTCCAATATAAGCATGGTCTGGTACGGACCCTGTTCAATCGAGTTAGAAAAGTTTGCTCCAATGACACACTGTCAGCAGAATTGGGCACTCTTAACCAGACCCTGCAGTCTATTGAATATCCAGCCAACTCCATGAAGCGTCACTGCCTGCCACATAAACCTACTCCCATAGAACAATCGGTGCCCAAACTTCAAGTATTTCTTCTTCAGCTAACATCTCGAAAGGGACGATGTAATGAAACAAATTCATGATCGATCTAAAACAGCAGTAAACCAAACATTCTTTGCTGCTGAACTAATCAATTATCACATATAAAACCACCACAATACCTATTCCTTCTATGAAGGAAATTTAGTTTCCGTACAACAAATCAAACTATTTATAAAAATATTAGAAAGAAAAGAACAATTATAAAACAGACAAGCATAGCTCTATCAATGAAGACAAGAAATTAAAGAAACGACTCAAGACAGACAACGACGTAATGACCAAGAACCTTCACGACCAGTCCAAGGGCTGAAATAGATGATGATGATGATGATGTATTTATCTGAAGAAGGTTTGTGCAGAAACGTGAGTAAAATAATTGCCCAAACGATGACTAAACTAGGCGGAAGTGACGTCACCAGCAATCAATCCAGCAAGGATTGTTGTGTGCCGGGCTCCTACACAAAGACTGCGAAATTTGTCGCGCCTCAATTTCCTTCTTGAAGCCTTCAGACAGTTTCTTTACACTTCACACACCTTGCAGAATGAGAAGTGAAGTACTGATGCTGATCAAAATGGTTTGCCGGAATTTCGCCGCCAAGATGACCGTACAAACATGGGTTGTTGTGAGTCTGTTGGTGTTCTCACAGCTGAGCTGGCTGGCTGTGGCTCAAGGCGCCGAGGGGAATGATGTATCATACAACACAGAAGATTATCAAGATGAAGGTAAGTTAGTGTTGTGTTGGACAGTTGGTTATTGTTGTAAAATATTAGTATTGAAATATAATTTAGTATAATTTGTTATGATGTGAAGTTTGGTTATGGCCCAGGTTTTTTTTTTTAAATTTTAAATTAAACACACCGGTAGACCGTACGTAAACAAGAGGAAGGCAGTTTATTTTAAGTTTTCAATTTCAGTTTGTCACGCTGACAGTCAACTACGCAGTAACATTTCCTTCTACTTCTTGCGATCGATTTCTTGGACGATTAAAGTACATCAATCATTTAGGTGCCGTCTCCACATTGAAGGCTGGCCGCATGCATCTTCAACACGCTGTCTCTTGCCTTGATTGTACAGACTGCTGTTCACTGTTCCTCCATCTCTTGGTATTTTCATTTTCCCCACTTGTATCATTGTCTACCTCTTGCTCGCATGCCTTCAACCTCGCCCTCCAGTACTGTGGTTTTTATGAGTTTTATGTCTGTTAATGTGACTGAAAATATTTCAATTTCCTTCTTTTTTATTTCTTTCATCAACTCTCTTTTCAATTCCAGTTTTTCTAGAACATCTCTAGTTTATTGATTTTGTTTCCATGAAATGAATTTTTTTCTGTTCACATGTCTAGGGCCTCCATTCGACTTTCTAATTATTGGTTTATTGTGAATTGTCCAGGTTTCGCGTCATATATTACCATTGAATATACATAAGATTTGACAATTCTAATTTGTAATGCATTGTTTATCTCTCTTGATGCTAGTACTGATTGCATGTTGTTGAAAAGATGTTTGGTCATTCTTTCTTCTACCATCCATCCATCATGTGCCATGCCGGTAAGCATGGGCTGACTTGATTCGCCATGTCACTCAATCACTGGAGTCGTGTATCAGCTCAGTGTTCCTGTTTCAGCCATGCCATGAGGCCAAGCCACCCAGGTATTTACTTGTCTTCCTCTTGTTCTCTTCCCCTCGATCTTGCCAGTTGTCACCAAGTTCTCCAATTTACTTCTTCTCATAACATGTCCAAACAATTTTGACTGTCTGTGTCTAATTTCTCTATTCAGTGTACGATTTTCATTTGTTTCTTGCAGGACATGGTCATTGGTTTTTCTGTCTGTCCATGGTATTTTTTGCATTCTCCCCAGAAACCACATTTCCACAGCCATCGGATGTTTTTCAGCTTGTTTGCTCATTGTCCAACTTCACATCCATACAACAGTACAGGTTCGATGTATCCCCTCAACACTCTTTTTCTTGTTGCAATTGACATCTTTTTATTGGTCAGAATGTTTTTCGTCTTGCAAAAAGCTACCTTCGCCATGGCAATTCTTGTTCTAATCTCTTCAAGGCATCTCCCATCAGACGTTACGACTGTTCCGAGATAATTTTACCGATTCACTTGTTGAAGAATATTCCCATTTACTTATATATTACTAAGTAGTATTTCCTTTGTCCTAGTGTTGACCATAATCTGCGCCTTCTTACAATTCAGTTCTAACCGCAGCTGTTCACTGTATGCAACAACCGCATCTACTAATTGTTACTTCTACCATCACCTGTAATTACACTATTATTATACTACAATATTATTATTATTATTACATTATACTACAATATTATTATTATTATTATTACATTATACTACAATATTATTATTATTATTATTACATTATACTACAATATTATTATTATATTACAATACACCATCAGGTGAGTTCTAATAACAGATTTGAGCATAGTTTGTTTATCTTTAGTTTTATTCTGCTTGAAATTTAATGACAATCATTCACTGGACCAGTAACAATTTCTTCCTTTGCAAAGAATCTTCTGCTGTTTGCTGATTATTGATGAAGACTTGTCGCTGCATCGCCTTCTGTTGTTTGTAATTGTAATTTTGTCAAGCTAGCCTATATTGCAATAGTTGGTGTAACAGTAGGATTTTATGTTGGTAGTGGCATGGGTGCTGCCAGGTGAAGGTTTTGTCAGCTCTTGTCGTTGCAGTAAGCAATGAATGAATCACCAAAAAACGAGAAGCAGATTGTGAGCTTTACTAGAACACGATTACAAGTAAGAAAATTAACGTTATAGCCAAAGCCTTCGTCATCACAGAACAAACAAACATAAACCGACACACTACACGAAAAACACTACTTGAAAATATTAAAGTCACTTATCTGTATCCTTGTACCTGCTGAAAACGTCTGAGCAACTATCAGTGGACGGAATTAACCGGATGTGTATTCTTGTTGCAGTAGGGAAAGACTAGCCATCTATTCCTCCCTGCCTTCAGTCATACAAAATGTGGGGTCCCTAACACATCACATACCACCCACAGCAGGTTCCTAGTGGAAGCGTGCTGGGCCCACAACCCAGAGGTCCATGGATCGAAACCACGCTCTGCTAATGAGTCTTCATGGTGAAGTGGTCAAGTCGTTTGACTCGGGCTCCGAAGGTTGTGGGTTCAATTCCGGGCCACGTCCTTCTGTTCACAAGTGAAATTTTTCAGAGACTCCTGTGGGTCGTCGCTAAAGCTACAGAGTTCGTGCTTTTTTCGATGCTTTCCGCGCTGCAGAAAGAGACCAAGCCATATGGGACAAAACCCGGTGCAATGAAGTCAACCCTGTCGACTTTTAAGCAACTTTTTTTTAAAGCAGGTTCCTGCTTCGGAATGTTGTAACCTAAACTTCACGCTTTCCAATTGTTTAAATTTTCAGTTTTCTGTTGGCCAGTATAATTTCTGGTTTTGTGACCTCTGCAACTCATTTTCTTTTTAACTGATTAGGTACGATGGTATGATTAATCGCTTTAAGCGACTTCCCATATTTGCTATGGACTTATACATAGTAGGTGGACGAGCCATGGACCAGGCAGTCATTCTGAATGCTCTACGAGAAGTAAGTCGTTTATGAGAACCAAGTGATGGCTGTGAATCTACAACAAAGAACACTTCGCAGGAAGCCAAAGAAGATTAATAAACCAACACAGAACTGATGTCGTGAGCCGCTACACGCTGCAGGATTTGCTGTGGAGGGGATTCCAGCACTTATGGACTGAATGATTCAATGTGCAATGAGGATGATCTGTCAACTAACTAACTAACATAGTAGTTTTCTTATGCAACCCCATTTATTTTGATATATAATACATTTCTGCTAACATATAACAACTTTACTTTTAAGCCATAACTCTTGACACACCCCTGCTTCCCATTTTCTGCCATCCACTTTTGTGATGTCCAAACCTAATTTCTGTAAATGTTTGGCACTGAATCTGATATAAACATGCAAATAATCAATGAATATATGATGATTACCGGACTTATGCCTGTATGTTACCGGATCCATAAGAGCAGCACACAAAAAAGTAACCCTGTACCTGCCATGCATGTCATAAAGGGCAACTAAGAGAGTTGGCACAAGACTGGCTACACCATCTCATAGAAAATAGTTCACCCGTGTGTTGCCGGGGCCCATAAGGGAAGCAAAGAATAGCAACACTGTAGCCTACCATGCATGTCGTAAGAGGCGACTAAGGAGGCTATGGTTCCGTCGCCCTGCTACTGAGTGCGTGCGTGGTGCGACACTGTGAGCTGTGAGTTTCATGTTAAATGCTTTTGAATCTGCCCGAGGTTTTTTGGAACATGACTGCATGTTCGGAGCGATGGCAGCTGGCTATGTCCCAGAGTTGACCGGTTTTTGCCTTATGCAGAAATGCTGGGCTTCTGGTTCACTGCCACTGCCGTTGACGATGAACTGTATTTTCGTGGACTGTGTGGGTGAACATGTAGGAAACATCCAGATGGGAAAATGACTGCCGATTCCATCAGAGATAAACTGGATGTTTCATGGGGGACTATTGTGTTCACATTCTGGTGGCGGCATTATGCACAGTGTATCTGTGCGGGCTGTTGTTTGTCGAGACTCCCGTCTTTTCCACTTTTCACATTGGGCAGTGGGGAGCATTTTATGTGATATTCACTGGCACAGGAACGGAGCATAATGGGGACGACCCGTTGCTGTGAAGGTGGAACTGCGACTAACTAACTAACTAACTAACTACTATAGAAAATAGTTGCAAAATCCAAGCAAGTATGAAAAAGTCTACGTGGGTTGGTTGAGGGTCTGTGCTACGTTGGGAGATAAAAGGCAGACGAAGTAGTAGTGATGATGTGTGTGAAATGGGAATAAACAAGAATTTAATAGTCTGTGGTTGTATAATATAAGGTGCTTGGTGGTTTCATTCAGCACTTGTAGCATTCTCCTGCTGTCAGTAGTCTAGTACTAATTTCCTCCTTTTGCATCTTAGTAGAGTTGTGTTGCCAGGAGTGCTGGTCAGCTGTTTGATCCAGCCATGAGGTTAGGTGTCTCACGGATGTTAGATCAGTAAAGTTGTGTTGCCTGGAGTGCTGGTCAGCTGTTTGATCCAGCCATGAGGTTAGGTGTCTCACGGATGTTAGATCAGTAAAGTTGTGTTGCCTGGAGTGCTGGTCAGATGTTTGATCCAGCCATGAGGTTAGGTGACTCAACGGATGTTAGATCAGTAGAGTTGTGTTGCCTGGAGTGCTGGTCAGCTGTTTGATCCAGCCATGAGGTTAGGTGTCTCACGGATGTTAGATCAGTAGAGTTGTGTTGCCTGGAGTGCTGAAGTCTGATGTTTCATCCAGCTATGAGGTTAGGTGTCTCACGGATGTTAGATCAGTAGAGTTGTGTTGTCTGTAAGTGCTGAAGTCTGATGTTTCATCCAGCTATGAGGTTAGGTGTCTCACGGATGTTAGATCAGTAATTAAGGGCTGTGTGTATCATTGTCATCATCATGTGCCTTGCAAAGTGGCTTTCATGTCCCTCCACAGATCTTGGTACTTGGTGTTCTGGGTCAGGTCTACTGGTGACACTCCTCCGTGTCATAAATAATGTATAGTTTGTTCATTCTTGTATGCACACGTTAAGATTCCTCTATGAAGTTAGTACATTGGGCAGAGATTCTCCTGATGTTATCTGTAGGGAGTATCAGAGCACTGATGAGTGATTTGACAATGCATGTGGATAAATCTTCAAGCTCAAGCAGCCCACAGATGCAAGTAATTTGAATCGTTTTCTTTTTCAGTTGTGACTACAACTACAGCAACAACCACAACAACAGCAACAACAACAACAGTTGAAAATCTGAACACCACCACGCTGAACACAACTTCCGTGGAAAGCAGCAGCCCAAAAGGCAACACAGGTACTCTTCTGTACATTTGATTACATTTTAACAACTCAGATAAGGGATTCTCAAACTTATTTGAGCTGCTCTCCCTCTTGCCTCACACTGCACATTTGCATGTCAGGATTGTAGCAACTCTTTAAAAAAAAAAAGGGAATGCAAAGTTAGATTCTCACGTTTGCAAACATTTGGGAAAACACAAGACAATTGCGAAAAATCTTAGAATGTGTGCACAGAGGCTGGGAAATTCCAAGAGAGCAAAGTGAAATTTTAAAACATTAAGTTTTCAGGTATTGGGGATATTTTTGATACTTTAGATGTAGGAAATGCTTTTGGTTGTTTACAGTAAAGTGTTAGCTCATGATTTAATGATCAGTCAAGGTGTTTAGCAACCATAATTTGAAAATTAGCAACCTACGTCAAGACGGCCCAAAATATGACATATTCAGGCAAACCTTTTGGCCTAGAGAAACAACAGTGGAAGATGGACCACTGAGTGAACTTAAAAAAAGGTAGTTAAGTTTATACAAAAGACAATAAATTTCAAGTGAATGAAAACAGGTGAAAAAGAAGCAATCTGCGATGTCTCATCTCGTCTCATCATGTTCCTCTTGTACCTTGCGGTGTCGAGGTGAAGTATAAACTTCGTGAGAGTGCCCGGTTATGGGCTTCTGTCATATATTTTTGAAGGGAGTGGGAGATCACTGTAGTGCATGCCCCATCTCTAACAAAAGATGTAGAGCCCCATCCTCTTCTATCTTCAATAACCCCAGAATATGAACCTTGAGTTATCTGCAGGCCTCGTTTTGTTAAGTATTGTCTAGGAGATATAGATTATGGCCCTGGTAAGAATGGTAATTTACTAATTGGAATCTGCCCCTTCTCCAATGATTCTGATAGCTCTGGAGCCCCCTTTTAGTTTATCAAATCTGAGGAAAGTCAGGAGAATTTTCTCAGCCTGATTTAGATGAAGAAAACATGGATGTTGAGCAGTTTATAGTATAGAGTCTTTTATTTCCCCCTTTAGTAAGTCATTATGAGTTAATTTATCTTTTAACAATCAAACACATAATCAATCACATAGATTTTGACAACATGATGCACAAAGAAGTAGTTGACAGATAGGTTTGAACTTGACAAATTAAACAGAAGGTCATATCATGTTAATCATTTATTGACTGGCCTGAGCCTTCTGGTCAGTACATACATCTCTATTGTGCTTTACACAAAGTAATAGAACAGTTGCACATTGGACCATTGTCCCAGACAATCAATAACAAGCATCAATATATGAAATGTCAACAAGTGTGAAAACATAGTAAACATTTTGATGTTGTACATATTAAGTATGATAGTGGTGTCTCAACCATAAACATTATCAGTTTTTCCTGAAATTGGGTGTGGGTTCGACCAAGGAAAATGTAACCTGGTGACTGGAAGATTAGGTAAGCCAGGGTCCATTGACTGATGGATCCACGTCAGGTCTGCCCGTATAGCTCCACTGAAGGCCTCCCCATGCTCTGCTCATAGCGAAGTCACCCTCCATCTCACTTGTGGTTCATCTCTTTCTCTCGGCTTCCCTCCCTCAGGTCTGATTTAGGTGGTTAGTTTGCTGATGTGGTTGGGTGGTTGTTGGTATGTAGCCACCAAGATCACTGATGAGTATTCACATAAATATATACAATCCTACCAATACAATCTTTTAAAAGTAGGTAAAAGAACCTAAATTCCTGAAGTAGGAACTAGTTCCCCTCCCCCTCTTTTTTCTTCTCTAAGCTAGTGTTGGGTTAATTTGGGGTGGTCAGAGTTTATCACACTGTGTACGCCTTGTATCAACTTGTTCCTTGCTGTATGTAAATCTTCATTTGACCTGGGGTCAGTGAACGTGTACAGTGAGACAATGACAAGAGTGAGAAGGTGTCAAGATGCATGTAAATAAATGACATACATTTATAACATTTCTTCTACTCAATGGTGTTCACAATGTGTATAAATATTTCTCTGTGTTTTCCCAATTAACTTCTTCTTCTTCTTGTGTCTAATAACTCTCTTCCATTACCTGTTGTTATTGTTGATGTTGAGTGTTGTGTTGTGTGGTGATGATGGTGATGAGTGGGGTTGTGTTTTAAGTTATGTTGAGTAATGAGTTAAGTTCACTTCGCGTGGTGGTGTTCCGCGAAGCACAACTTTCTCATGTATTGCAGTTCCTAAGTGCTCTTATCTAATTTAAATTTGACATAAATATAAATATTTATTTCGCCAAACCCTATTATTTCTATAGATAAAGGAGAAAGGAAAGATTGATTTCACTTTCAGCTTTCTAGATTGTAAATAGGCATAGATAAGTCTGTTTTAGAACAAGGCACTTGTTCTAGTACACGAACTGTCATTTCAGCTGTAGACAGTGATAGCATCCTGTTTTCTGGTGAAATGCACAAGATTGCTTTCGAATCATCACTTCTCACAGTTGTTTAGAATAGAATGTAATAGTGTAATGCACTTCCTAAAGTTAATAATTATCTTTAAGAATATCAGAGGTGGCAGTTTCATCGAAGAGAATATTCTGGCCGGGAATGGCTTTGCGTCATTAGAATCTACAGTCGAGCATTTTTTACATTTCTGAGGTTTTAATTAATAATCATACATTTCAATTGACATCACAAACATGGGTTTACGTTACTTGACACTTGATACATCGGGTTCTTAGTCTAATCAAGGGCTAACAAACGTACCTCGGATCCAGACTTTTGCCTTGTCCATTGAATTTTTTGATCACACACTCTTCTCACCTTCCGTCCATGGAGCGAATTCAGACAAAAGTGCGGGCTTACTACATTTCTGATGAAATAATTAATTTATGTTAATTATGCACTGGCGCGAAGGCGGGTCAGGTGGTTTTTTCATCCAATGATTTTCCGGAGCTTGGTCTGATGAAATCCTTCCAAGAATCCACGTCATTTGTCACTTGTTCAGTTCCAGTTTCGATGTTAAGTTTTACGTCCCAATCTCCAATTGCGTTTGTGAAGTCAATTTATTTTAATGTTGTTTCCTCTTTTTGCGGCATTTGTTGATAAGAAGAATAATGTTTGGCATGCGTTATGCCACATGGCCCCACTCCAGATTGTTCTATGGTATGGAACTATGTTTCCAACATTTTCAGTTATCAAGCTGTTCCCATTTGTCCTCCCTTGTATTCTCTCTGCATCTGATTGACCTGGTTCATCAGGCACTGGGTGTCGACTCAGGAAGTCCGCTCCTACATTCATTTTTCCCAGTAACATATTCAAACCTGGAACGAGTAAGGTTGAAGAAAGCAGCGACCATCTCATAAGTCGGGAAATGAATTCAGAGTCTTAGATGCTGCGAGAAAAATGAGTGGTTGATGGTCACATTGCACTGTGAAATGTTTGCCCATATAGGTATGCTTGAAATTTCTCTGTAACCTCCATACGAGCGTGCAAGAAATTCTCTCCCTCTCTCCTCGATAGTACTCTGTAATTTCTCTCTGCTTGCATTCAATTTCCTGCTAAGCGCATAGGCTAAGCGGTGCAATAGCTCTGATGTTCATCTCCCTTTCTCTGCAACAGCGTTGCCCCCAATTCCCTATGTTACTGGCATCGGTGCTGCAGCCGATGATGGATTGGTCGAGAGTCTGGTTAGATAGATGTCTGAGACTGGATGAGGCGTTAATATAAATACCATGCTTTAAGTGCTGTGAAGCTTCTCTCACAGTCAGCTGACCAGTGACTTTCTCTGGTTTCAGCCCTTTTTGTTAAAGAATCACGTTAAAGGGTGCTGACTAGAAGTATTAGAAGAGTCCTTCTTGAATAGTAATTATTTGATAGGATCACCACATAAGGATACAAATGATCTTACATCCTATCCTTTGATTTTTGGACGCGGTGCTCATCTGGAGTTTGTCCACCTTTCCCATCTTGTGGAGGTTCACATGTCCATGAGGATAATATCTTATGAAACGCTGAGAAAGTAATTCTTGGATGTGCCTATATGACACTTCTTTTGGTCTACTAAAGCCCGTAACAAATATCCAGATTTTCTCTAGAGAGCGCCTGAACAAAAGAATGACAGGGTTTCTACCCATGCTCTTCCAAATAGTTTCAGTTTTGCGATCAAGGATGTCATCCCATGAAGTGACTGATGTCCCACTGGATGCTGTAAGCTGGGTACAGTATTTTCCTCATCATAACGTGTAAAAGAAGAACGAAAGGTAAAGACAGCTGGGAAGCATTACTTTAATACAACGAATGGAAGAACGTTTAGTGAAAAACGAAACCTCATAGTGTCACACCTCCCTCCAGAGCAGGTAGCTGAACATGCCAACCATAGGTGTCTACTTCCCTAGATTTTACAAGTAATCTGGTATAATCCCTATACTGATATCAATCCTAAGATAAAGTACTTGAGCTCGGTTTTATGAAGTGCTGATGAAGATTTTATTTCTGTGATCCGGCAAGAGGTTCAACATGCATTGGAATTCAGTTATACATTAGATCTTTTCGAATGTTAATCGATGCAACACATCTCTATAGTTCTCCGCTTGCTTTTCCTCAATACGACGAACGCTAGCACTGGCTGTGGTACGATTGATTCAGATTGGTGAATTATTCCTAAGCGGTGAAGCATCTGTTTTATTTCTTCCTTCCAATCTAAAAGTCTTTTCGCTTGGCATACAGGACAACTGGGTAAGTCTGACTCTCACAGGCACTGTGTCATTTAAACCTCCATAGGTCAAATTCCTTCCAATCAGTTCTTCTTCCTGCTTATCAGTAAGTAACTATCTGCATACATTTTTGCACATAATTAACTCCCTAATCTAGCTTTTGCTGATCCTTGTTAGTTGGAAGATTGATTTCCCAGCCCCCCCAAGCATCCTTACGGTCTCTTTCCTTGGGCTTGCAGTGTGTGGCACTGACGACTCCCATTGTTGATACCTATCTTCGACTTCGTAGCCACACTCATGGGCCATACGAATGGTGCAGGTTCGGCTGGTTTAGGGTCTTTTTCATTATATTTCTTCAAGATGTTTATGTGAAATACTTTCCATCTTGCCATTTGAACCTGAACATTCTTTATTTGGTACCGTGAGATCTTCTCCGGGCCACTACATAAGGTACTCCTCCATAAAAAAGCCTCCGATTTGCGCTTATCTGACTGGTTTGGAAGCAGCAACATCACCTTCTCCGATCCACACTCATAAACACTCATACATAATCCTTTGCCCTTGACGATTAGCAGAATTACGAGCATTACAATATCCGTACTGGCTCCTTGACTAGATTGCAGTTCGCTTCCATTGTTTTCCAACTGTGTTGTACAAATGCGATTTTTTTTTCCAACTCGTCAACATATGTTGATGCAGTCAGACTGTATCATCTTACAGTATTATCGACAGATCCACAGTTTCGAGTAAACAGAAATCACAGACCAAGTCCAATGAGTCACTTATAGGATTGGTCGCTGTACCAAAAAAACAGTGTGGCTGAGCAAAATGAAAACCTGTTGAGTGAATGATATAAGTACTAAACTTTTCCCTGTAGCGAATAAAGCTACGGGTAAATACAAAGTACGCGCAATCCTTCTGTCTTCTCCTCCTGGGCAAATTTGTGTGCGGCAAGGATAATACTACTAATCAATGTCCGTTCCAACCTTTCCACAAGTCCATTGAAGCCTGTGAAGGAGGTGCATATGGTGAACTGAAGATATGGCCGTGCATGGAAAAAGTCCTGAAGGTCTCTCCGTGAGTTATAACCACGACAACTGTGAACCGTTTGTCCGCAAGTCCTTTGTGGGAATCCTAGCCTGTGAACATATTCAGTCTAATAATAGAAGTCATCAAGCGACGTGTTTGGAGTCACAGCTGGTGGCATAGAGGAACTCTACTTAGAAGCTTCGGAACTCACTGCTATCGGAGAAGCCCGAACCCAACATGGCTTGTTTTACCCACCAAAGCGTATAATATGAATCCGGTTTCAGCTCTTTCGTTCTGGAATAGTCCGAAGTGTATGTCTACTAGCCAACAATATTCTCAAATGGAAATTCTCAGTGATTGGCGATTCACCCAACATTTGCACGGTGGTGTCGCGGTGTTTTGGTGATACTTTCTGACTTCTGACAAACTGTGGGGCATGATTTTATACAAACCGTTGTATGTGTTGATTCATCCTGGCCAAAGTACTATGAGTGGTATCCGCTGTTAGTAGCGTTTGATGACCCTAATGTGCCCAACTGAAGGTATACTGTGACCCATCTCTACAAGAAGATCTGAGTTCCTGGTATTGAGCATCGGTACAAAGAACGACAAACAGTTGATTAAAACCTCTTGTCCAGCTCGTCCTGCTTTTTCTGTAAAGAACAGATGCTAGCTTCACGAACGATCAACACCTTTACGTAGAGTAAAATGTGATTTTGGCAGTTTTCGAAGCGGGATTCCAAGGTGCTTGTATCGGCTCTGGACAGGTGCCCTCTGCAGTTCCTACCGTGACTCGAGGGATTAATGTAGGCTTAGTTGATTCTGCGTTTTTTTGTTGCTGTGATCGAAGTGGGTCATAGGTCGCCATCCACAACCGAACACAGGTTGAACAGGTTCCTCCATAAGAACGATAAATCTAGCGCACCGAAGGATTCAGGATATATCGGAAATCGTCCAAGATTGCTAGGCCTTGAATCGTCTCCCGGTGACTACCGCTACAGGCATGTTCACTTTTGCCAACAACGAAGAGACAATATTTTGAGTTGACTCATTCAGTGAGTTACCCGCGTAAGAGAAAGGCAATATTTCCAACTATATTTTTTATTTCCTCTGTCACCTGTTCAGGGTTGAACTCAAGGATGATGAACAACACAATGTCAATCCGATATCAAGCAATATCATATAACAGGATCGTTTGGAATCCATATTAAAGGAGCAAGAATGGATTCTACAACCGGAATACAGATATGTTCCTTATGAGGACTGATCCTGTATTGGAGCGTTTCACCAAGTGCTCCCACAGTTTTCTCTCTCTTCGGAATTGGTTAGCTAGCCAAAACATGCAGACTGTATGTTGTGGAAGGTGGAGGCTTCATATTGTTCTTCCTCTTTCTGCAACGCTGGAAATTGTGTGACCTTTAATCTATTGTACCATTGGGTAAAGAATGGTTTGTGTCCCTCCTTCAGGAGACGCTGTTTTGGAGTGGGCTGATGTTGAGTGGATTTTTTCGGGGATTGTCCCCTTTTCCTTTGTTTTTCTTTCTTTTTCTTTTATCCGGCCGTGGGCATACTTACTAACTAGTGTATTATCCACACTCACCACTCTTTTGGCTGTGGAGTTTTATTGATTTTGTTGAAGGGGGTGAGGGTCAGGGGGGGCTATTTTTTTTATTCGAAAGTTTTCAAAAACGTCCCTGATTCCTCTCCAATCTCACTGTGTGTGAGATTTCTCAGCAAATCTCTCTGCAAGGATGATTATTAGTTTCAAGCGGAGTCAGACCAAACCGTTTTGGTAGGTTGAAGGAAATCGCCTTCATTTCGTTCTGTCTGCATTTTCCCCTTGATCTGATCAATGATCAATCATGTTCACGGAGTAGTCCTATCAATCACCATAATTTTTACCTACAAATCCTCCCCAAGCAAAAGTCCTCTTTTGTATGTATGAACTTCACGGTCTTTCGACTAGCTGTGCGTACTCCCGTCAACAAAACCGGATTTTCCTTCCTTGCGGCTTTGAACCTGAGTTTTATATAGATGCGAACGTGCCACATTCGAATCGGCTTATAGGTAGTGCCGTCTTTGGAGATGATTGTGGTAGTTTCTGTTTTTCCTCTCTAGTGAGTCCTTGTGCTGAACGACTTCATAAACGCCTAGGCTCTTAAGTGTGAGGCTTAGCGCTAACATATTCGAGTCGCCCATCTACTAGGAAACTAACTCTCTTCAAGCCCCCAGCTGACAGCCATATTGCACACAAATCGAATGCGTGATAAAAATACCATCGATGGGTTCAATCTGTTCTTAAAGGGGTCCAGAGAGAAAATGACAATAGCTCCCTCTGAAATTAAGAGTTGAGGAGAACCGTGAGGTGCTATTTCTTGTAACACTAGGCGATCCTGATGAGGATTGGAGAGAGGGTGTAGGACCAAACTCGTAATATAAAAAAGCACCTTTCATCTAGATTCTCATGATTACTGTCTTTCCTCTCACCCGGAAATCTCCACTCTTCTTCTCCTTCTCCTCAAACTAAGAATATGAACTCCAGTAGTGTGGGATGTTTAGAGACTAAGTCTCTCATACTCCCTTATCTATCTCTCTCAATTTTAACCATTTCAGCCTGTAGTCGTTATCTCTTGTCCTCCCATACCCTACTTTTCTCCTACCAATTCTAGCTTGAAATCGATCTTCTCTGTTCATCCATCCAATTACAACTTCTGCTTGAAGCTAGTTTTTTTCTTTCTGAGTACATTCAGCCTTTGGCAGTCTTTCACCTTTTCGTCACCCTGCATATCCGAAACAATAGTTAGCTAGCTCAAGAGCCATCTAACCCATCTAACCCGCATCCCTACCTGTTTCTGTTACAATAATTGGGGCTCTAACCTATTGCAGTTCATTCACTTCCAGCCATGTCTATAAATTTTAATAATTAGCTAGGCTCTGATTAAACAATATAATAATAGCAGCTAGAAGTCTGTCCGCGTACCTTGATGCAGTCCCTGATCTGGCAAAGATACAACAGAAGCATGTTCAAATATTAAAAAACACATAAAAAACACCCTATGTCTATGGTCTTCTGTCACTGCTGAGAAAAGCAAAGGCGCACGGCACTCTAAGAACCACAAATAATTCCTAGTAACAGAAAAGAATCTGAAGTAGACGTTTTCCTTTTAGTTTTCCCCAACGGGATAAGATTTCCCCGTGGTTGATGAAATGCTGTTATAGTTCAAGAACTTCGACAGGAATAGAAAAGAACAACCTTCTCGATCTGGAAGAGAAGATCACTATGTTGGTAGAGTAGATACAACTACGTATATAATTTAACACACATCTGGACATGCATCCCAATCTTTCATCACAGAATACTTTCCTGAAGATAGAGCAATATATGAAACATGGCTCCTTCATCAACCTTCTCCAGATAAAAGTATCAGTCACCCTCTATATTTATCTATAGAAATGATGCATATCATACATCTGTGGCTGTGAATCAATCCCACCACATGGTATCTGGTTAAACATTCTAGAAAAATGAAAATGTATCAAAAAATGCTAAGATAACATGTGTTCACTAAGTATTGTTTAAGGTGATTGTTTAAAAAAAAAAAAAGAAAAACAGGTTAATATATGGGGACACATCCAAATCCAGAGGTACTTAGCCCCACAATATGTCATATGTTTTTGAAGGGATTGGGAGATCACTGTTAGTGCATAGCCAGCCCATCTCTAACAAAAAAGATGTAGAAGCCCCCATCCTCTTCTATCTTCAATAACCACCGGAGACTATGAACCATATGAAGATTTATCTCTGCTGGAAGGCCTCGTTTCTATTTTTAAATTATAGTGTCTAATGGAGTATATAGAAATTAATGTGTGCCCTGGTAAATCGAAATGGTAACATTACTAAACTGGGAATACTGCCGCTTCTCCAAGTGGATTCTGAAATAGCTCTGGAGCCCCTTTTAGTTTATCAATCTGAGGAAAGGTCAGGATAATTTTCTATCTCAGCCTGATTTAGATGAAGAAACCATGGATGTTTCAGCGGTTTATAGTATTAAGAGTCATTTTATTCCTTATTTCACCCCTTTACAGGAAGTCATTATGAAGATAGAATTTATATTATTTTTAATTTAACAATCCAAAACACATAATCAAGTGTGACATTAGATTTTGACACATGACATGCACAACAAAAGTAATGAGTAGTTGACAGTGAGATAGAGTTCTTAAACTTGACAGCAAAATTAACAGAAGGAGCAATTCATGATTAATTCATTATTGACTGGCCTGAGCCCTTCTAGGTCAGTACACTAAATTCGCATACAATACAATCTCTAATCTTGCGTGCTTTACCACACAAAGTAATAGAACGATTGCACATTGGACCGATTTCCCAAGACACAATCAATAACAGCAAAATCAATATATGAATGTCAAACAGTCGTGTGTGTAGAAAACACATAAGTAAACATTATATGTAAGTGGTTATGTAACAGTTAGTATGAAAGTGGTGTCATGCAGACTGCATAAACATTATCAGAGATTTTTTTTCCTGAATTGGGTGTGGGGTTCGACAAAAGGAGGAAAATGTAACCTAGTGGACTGGAAATATATGTAGGGCCAGGGTCCAGTGACTGACTGAGAGTATCACCATACAGAGGTCTGACCCCGTATAGCTACTGCCACTGAAGAGGCCTCCCCATAGCTACTGGCTCATAAGCGAAGTCACACCTCCATCTCACTTGATATTTTCATAATCATTAGGAGTCTCTTTCTCCTCACGGCTTCCCTCCCTCAGGTCTATTTAGGTGGTTGTGTTGTGATGTGTTGGGTGGTTGTTGGTATGGTACCACCAAGATCACGATGAGTATTCACGAAACCAAAAGTAAATATATCCAATCCTACCATAACCTCTTTATAAAAGTAGGTAAAAAGAACCTAATTCTGAAGTAAGGGGAACTAGTTCCCCCCTCAACAAAAGTCCCCTTTTTTTTTTTTTTTTTTTATTTATTTTTCTCTCTAGAGGACAGCTAGTGTTGTGGGGTTAATTGGGTGGTCAGAGTTTATCACACTGTCTTTGTAACAACGCCTTTGTATCAAACTTGTTCCTGCTGTATTAAATCTCATTTGTGACCTGTGTCTATGAACGTGGTTACAGTGACAGTGAGAAAACAATGACAATAGTGAGAAGAGTGTTCACGATGCATGTAATAGAATGACTGTACATTTATTGGTGCATTTCTTCTACTCAATGGTGTTCACGGAAATAGTGTAAAACAATATTTCCTCAATCTGTGTTTTTCCCAATATACCTATCTTCTTTCTTTCTATGTTCATATAAAGACTCTCTTCCATTCCTTTGTATTAGGTTATGATTGAGTGTTAGTGTTTGTGTGGTGATGAGTGGTGATGAGTGGGGTTGTGTTTTAAGTTATTATTGAGTAATAGGTTAAGTCTCACTTCGTGCGTGGTAGGTGTTCTCCGAGAAGACACCAGCAACAACTTTTCTCAATGATAAATATGGCAGTTCCTAAGTGCTCTTATCTAATTAAATTTGACATAAATGAAAATATAAATAATTTATTTCGCCAAACCCTATTATTTCTTATAGATAAAGGAGAAAAGGAAAGAATTGATTTCACTTTCCAGCTTTCTAGTTGTAAATCAGGCATAGATAGTCTGTTTTAAGGACAAGGCACTTGTTCGTGTACCGAACTGTCATTTCCGCTGTAGAACCGTGATCAGCATCCTGTTTTCTTTTCAGGTGAAATAAATATGCACAAGATTGCTTTCGATCATCACACTTCTCAGCAGTTGTTTAGAATAGAAGAATGTATAGTGTAAAGAAAGCAAAAGAAACAAAAG
>JACEFZ010001703.1:0-14926 GCA_014155875.1 Cepaea nemoralis
GGCCTCAAAATTTTTCCCCAAAAATTTTCGACATGTTTTCCGTACCCAGGTATAGCCTCTACGCGCATGGTGAAAATCTGCTTTATTAATATACCAGACAAAGAAAATTTATTGAAAATTAACCCTTACACATGTAATAACGCCAAAATTTCTTGTATGTATACTAGAGAATAGGTACATCAATATATAACTTCAACTCTCGTTTAAAATAACCCATAATTTCCCGAGATATACATTAAATTATGCAATATTATTGTCAAGATCCCCAATAAGGCCTTACAAAGGCGATAGGAGTTAACACTAGTCTACTAGGGAGACACCAGACAGGAGAGACACCGAGCACTATTAATAGCCTCACAAGGAGACACATTTGTGTCAGACCAGAGGTCGATGAGTACAGCTGAGCGAGGGCTTTCCCCAAGCAATTGGGAAGCTTGTCCTTGCGAGCAACCGTGAAGTGCCGGGTTACTCGTGCTCACAAGCCAGCGTGCTGGCGAGACCATGCACGCAATAATAGCTACTGCACGGAGAAGAGTGTCCGTGCTTGCCCACGCAATGTGTAGCGTGTGGACAGACCGACTGGAGACGGTAGAGAGAGCAGACGTATCCTTGACCAATGCTATAGTTTCTAGGCAATAGGCAAACATAGGGCTGTTCATTTAGATTGTGAAATACTAGCATCATCTATCATCACGTCAATGCATTCATGTTGTATAATGATGATGAAGTATAACGCTCGTAGAGCCATTCAAATGTCGGCTCTGAATAAATTGCATTCCTTTCGCAAATGTCACGCGTTGTTATTTCGTGCGGTGCGAAAGTAGGGGAGTCCTGAGAATCTGCAGCGCACAAGTCGCTGACAATTAGTAAACATCAAAGTTATACCCCTTAATTATAAAAATATTCCAAGGGAAATAAATCGGAGCCCATGGCTCAAACGAGAATTGTTTCCCATTTTAAGTGCTGACCTCCCTTGAATGTCTGTATACCTACGCGACCAGGTAAAGAAACCTGCGCCACCAGGTAAAGAGCACACACAATAGACAGTGACCAGGAGATTTTCCGATACCGGTCAACCATATCGCTTCACCGAGCACACCCCACGAGAAAAATACAATGACCAGCGACGACCGTACAAGATTAAACGATACCAGTCAAGCGGAACGCTTCACCAACCACAGCCGAGGGGTATCACAATAGCCGCGGCCAGCGGTTAAAGATAACCGCTAGATAAGAACCTGAAGGAAATTACCATTGACGACTAGGCGAGCTATGGTTAAATATTCAGTGCAAATATGTATTTTCTATTTGTTGTAAATCTCTCTCTCTCTCTCTCTCTCTCTCTCTCTCTCTCTCTCTCTCTCTCTCTCTCTCTCTCTCTCTCTCTCTCTCTCTCTCTCTCTCTCTCTCTCTCTCTCTCTCGCTCTCATGAAATAATTCTGAATACGTGTGTGCGTGCGTGGGTGTACTGTTGAGTGTGTGTGTGTGTGTGTGTGTGTGTGTGTGTGTGTGTGTGTGTGTGTGTGTGTGTGTGTCCTATCAATTACAGGACGTCGCAGTCAACCCCAACAATGTTTATGCAATGCATATACAGAACGTTCAAACAACCCCAACATTGATTGGTAAGTGTGGACCATCAGGACATCTGTGCGCATGTGTGCGCGCATGTAGGCGTGTGTGCGTGCGTGGGTGTGCTATCAATTACAGGACATCACAGTCAACCTCAACATTCTTTGGAGTTTCGTGTGTGCTGCGCAAGTTTGCCATTATCATTATGGACGAACGACAATCATGTCACGTGTGCGTGTGTGTGTGTGTGTGTGTGTGTGTGTGTGTGTGTTCTATCAATTACAGGACGTCGCATGCAGCCCCAACATTTATTGATTGGTCGTGTACCACCATGATGTACCATGTAATTTCACGACCAAAGCGTGGGTGTACTGTCGGGTGAGCGTGTGTGTGTGTGTGTTTGTGTGTGTGTGTCCTATCAATTACAGGACGTCGCAGGCAACCCCAACATTGTTTATGCAATGCATTTACAGAACGTTCAAACAACCCCAACATTGATTGGTACGCGTGGACCATCAGGACATCTGTGCGTATGTGTGCGCGCATGTAGGCGTGTGTGCGTGCGTGGGTGTGCTATCAATTACAGGACATCACAGTCAACCTCAACATTCTTTGGAGTTTCGTGTGTGCTGCGCAAGTTTGCAATTGTCATTATATACGAACGACAGTCAGGTCATGTGCGCTAGCGCGTGCGTGTGTGTATGCGTGCGTGCGCGCGGGTGTGCTATCAATTGCAGGACATCACAATCAACCTCAGTATTCTACGGAGTGTCTGACTTCCTGAGGCAGGGTTTGCCATTATCATTATGGACGAACGATAGTCATGACACGTACACGAGCGCCCGCGCGCGCGTGTGTGTGTGTATGCATGCGCGCGCGCGTGTGCTATCAATTACACGACATCACAGTAAAACTCAACATTCTTTGGAGTTTCGTGTGTGCTGGGCAAGTTTGCAATTGTCATTATATACGACCGACAGTCAGGTCGTGTGCGCTAGCGCACGTGTGTGTGTGTGTGTGTGCGTGTGTGCGCGCGGGTGTGCTATCAATTACACGACACTACAGTCAACCCCAACATTCTATGGAGTAGTGTGCTTGCTGGGTAAGATTGCTGCTGTCTTATTGAACGAGCGGCAGTCATGTCACATGCGTAGGCGTGCGTGTATGTACATGCGTGTGTGTGCACTATCAATTACAGGACGTCGCATGCAACCCCAACATTGATTAGTTGGTCGTGTGCCACCATGTTTTACCGTGTCAGCGCATGACCAAAGCTAGGTCTTGCACTATACCTGTGTGTCTATCTTTTACATAGCATAGTTAAGCTGTAAGACAAGCCATTTACAGGACGTTGCACTCAGCCCTAACATTGATTGGTTGGTCGTGTGCTATCATGATTCGCCGTGTCACCTCACGACCAAAACTATGCCTTGTACTATAGTTGTGTCTGGCTATTACATACTGCAGTCAAGTTGTAACGCATTGCCTTTACAGGCCGTTGCACTCAGTCCCAGCATTCATCCTTCTTGGACAAGCTTGCCGTTGTCTTTCTGAACGACCGACAACCATGATCTTCTGCGGTCTCTGTCAGCAGGATTACCATCATCAGCATCAGCCAACACCACCAACATAATCATTATCATCATCATCATCAACAGCAGCATCGTCATCAGTTGAAGGTGATCGATCGGGTGACTCACCACAGGGCTAATTAAATTTCTCTTTATGTTTCCAACTTGAATGTTTTATGTAGAAATTTAAATGTTAATTTTTTGTACAATTTTATTGTTGAAATTTTATTTTGTTCCTTCAATTATAGTGACTTATTACCTAAGATACGTGTAATTTTCTGAAATACAACTGTTATTTGCATAGGGGACAGGCGAATATCTTATAAGTTTCGATTAACTTTGGTCAAACTTTTCACATTTGGTTAACAAAGTTTCCTAATTTTTTTATGAGTTCTGTTTGAACTTTGGTCAAACTTGTCCAAAAATTTTCACCTTTGGTTAACACATTTTCTTACTTGGCCAAGCTTTTTGCCATTTGGTTAACAAAGTTTCCTACTTTTCATAAGTTTGGGTGAAATGTGGTCCAACTGTCCACACCTGGACACCAAAATTTCCCACTTTTCATAAGTTTAGGTGACAGTTGGTCAACTTTTCAAGTTTGGTTAACAAATTTTCCTACTTTTCCTATGTTTGACTGTGATTTTTATAAGTTTGGTTTGAAATTCGGCTAACCTTTTCACATTTGGCTAACAAATTTTCCTACTTTTCATAAGCTTGGGCGCGCTTTTTATAAGTCTGGTTGAAATGTAGCCAACATTTTCCCCTTTGGCTAACATATTTTATTACTTGGCCAAGATATTTTGCCCTTTGGTTAACAAAATTTCCTACTTTTCATAAGTTTGGGTGAAATTTTGTCACACTTTTCACGTCTGGACAACAACATTTCCCACTTTTCATAAGTGTAGGTGACAGTTGGCCAAACTTTTTCCCGTTTGGTTAACATATTTTTTCCTACTTTTCATATGTTTGACTGAGATTTTTATAGGTTTGGTTTGAAATTTGGTTAATCTTTTCACATTTGGTTAACACATTTTCTAATTCGTAAATCTTTTTGCCATTTGGTTAACAAAGTTTCCTACTTTTCATAAGTTTGGGTGAAAGTTGACCAAGTTTTCATGCTTGGTTAACAAATTTTCCTACTTTTCATGTGTTTGACTGAGATGTTTATAAGTTTGGTTTGACATTCGGCTAACTTTTTCACCTTTGGTTAACAAATGTTTCTACTTTTCATAAGTTTGACTGAGATTTTTATAAGTTTGTTTGAAATTTGGCTAACCTTTTCACATTTGGTTAACACATTTTCTTACTTGGCCAAGCTTTTTGCCCTTTTGTTAACACAATTTTTTCTACTTTTCATAAGTTTAGGTGAAATGTGGTCAAAATTGTCACCTCTGGACAAAAAAATTTCCCACTTTTCATAAGCTTGGGTGACAGTTGGCCAAACTTTTCATGTCTGGTTGACAATTTTCCTACTTTTCATATGCTTGACTGAGATTTTGTGTAAGTTTGGTTTGAAATTCGGCTAATCTTTTCACATTTGGTTAACAAATTTTCCTACTTTTCATAAGCTTGGGTGAGTTTGTTTTTATAAGTCTGGTTGAAATGTAGCCAACATTTTTTCCCTTTTGGCTAACAAATTTTCTTACTTGACCAAGATTTTTGCCCTTCATTCTCTCATCACATGACAACTATATACACCGCAAACACTGAAAAAAAAATTCAACAACCAAGACGTAATTATAATATAGACCAGTTTATTTTACAGTATTTCAGTACATTTTTACAGTATTTCAGTACATTTTTCAAGAATAAAATCGCATAATGTCATTATACGAAATGGCTGATGTGAAATGAGGTGGTATACATAGTATCATCACAACCTTTTATTTTCACATACAGAGCTATACACAATGTATGTTGTATCTGGATTTCTTCACACCCTTGTCTGGGTAGGTTAGTTTTTTTCAGCTAGTAGCCTGGTATGTACATGTCACTTAGCCTGTAGTCATAAAACTGGAGTCCTGATTGGTGGACTGATATCTGAGTCTTGTAGATAACCGAGGCATCAATCATCTGGATGTCGGGCACATCGTGTCTTCGGACAGTCTGTGGTTTCGATGTAGCGGCCCGTATTTTACCATTATTCTAGGTCTGATCTCTTCCGAACTCGAAAATGTAACGTCAGCACTGAAGTCCCTGTAGTGAATGCGACCTTTGTACCCGTATCAGTGTTTAGAAGTATTTCCACCGTGTCGAAGGAGTAACGACTCAGCGGTATGCAATGAGGATTGTCGTAGGCGCGAAACACTGAGGTCGAGTTCTGATTCATGATAGGAACCGTCCTTAGTAGTGGGACCAGGACGTCTCCAACTGGTCTCGCCGCAATGAGATCGCAGTATACGTAGATATTTTGTAGGTCGGAATTCAGGTCTATCGCCCCTTCACCTTCAATTGTATCTAGTATCTCTTGCAACTTCTCATTAAATGTAATAGTGGCCCCGGGTTCGAGTATTTTCACGTTGACTTTCTTTGATGTATTGTCGAAATGGAATAGAACACAGAGCTGCTCGTCCACCTTCCGATCTTTCATTAGGCAATTCAGGGTAGTTATAAACACGTCTGGTGAACTGTACAGGCCCAGGGGACACGCCTTTCTTATCACTCTACCGTTTGGTGGTATGTATCTTAACCATACTTCATTCTCTAGCACATTGCAGTAGTAGTTGGGGAACTGAATTTCGGCCAGACTCACTTCGAAATGTTGACTCACCTCAATAGTCTGCGGTAACTTGACGAAATAGTGACCCGGTGTGTTCTTGGGAAACATGTTCGGCGACGCATTACTCGGTAATGTCAGGTAGAAGCTCATATTTTAGGGTTTGGTAGCATGTAACCCAGACAGCTGCTTAGAAGAGCTATCCACAACTTGCCCTCGACTGTGTCGACGCTGTCTCATGACAGATTGAATAGTGATACGCCAATGACTGTGTATATAGCGACCAGTTGACAGAAGCAGACAATCTCTAGTCGTGGCACTCTCCGACCACACATGCACCAGAACGAATTTCTTTCCCCCTCTGGGGTATTTTGTGTGTTAGTTTCCACGATGGTTTCTTCCATTACCACTGTTTTTGACCTACTGGGTCATTACACGCGTGTCTCGGTTGTATTATTAGTTGCTATTGGCAAATGCAAAAATCAGTGGTCGAGGCGCTCCTTGTGGGACATTGCCGGTCCTAAGGACACTACTTTCTGTATGCAGGGTTGCTTGATCAGCCATGTGCATGTGTTGATTGGTGTCGCAGCCAGCAGAGCACATACTCCAGTTATATGTGATTAGCATCATATATCTCTTTATTATACTAGTATTGTTAGGTTAACTGTATGCCTACTCGGAGAACCACACCGAAAATGTGAAAGACTTATCAAAAACCTCATCTTACCATTAGAGACTTGGCACATTGTGACCTGAACGATGTTCACTGAGACCGGGACATCTAGACGGCAAATGGTGAGTGTTATATACACGATATCTGCTGGTGAAGACTCCTGACTCAGCAGTATATTCTCTGGTCATGTGACCGGATGCGAGTCCGTCTTTGACCATTAGTCACGAGTTTAGGATGTATCCAATAAGACACGAGACCAGGTACAGCGCCATTTTTTGAACGGTTTTAGTCACGCGGATGTACACTTACGCATGTGATCGAGTGCGACGCCATCTTTAATCGGTTTTTAGTCACGTGTTTCGATTGTATACCTTAGACATATGACCGGAAGCATCGTCATATTTGATCAGGTGTATCGTTATACTGTCAGTACGCTCTGAGTTATCTTCCAGTTTCCCTAAAGACATGTCTAAACACGTTCACGTATGTTCACTCCGCCGACATAGCCCTGTGGTGAGTCACCCGATCGATCACCTTCAACTGATGACGATGCTGCTGTTGATGATGATGATGATGATAATGATTTTGTTGGTGGTGTTGGCTGATGCTGATGATGGTAATCCTGCTGACAGAGACCGCAGAAGATCATGGTTGTCGGTCGTTCAGAAAGACAACGGCAAGCTTGTCCAAGAAGGATGAATGCTGGGACTGAGTGCAACGTCCTGTAAATGCAATGCGTTACAACTTGACTGCAGTATGTAATAGCCAGACACAACTATAGTACAAGGCATAGTTTTGGTCGTGAGGTGACACGGCGAATCATGATAGCACACGACCAACCAATCAATGTTAGGGCTGAGTGCAACGTCCTGTAAATGGCTTGTCTTACAGCTTAACTATGCTATGTAAAAGATAGACACACAGGTATAGTGCAAGACCTAGCTTTGGTCATGACACGGTAAAACATGGTGGCACACGACCAACCAATCAATGTTGGGGTTGCATGCGACGTCCTGTAATTGATAGCGCACACACACGCATGTACATACACGCACGCCTACGCATGTGACATGACTGCCACTCGTTCAATAAGACAGCAGCAATCTTACCCAGCAAGCACACCACTCCATAGAATGTTGGGGTTGATTGTGGTGTCGTGTAATTGATAGCACACCCGCGCCCACACACGCACACACACACACGTGCGCTAGCGCACACGACCTGACTGTCGGTCGTATATAATGACAATTGCAAACTTGCCCAGCACACACGAAACTCCAAAGAATGTTGAGTTTTACTGTGATGTCGTTTAATTGATAGCACACACGCGCGCGCATGCATACACACACACACGCGTGCGCGCGGGCGCTCGCGTACGTGTCATGACTGTCGTTCGTCCATAATGATAATGGCAAACCTTGCCTCAGGAAGTCAGACACTCCGTAGAATACTGAGGTTGACTGTGATGTCCTGCAATTGATAGCACACCCGCCCGCGCGCATGCATACACACACGCACGCGCTAGCGCACATGACCTGACTGTCGTTCGTATATAATGACAATTGCAAACTTGCGCAGCACACACGAAACTCCAAAGAATGTTGAGGTTGACTGTGATGTCCTGTAATTGATAGCACACCCACGCACGCACACACGCCTACATGCGCGCACACATATGCACAGATGTCCTGATGGTCCACGCGTACCAATCAATGTTGGGGTTGTTTAAACGTTCTGTAAATGCATTGCATAAACAATGTTGGGGTTGCCTGCGACGTCCTGTAATTGATAGGACACACACACACACACGCTCACCCGACAGTACACCCACCACGCTTTGGTCGTGAAATTACATGGTACATCATGGTGGTACACGACCATTCAATCAATGTTGGGGCTGCATGCGACGTCCTGTAATTGATAGCACACACACACACACACACACACACACACACACACACACACACGCACGCACGCACGCACACGTGACATGATTGTCGTTCGTCCATAATGATAATGGCAAACTTGCGTAGCACACACGAAACTCCAAAGAATGTTGAGGTTGACTGTGATGTCCTGTAATTGATAGCACGCACACACACACACACACACACACACACACACACGCGCGCGCGCGCTTAGGTATACAGACATTCAAGGGAGGTCAGCACTTAAAATGGGAAACAATGGGAAACAATGGGCGTTATTACATGTGTAAGGGTTAATTTTTAATAAATTTTCTTTGTCTGGTATATTCATAAAGCAGATTTTCACCATGCGCATAGAGGCTATACCTGGGGATACGGAAAACATGTCGAATTAGCATTCTGAGCAGTGCAAAAGTTTATTAAGACGGTCATTACTTGACCTACTCGGGTTAGCTCGAGAGATGAACTAAATAATTGTCATATTGACTTCAGTCTTTTTCATCGAAGGGTCTAGACTGGGGTTCGATCACCCACCGCCGCGGTGCCCCCACACCCACCCGGTCGGATCGCGTCGGACCGAGGTGCACACCCGATCGGGCTGGATCGCGTCCGATCGCGCCAACGTCCGGTTCGTACCGGTTCGCGCCGGTTCGGGTACGGGGGACCTGGATAGGGGGACCTGGGTAGGGGGTAGCCATGGACCGGAAGTAGTCATCACGACAACCGGAAGTGGTCACCCAAGAAAAATAACCGCCGAAAATTCAAATATCTGGGTCATTTGCGGGCCGTTTTCACGGGGGGCCAGTGTGGGAGGTATAACATTCATATAGGAAAATACGACTTCCGGCCCCCTGGATGGCCCCCAAATACTACTTAATTACAACATCCCATACTACTTACGTGAAGCCCTCTCGCAACGTACCTTTTCTAAACTCTCATGACAGAGACCAGTCAAAAGTTAAACTTGCTTCTGTGTAACTTATAAAAAACCTTCTTATAACCTCTAGTGACAGAGAATAGTGCATACGGTGTTTGTAAAAATATACATTATTAATTTGCATCTTGTCTTTTTTTTTTTTTTTTTTTTTGCATATTGTCCATATACTTATAACCGTGAAATTCTCTGCATGCTCCAAATTAATACAATTTGCTGTGGTGATCTGTTTATTTGACACCACAATAACTTCTATCTTTTTTTTTTTTTCAATGAGATAATTTGAAATATAAATGTCACTGATAATGAACACGCACGTGTTAACTGATTTCCACTTAATATTCTGCAGTAATGATCCCTTTCTTCTACGCTTTCCATGTTGTTCTACTAATATCGACAAAAGAAGTCCATATGTATTGATGTTTGTTGGCATCGTTTGAAAACTCCATGAGACCACCGACTAAATATGTGTGTGTACATGTTTGTCTCTATAGACCAATGCTGCCGTCTGCACTTGACGAAATATGTGGCAGTAATATGTTCGAACGTCTGTTTTGCCTGTCCACATGTGCATACGGATGATGAGACACTAGTGTAATGATGAGTAGTAATTAGTGCTCTCGTCTACGAGCACTATAATCTTGGGTTAGTGTTATTCTTCTTCAGTGATCGACTAATGCTATCGTCTGTTCAGTTATGCTTCAAGAACAGTATATTGCGCCCGAGATTTTCACCTACCACAATTTCGTCTTGCGCACTTTTTATCTTTTACTATTAAACGGCGTGGCAATCTGGTGTAATTATGCAAACGGACCATGTTTAATTTACTTGTCTACTATCCCACCTGGAGGCTGGGTAATGGCTATACCCTTGCCAGTCGGTATGGTTGTCATGGGTTTGAATCCACATCGTGTCTGACTTTTAAACTAAGCCTGAACACCTACGTAAGAAGGTGTCAATTGAAACGAGAAAAAGAGTGTTGAGGGGATACATAGAGCCTGTTCTTTTGTATGGATGTGAAACTGGACAATGAGCAGTCAAGCTGAAAAGCATCTGATGGCTGCAGGAAATGTGGTTTCTGAGAAAAATGCAAAGAAATACCATGGACAGACAGAAAAACCAATGACCAAGTACTACAGGAGACAAATGAACATCGTAAACTGATTAGAGAAATTAGACGTAGACAGTCAAAATTTTTTGGACATGTTATGAGAAGAAATGGAATGGAGAACTTAGTGACAACTGGCAAGATCGAGGGGAACAGACCAAGAGGAAGACCGAGAGGAAAATACCTGGATGGCTTGGCCACATGGCATGGACGAGACAGGAACACTGAGCTGATCCACGACACTGGTGATCGAGTGAAATGGCGAGTCATGACCGCCCACGCTTTCCGGCATGGCACATGATTGATTGATTGATTGAACACCTACGTCTTACCAGGGAGTTACTTGGAAAGTGAAGGCGACCGGTATAATATTGGCCACATCAGCCCTGGGTAATCTACCACCATATGTCCAATACTCCTTAAGTTGTGTGAAGCGGTCATTTTCTTATCTTACGTACGTACCTACTACGGTAATGATGTTATATACAAAGTGTTAGACACATGCCATGTCATATAGTGTCTAACCCTGTCAGATCCAGAATGTTCTCGCAAATACCTAGTTGATCGGTAGTCTCGCTGACTTGTAAGAAAAGATACTTTATTTTACTCGTTTCAAAACCATTAGCTCACAACAGCTGCACATTGGAGCAATAAAGTCGAAAAATCAAAATCAGAGTTGTATTTCATTTACTGTTCGGTCGTCTGAATCCTGAAAAAGGACTGCCATCTCTGGGGCTTGGTCTTGGGAAGAGACTCAAACCCCTCTTCCCCCATCGATGGGGACTGTTTCAAAGCTCTATATTCCCTTGCCAAGCGCAGGAACCAGCGGGGCATGCCCGATTAATTTTCAGCATTCTTCTATAAAACCACATCTCCAAGGCTTCCAGGGATGTTTTCGCCTCTTTACTAATTGTCCAGGATTCGCAGCCGTATGTTAAAACTGGTTCTATGTAACATGCAAGAACTATTTTTCTAACTGTCAAGGATAGTTCATACTATTATGAAAATCAATGCAAAAAGATCTACTCTCAAATCGACTGCGGCTGACTTCGAAGACGATATGACGGGGTTGTGACGCTACTCTAAATACACATTTGTCACAAGCGCCGACTGAAAGACGCTATACTTAATCATTCTAATCATATATAACAAGATAGCCGCCCTCATGCTACCAGCATCTTGTAAAGTTTATGTCTGCCATTCTGTCATATGAAAAGTCACCTTAAATTACTTCCCTAATTCCCTCTTAATGCATGCCGCCGAACGAGATAGGACCGACTAAATGAAGTCATATTCGGTCTGATTCACATGTCAAATCGCATCTGGCTTCACATCTTTATCCTCTCAAGCTTCACGTTCGGCTGTTCTTCCCCCGGCATATTCTGGTGAACACTGGCTGTAAGAACTGCCTATCAATAAGGATGCGAGAAATAAGGACAATCTTCGGAACTGGAAACGACATCTAGAGAATTGGAATAAATTTAGCATGCTATTAGTGGCTGAGATCTTAGGTTGTATCTGGTCTGGCCTGTATGGCTTTTTATTAAACGTTTTACCTATCTTGACATCCCATCTACATATCTACTTACTTACCACTTATCAAGCTGAAACTTTCAATCTATCTATCTATTTCATGAGCTAAATAGGAAGCTAAACATCTATAGATAAATGACGGGTAGATGGACGAATGTATAGATAAATAAGTACGTTGATGTGTCTGTTACTTTTATTGTTTGTATTTATTAGCTAATTGGGCCATAAATTTCCCGAGGCATCCGTTTCATGAGAGACAATTTAAAGTAAAACGTAAAATCATAAATCTTAGCTAGACCTGACCAGGCACGGTGGTATAATAGTTAGGACGGTATGCTGACGATGGTATGAATAGGCTAGGGATCGAGGTGAAATCTTGATGTTCGCTACTGGAGAAAAAGACCTTCGAGTATTCAAAGCTACACAGTGTGATGGTCCCAACACTTCACATATTCACACCATGTTCATACTAAGAGACTTGTTTTGTTTTTCAACTTGACCAGGCCCCAGTGGCAGGCAGACCAGGGTGTCAGGCTGCGAGATGGCAAGCGGGCCCTTTGATGCCCTGATGAAGTGAGCCCCCTGAAAGACTGGACAATGTGTTATCATATTAATGTTAAATAAATAAATGTTTGCATATCCTTTACAGGACATCGCTGTCAACATCAGCATCTTGCAGCTGATTGTTGATTTCTTTGGGAAGATTACGCTCAGTAGTTTTCTATTGCTTTCTGAGGGCCGGCTCACATACCCCGTAAGTTACCGATGCGATTCGAACCACTGCTGATTCTCACCGTCGTCACGTTATTTACGAGAGTATACGAGATTGCGGAGAAAAGTTGCTAACCTCTAGGCCAGGAAGCCGGCTGTATTAATGTTAATACAACCAATATTTTTAAACCCAGTTCACTACTGCCAGGCCTCATTTGTTGTTCAACATCTAAAGAAGAAATGACATTAACCACTGTTGAATCTAAATTTAGGCTGTCACCACGCAGGAAACCATATTAATGTGGCCATAAGTCGTTTCTAATCGTGTGTGTGGTGTTGTGGGATTTCAGTATTTTGTCTGCGATGTAACATATCATCTTGAATTTGGTGAAAGGAGAGAGCAAAGGAGGAACTACCTAAAGAAAGCAACGTCCGGCTAGAGACTTCCCGCACAAAGGGCGTATCAACATATAGGCAGAGGTCAGCAATGCTGAATGGTTAAGAACGCTGGTTCTTACACAGCCGGTTTGTTGATGGTGAGGTAACGGGTTCAACCACTACACTGGTCAATACTTCTGAAGTCGGACACTGATAATAGGGAAAGCTAATCCGCATGCAAAAATCAGTCCAGTGCACCAGAAGTAGAATCACATGTATGGACAACACCTGAGTTCAAGGCGAGAGAACATAAACAGAAAACGTTTTATTTCTTACTCCAATTATGTATCGATAAATTACAGTTGTTATATTGTGATAACAACACCAGATGTCTTTAGCACAAGCATCAGAAACTTCATTTTTGTTATCTTATTGCTATTCGGCAACATAGTTTCTTCCACATTGTATAGACGATTAATTTTGTAGACAGCCACCCACATACAATTCACAAAAAATAAGTCATTCCAATGGCAAGTTTTTGAGTTTGACAATTCTCGTGGTCTGTTCATGAATATATTTGAAAGAAATGCATTGCACCAATAAGAGGGGGTGTGCCAAGTAGCAGGTGTGACGCAATAAGATAAATTAGATATGTCAGAGAATCCACAAACCAAAATGCTAAGAAATCCAAGCACATGACGTGTCAACACAGAAACGTCACCAAAGATTGTCAACAACAACAAAGGGAGACGGACTTGGGAGATTCTTCGGAGCGGCAGCTCATGTTGATTTGGGAAATATCGGTTGGCTAAGCACAGGCTTTATATCGCATTAGTAGGCTGAATTGGTAATTGGAATGGACGAAACAATCTGTGGACACAACGTGCATCGAGGCCACAAATAAACAGGCAGACAAACGCAGAATCTCGATGTCTGAAAATTGGCAGAAAGGACATTGCGAAGATAGAGAGAAGGACGCCGTGTGGACGGGCAAGGACATTGTTTAGAACTCGAGTGCAGATGGCTTTGGACATGTTACTAATATTAAGTCTAATTGTAATACTGCCGGCCTGGCCAAAACAGGCACAGTATGTTATTATTTATTATTGTCGTTGTTACAAGCCTGAACACTGCGGAAAATAAACACCGTTTCAACTTTCAAAGTCCATTGGAGTAGATTTCCTTCTTCAGTTCAGGTTTGGCTTCTTAAACCTGCATTTGACGACTGTTGTTTACGAGCCGTGTTCTGTTATCAAGCATTCTGTTATTGCATTGTAGGAATTATATTATACCCCGAGATGTCGTTTGGCAGGGTGGGGGGGGGGGAGGGGGGGCGGCCTTAAGGCACATTTTGCTGCACAGTCCTTGCTGCACGAGTGTTATTCTTCTTTATAATTTCACACGCATCCATAACAACATGTCACAGTATGATAATTCTCTCACTCCCTTTAGTTCTGCCTCTTATTGCACTGTTGGTATATTTTTAAATTCTGTCTCTTATTGTGTTGTTAGTATATCCTTTATTCTGTCTCTTATAGCGTTGTTAGTGTATCCTTTAGATCTGTCTTTCATAGCGCTGTTAGTATATCCTTTAGTTATGTCTTATTGCACTTATAATCCTTTAGTTCTGTCTCTAATAGCGCTGTTAGTGTATCCTTTAGTTCTGTCTCTTATAGCGCTGCTAGTGTATCCGTTAGTTCTGTCGCTTAATGTGGTGTTTGTGGTTCTGTTAGTTCTGCCTCTTATTGTATTGTTAATTTATCCTTAATTTCAGCCTCTAATTGTGTTATTGGTGTATCTTTCGT
>JACEFZ010001704.1:0-14141 GCA_014155875.1 Cepaea nemoralis
TTTTGTTTTTGGGGCCCTTAAGGGGGGGGGGGGGGGCAATGTTGTTTACACACCGAGTATCCATCTAATAATAATAATAATAATAATAATAATACCTTCGTATAATAGCCAGTCCTCTTATGGTAGACCAGTATTTCGCATAGCTAATAACAAGTGCCACACCATTATTTAATAATACCGAGTCGTGTAGTATTGATTGTTGCATTTCCCCCATGCCTTTATAATGCATATCTTTATATTGTTGCTGTTCTCAGTTAGCCTTGAATGATGTGTGAATGAAGTAATGTATGAAATAGAGTGTTAGAAGGGCAGAATGTTAGACGGGCCTGCGTGCCCGATTCTTAACCCTTTGAAAATAAAGTTTGTTCTTTCATCCGTTCGTTCGTTCGTTCGTTCTATCTATCTGCCCGCTTGTCCACCCGCCTCTCTCTCTCTCTCTCTCTCTTCTCTCTCTCTCTCTGTATGTATGTCTCTCTGTATGTCTCTCTGTTTGTTTTTTCATCACGTGTCTGTTTGTTTATATATATATATATATATATATATATATATATATATATATATATATATATATATATATATATATATATATATATATATATATAATGGAACATCTATATCTATAAAAGGTAATGTGTATCCGGATGTATTTGATGCGTTCGCAAACGGTCCATCCGATTGAGATGAAATTTTCTACATGCTTTCTTTTCTTTCCCGTGCAGCCAACTGTCATAGTTTGTTAGTGTACTAACAGCTATTTACTTACTAAACTTCAATATTTTAATTTGCATTATCATTTATATATAGCGAGAGGATTTAACTCAAGAAAAGTTATATCAAGGGGCATAACTTTTAATAGCATTGCTATATATTTTATATATAGATTGTTGCATTGTTATCAAAAGTTTATAAACTCTTTTTCTACAGTTATTTACAGGCATGTGCGTTATAATAAATAATAATAAAATCTTTAAGGCATTTTCAAAGTTTTCATAAAAATAATGCATCTATTTAAATAGTGAAGATTTTCTAACCCATCTTTTTATATTCAAAGAAGTTATCTACAGTCATGTAGGTGATTCTTCTTCTGCATTCATCCGGAGGTTTTTTTTTCGGACGTGACTGCGTAGTGCCTGTTTACAGCAGAGCTGCGTTCTTGCGCCATTAGGCCGACACATCCGACTTCTGCGGGCATTTGTTGACCGGGTTAACCTTCCCGGATGTAGCTGATTAAAAACAGTTTTCATTAAAAATAATCGATGGTGTGTGGAAGGACATTCTTAAGTTAATTTTGTTTTTGTTCATACTTTATGCATAATATTTAAGTATATTTTGTAATTTGTTGAAACGCATTGCACACCGATTCGACACACAAACGCCGTGTTAAACAGCCCTACACAAATACCATACACCCAGCACGCCTGTTAAAATACTAAAAGAAAATTGCTTTTGTATACAATTAACGTTTTTAGTTGGCCACGTGTGTGGTGTGAAAGAGAGCATATGGTGTGTGGAAGGACATTCTTAAGTTAATTTTTGTTTTGTTATATGAATTTAGCGAGACGCTCCCCGCCAGGGGCTGGGCGAAGCCGGGCCGGGTCAGCTAGAAATATACAAACAACAACAACGTTATGTCAACTCACTCCCAACTAGCCTGTTCACGTGGCTGTCTCAGTTCAACTTACGCAGAACAACGAGAATACAATTTTATGGGGCAATACGATCATCTATCCGGCTCTGGGTGGAACCTGATGATGCTGAATGTGTTGCTAAAGGTGGTGGAGACTAGTTTCCCCGAAAACTGCACCCGTGAACCGAACGACGCGGGCCGGAATCAAATCTGAGCGCCAGACAGGCAGGTACTACGTCACGGAGAACAGAACCAGGTAACAAGACATTGTGTGTTCCAAAATGAACATCTGCATCTTAACACACACACACACAACACATGCACACACACACTCGCCACACACTCACACACAAACGCACACACGCTCACAAAGAGGGTAATAAAGAACTAACGTAAGGAACAAAGGTGTGCCACAATGGGATTTCCGTCTGTGCTTTTTTTATGTCTGTCTGTCTGTCTATCTGTACAACAACTGGTTGTACGACACCTGGAAATTATTTCCCCTGGTGTATATTATTGACGCAGGTGCTGTGGCTAAGGGCGGTGAACGCGTTTCACAATTCCCTGACACACAGAGTCGAGGGTTCGACATCAGCCGTAGACGATCTGGAAGCAGACTGCCTTGCGTTAAATTCGATGGTATGAGCGTCGGTCGTTAAGAAATCAATGGCAAACTACTGAACACAAAATGGCCTAGTAAATCGTAAATTAATTGCGACGAGTTGTAAAGGACATACAGCTAATTATACGGGGTGTTTGTAAAGTCTCATTACACTTTGATATAGAACAAATTTGAAAAATCAAATATATGACGTCATCAAAAAATGTGCTCCACAGTCCATCATGAAACAATATGCAGCGAATGGCTGTCGTCTGCTGAGGTAATTCTTTGCACTCCAACGGATTGGTGTTATTAACGAAATAAAGCATTTTCAAAATGGTTCTACATACACAGTGTAGTGAGACTTACATACACCTGGTATTATTGGCAGAGGGTCAGCATCGACTATAGGTTTACGCACCCGAGCTTAAAGCTTGTTCGCCGACGACGGGGTCGTGGGTTCATGTCTCACGCCGGTATGTTGAACTTCAACGTTGACATCTTGCTCAGAAAGCACTGGCAAACTACTGAACGTAAATCAACGCGGGATTTAGCGCAACGTCCTACTAATGACATGCAACATTTTTATAACTGGCATTACAATATAGATATAGGATTTATTTTAATGGCTTTTAAAATTAATTTTTAATGGCACGGGAGTCTCTGTGGCGAAGTGGTCAAGCCGTTTGACTCGTGTTCCGAAGGTTGTTGGTTCGATTCCGGGCCGCGCCCTTCGGTTTACAAGTTAAATTATTCGGAGACTCCTGTGGGTCGCCGCTAAAAGCTACGGAGTTCGTGCTTTGTGCGACGCTTTCCGTGCTGCGGAAAGAGACCGAGCGATATGGGATAAAACCCAGTGCAATGAAGTCGACCCTGTCGACTTTTAAGCGACTTTTTTTTTTAATGGCTGTGAGGCGTTTGAAAATATTGCCTTTCCAAGTTAAGTATACACCCTCTGCGAACTCATGCAACATAAAAGGTAAATACAAAATTTGGAACGGCAGTATTTTCAAAAACCCCACAGTCATTAAAAATGCAACCTGTATTTGATTCTGGCTAGACTAACCAGGCGTCGTTAAGCGATCCTGAGACTAGAGTCAAGGTCGTTAAATTTGATGAATCAATGTTGTTGTTTACACACCGAGTATTCAAAAAATTGATGGCGAGGTAGTGGGTTCAACACCTGCACCGGCATTAAATTGGAATTATACGTTGACTTCTCGTTCAGAAAGCAATGGCAAACTACTGAACGTAAAATGTCCTATAAAAAAACCTAGATCGATCGCAAAGTCGTAAAATGTTATAATTCATGCGCTGCATATTACATGTCAGAGTTGATTGGGCATGGTTCCTGGACAGAAAAGACAGGGATGGACCAGCATGAAGATGGACACAGGGCATTGAAGACATCTCGGGCATGACAGTGGCGACAGATTGGGGATATTCAGGTCCTTCCGTAGTGAGAGCGACGTACCGCAAATGATCAGCTATAGTAAAGATGGACTGATGGATGGATGGATGGATAGGAGGGGGGATCTGGTATATATATATATATATATATATATATATATATATATATATATATATATATATATATTGCACACAAAAGTGGAAACACACACCATTAACCTACTCCTATGTATCTACATATTTGTGGTGAGTGATTATGTTCCAATTCAAATATTGCTATTTGTGTCCATTGCTTGCAGGCACAGAAATAGAAATAAATTAGAACATTAAATAGGTATGTGCAAATTCGGATAAATAAGAAGAATGTATAAATATTTACAGACATATTCACATAAATAAAAAAGGATGTATAAATAGGTACGGATAAATTCACTTAAAACTCTGTCTCTTTCCGCAGGGCTGCCTGCCGAAATCGTCGCATAAAGCACGAACTCCGTAGCTAAAGCGATGGATCCCCCTGCAGTCTCCGAGAAAACTACACTCGTCAACCGAACGTCGTAGCACGGGATCGAATCCACAGCTTTCGGAATGCGAGGAAATCGGCGAAACCACTTTTGCTACGGAAACTCTCTCGCGTAAATACTGACCATAACGACTTAACTAGGGAAAATAAACCCTCCACTCTCAGTGTCAGATATATAGGGTAATTTTGTAAGATAATATGAAAGCTATCGACGAAGAAAAATAAAACAGGGCAACAGTGGAGAAAATAAAATAAATAAGAGTTTTACAGTAACGAAAAGCTCATATTTCTCATTTTCTCACTTTCACTCTGTTCGAGCATGTGTGGGTGGATGTGAGATTTGATCTATTTACTGGTGCCTTTTGTGTTTCTCTGCCTCTTCTTGTCTCTTTTCTTTCTTTCGTTCTTTCTTTCTTTCTTTCTTTCTTTCTTTCTTTCTTTCTTTCTTTCTTTCTTTCTTTCTTTCTTTCTTTCTTTCTTTCTTTCTTTCGTTCTTTCTTTCTTTTCCCGTTTTCCTTCTACTTGTCCTGATTCTTATTCCTTCTTTTTCCGCCTTCATTCACCAATACTATTTTTCCTCCTCTTCTCCTGTTTCTTCTTGCAATGTCTTCTTCTTCTTTTATTTCCCCCATTCTTTTCCTTCCGTCCTCTCGTCTTTATCGCTCTGCTTCTTCCTCAATCTTTGCGCAATTGCCTCAACTACCCCTAGCTTGTATATTCTTGATATCCTTTTCATGTTGATGTTAAAATAAACAATAATAATCTCACGGGTTCGAAAGCACCAATGTTAACATCTGATAGTTTAGTTTAGTCGACGGATCAAAATGACGGCACACGGGTGTAACCCATAAGTGCTCCGTTCTACTCCTAACTCAAGGCTGAGTCCGGAGAATCTGAGCTCAGTGCACGAACTCCGTAAGCACCGGCGAGGAACCTGAAATACATTGGGTAGATTTTTAACTTTTAAATTTTGCCCAGGCAGCGCCATTAGGCTACTCTTTTTCGATTTCCAACTGCCAAGGGATTTACGAGCGTCCGATCTCTCTCCCAGAGGCCAGGGACAATTGTGTTACTAAAAGTCCACGTGAAAATAATCCCGGTCCTTACCGGGGCTTGAAGCCTTGAACCCGGACCTCCAGCACTCGAGGCGAGACAATACATACAAAGATCGAATGCTTAGAACGGTATGACAGGATTACCAATGTGGACCTCGTGTGCGATGTTCGTCCATCATGAATGACGAGGACCATTCATTACACTGCATCTTTTGATGAGGAACGAATGACTTGCGCTTTAGTTTTGTATAGCGAGGTAGTGGTCGCGCAACTCCGTCGTCCCCGCTCTCTCGTCTGTGTCCATCTGGCTCCAGTGGCGAGCATGGCAAGACGACTGGAAGACGGACACAGATGCAGTGGACGTTAGGCAGCCACGGCCAGTTATCCCTGTATATATTGGCTCTCGAGAGCCTCGTGCAAACGGCCCTTCCGTCAATTCCTTTAATTTTCAGTTTTAAGACAAGCGTAGCGACAAGCAATGAGCGTATGATTACTGATAGGATCCACAAGATTTCCTTCGCCGAAGACGGACTGACCGCCAGAACAGACCACACGCATATGAGGCGAGAAGCTGCCCACAGAAGATATTGCTCGTCTAGGTTGCGAACAGATCTCCCGATTTACGGTTGAGCCTCACCAGCGCACAAGTGCACATGGCGACTGACAGGACAGACGTTCATGCACACGCAAGCCAAGAGTAGCATCGCTAAAGCGCACCCTCCCGGTACAAGGTGATACATGCAAAACCACTGGACGCCTACCGACGAGATTTCAAGCTACGCCGACAGGACTGACCGAAAAAAAAGCTATACCAGCTTACTGACTGCAGGCCCACTACTCATCGAGAGAGAGAGAGAGAGAGAGAGAGAGAGAGAGAGAGAGAGAGAGAGAGAGAGAGAGAGAGAGAGAGAGAGAGAGAGAGAGAGAGAGAGAGAGAGAGAGAGAGAGAGAGAGAGAGTGGGCGCTTATCGAGACTTTGTCGAACGGTCGTACAAATTTTGCTCTTTTTCCCGCTCAAACCACGACCCTGGCTGCACGATGCGGTTACATTCTCGAAACGTCTGCCTCGCTAACTTGCGTTGGCTGGGAAGATCCCATTTTGGTGCACCTCACACAGCCATCCGAGACAACGAACGGTAGACGCGGAACTGATCTAGCGAACCAGACCAGCCCTCACTTAGTGAGGTAGTCAAACACCAGTGATCAAGAGGTGAAGTGGAGTGAACTAGACAAACACCGATGAGGTTTCCGGTTTCAAGATGGCGACGGACGGTCGTGTTGTTTTGTGTTCGTTAACTTTTTCGAGTAGGGGATGGATTTATTCATCTCTTGCGTGTAATTGGTGTGCCAGGATGTAAAACCAGGAGTTTCTACTCAAGATCTGCGCGGGTGCTACGGAGTTCGTGCATCGAGCGAAGCCATCCTTGAGTGAATTTTCAGCAGCGTGTGTGGTTCTCAGCAGTCTGTGTTTACGTTTTTTCAACATGGCGGAAGAACGTGTGTTTTCGGAGCGGTCAGCAGTCAACATAACGAAGCGGCGTGGTAGCCGCGCAGGGACAAAGAAGCAAGGTAAGCGAGGTGGTTTGAGACGTTTTAGACTCAAGTGTCACCGTCTAGGACTCAGGAACATCCGTATTCTATTTTGGAACTGTGCCAGTGTAAAACAACGGGGCTCTATTTTAGAAACCCTAGTTTACAGGAACGACATTGTAGCACTCCAGGAGACGAGACTGGGCGATCAGCTACTCCGAATTGCCGGCTTCAAATGTTTCTACAACAGACGACATCTGGGAACGGCGATTCTCGTTCGCGACAGCATGGTGGCGTCAGAGCTAGACATGTCCAGTTGGGACAGTGACGATATACAAATACAGGCGTTGAGAGTTCATTCCAGTATACCATTCGTGTTGGTTAATGTTTATGCCCGCAATGCGAGTATGGACGCCCAGAATTGGCAGTACTTAAGTGGCATATTAGGCCACGAGAGAAATGTTATTTTCTGTGGTGACTTCAACGCTAAAGGCAGATCATGGGGAAACACTTCCTCCAATACACAAGGGGAGGAGCTCGAGACTGCACTGGAAACCATCGACCTGGTTTGTATCAACAGTGGCTGTGTCACCAGGACAGCAAGCCGCCCAGGCGATGAGGACAGTGCTATTGATCTGGCGCTAGTTTCACCTTCACTCACTACAGTGTGTAGATGGGGTGTCCTAGGACACCATGGCAGCGACCACCACCCTTGCAGCATATTGGTGGAGAAAGGCAGAACCAGGCAGCACAAGCTAAAGGTAAAGACGTTCCAGTATGACAGTACAGGGCAAGATGTGGTGAGTAAAATAAGACGTGACAAGAGCAGAACGTTTCAGGGCAGGAAAAAAAGCTGGGAGCAGCCACCGTGGTGGAGTTTCGAGGTGGAGAAGGCTTGGGTGGATAAGCGTAGTGCTGTAAGGAGATGGCAAAATGCCAAGAAGAACAGAGCTGGTCATCCTAGTCCCTGCTTGCACTTAGAAAGAGAGATGCACACAAAAGTAAGCTATTTCAAAAAACTGGTCAAGGTGGTTAAAAGCGAAAAATGGGCAGAGGTGTGTCAAAGAGTAAGCACAGACAAGTCACTGAAATTGTTCTGGCGACTACATAAAAGCATGAGTGGTGTAGTCAAGAATAAGAGCATTTCAGACTTCCAAGGTGCTGACCTCACCTGGCAGAGGACTGACGAGGACAAGGGCAAAGCCCTCTTTGAACGATACCTTGAGCAGGGCAACCAGACAGACATGGGAGGCCGAAATCTGGCCAAGGAGGTCACCTCAGACAGACGCAAGGCCCAGAACACTTCGGAGGAAGACACAGTGACAGTGAAAGAAATCAAGGCTGTGCTTCGACGATCAAAAAACAGTGCTCCAGATCCTGATGGCATAAGATACGACGACATAAATAGGTGTACCGACAATTAGCTAGAGAAACTAGCAGACATGTACAACAACAGTATAGGGAGTGCTAGCATCAAGGAGGAATAGTTACACAGCTATCTGATTCCCTTGCCGAAGCCTGACAAAGACCACAAAAAAATTCAGGGATATCGAATTATAACCATGCAGAATACAATAGGCAAGCTGCTGGAGAAGGTAATTGCCAGGAAAATATCAAGCCAACTAGAGAGGCAAGGTGTTTTCCCACCTACCCTGGTTGGGGACCGTCCAAAAAGAGAAACCTGGACCAATGCAGCAGTCTTTGCCCATGATGTCTATGAAGGTTTCCACTCAGGCACTGAAACCGTTGCTGCAGCGATTGATCTTGAGGACGCATACAACAGAGTACCACTGGATTTTTTAATGTTTCAGCTTCTTGAACTAAACGTAAGTCCATTCCTCCTTAGTTGGATCGCTGCAGCCCTCTTCCAACGGAAAGTAGTTTTTAGATGTGGCAGTTGGACTTCGGAACCAACAACAATATATCCTGGCGTACCACAGGGATCACCATTATCGCCGGTACTGTTCAACGCCTACACAGTGAGAATCACCAGTGAGCAGATCACTGGACCTGGCAGGACATTGTCGTATGCCGATGATGTTTTAGTGTATCGTCAGGGTAAGGATAGAGAGGAGGTTGCTGTGGAACTACAAACCGAACTCAATCGCATAAGTACTTGGTGTGATGAAGCTGGGGCTATGGTCAACCCAACAAAGGCAACAGTGACTTGGTTCTCGTTGAATAATCATATTGTCAACAATCCAACACCAACTGTAATGCTGTGTTCAGAGACGGTGGAAAGAACGCAGGCAATGAATTACCTGGGGATACGGTTTGATCGAAGCCTTGCTTATAATGTGCACATAGACCAGGTGATAACAAAGGCCAAGCGGGGTTTGGCAGCGATGCGGGTGATGGCGGCAGCAAACTGTGAGCAGCGCCATCTATGTCTTCTGTACGAGGGGCTGGTCATGTCTGTTTTGGAGTATGCAATGGCAATCCTGACTCTCAGCCATAAGCAGATAGAAAGGATGGAAAGGATACAGAATGAAGCTATGCGCATTATTCTTGGATGTACAAGAGATATAGCATGCAGGGCGATGCGCTACCTTCTTGATTTTCCAACCATTGAAGAGAGAATACAAGTTTGCAGGGCACGCGCCTACCTCAGAAATAACGCAAACACACAACATCCACTGCATAGTGAAATTAAGGAAGGTGAAGGGCAGCAGGTTAAAAAGAGGACGGTCGTGGATGGGTCAAGCCGAAGACATTCTTCAACAGGTGTGTTCACTTGAGGACTTAGAACCTGGCGAGGAGTGGGTGCAAGTGCCAACAGACTTCTGCACATCCTTTTCAGTTTGCATCCAACTAGATAGAAAATGCAAACAAGAAAATCCGGCTGCTGTTGAGGCTGAAGTACAAGCGTTGATTTTCGAGAATTCGCTAGACGACGCGGTCATCTACACAGATGGGTCGGTCGTCCGACATGTGAGAAGCTCATGGGCCTTTACAGCTCGGGCCGGAGGGAGAATTGTGAAGGAGGACTCTGGTGCTTTCACTGAAACCACAAGTAGCCTGACCATGGAAGTCATGGCAGTAAGTAAAGCAATAACATGGCTCGAGACACAGACATTCACTAGGGCTTGTTTCCTTAGCGACTCAATGAACATGATCAAGAGGATAGAGGAGGGGTCGATCCGAAGAGAATGGTTGCTGCCTCTGAAGCAGTCTCGGCTGGCAAAGATTAGTTTCATCTTCGTGCCAGGGCATGCGGGAGTACAAGGAAATGAGCGGGCTGACAAGCTCGCAAGTGAGGCTACTGTGGAGGGCGGACGCGCCATGGACCAGGCTGACATTCTGAATGCTCTACGAGAAGTGAGACTTTTGCGAGAACCAAGTGATGACTGTGAATCTACAACAATGGCCAGACTGCGGGAGCAGCAAATTAAAAGAGCGGTGGCCAAACAAGAACACTACGCAGGAAGCCAAAGAAGATTGATAAACCAACACAGAACTGGCGTCGTTAGCCGCTACACGCTGCGGGATTTGCTGAGGAGGGGATCCGAGCACTTATGGACTGAATGGTTCGATGTGCAACGAGGATGATCTGTCGACTAACTAACTAACTAACACCGATGAATGAAAAGGTGAGTAACAAACGCTGGCGATTGGCAGGACAAACATTTGGAAAACCCGAGAACAGTATAACTTGAAAGTCCTGTGTCTGGAATCAACAAGGCAAAAGAAATAGAGGAAGACCTAATAACATACGGAGAAGAGAAATAGTGAATCATATAGGGAAGAAATTGGCGGAGATGCATGGGGTAGACAAGTATATGACGGCTTGGGGTGGACTGGCTGAGAGCTTATTAATCAAAGGCAAATAGAGGGAGAAAGAAGAAGTATAAATGATAGGGATAGCTACATGGGAGCTATGTAAACGTCATAGAAGTATAAATGACAGGGATAGCTACATGGGAGCTATGTAAACGTCATAGAAGTATAAATGACAGGGATAGCTACATGGGAGCTATGTAAACGTCATAGAAGTATAAATGACAGGGATAGCTACATGGGAGCTATGTAAACGTCATAGAAGTATAAATGACAGGGATAGCTACATGGGAGCTATGTAAACGTCATAGAAGTATAAATGACAGGGATAGCTACATGGGAGCTATGTAAACGTCATAGAAGTAAGTATAAATGACAGGGATAGCTACATGGGAGCTATGGTAAACGGTCATAGAAGTATAAATGACAGGGGATAGCTACATGGGAGCTATGTAAACGTCATAGGCTTGCGACAGACAACGGAAGGACACAGTCTTTGGCCACACCACGATTACAGAAAACTGTATAGAATAGGGTAATATCTAGTAAGATTAATAAATGATCGATGGTGACAGACAGACAGACAGGCAGACAGGACAGGCAGGCAGACAGGCAGGCAGGCAGGCAGGGCAGGCAGACTGACAGGACAGACAGACTATGTGTAGTAAGTGCCAGACAGACAGGACAGACCAGACAGGCAGGCAGGCAGGCAGGCAGACCGACCGGACAGACCGACCGACCGACCACAGGCCAGACAGGCAGGCAGGCAGGCAGGCAGGCAGACTGACAGACAGACAGACAGACAGACAGACAGACAGACAGACAGACAGGCAGGCAGGCAGGCAGGCAGACAGACAGACAGACAGACAGACAGACAGACTGACAGACAGACAGACAGACAGACAGACAGACAGACAGACAGACGGACGGACGATCGGACGGACGGACAGGCAGGCAGGCAGATAGGCAGGCAGACAGAGAGGCTGAGACAGAGTGACAGACAGATAGAGGGGCAAATAGGAAGACATGCAGGCAGGGAGAACGAGAGAGAGAGAGAGAGAGAGAGAGAGAGAGAGAGAGAGAGAGAGAGAGAGAGAGAAAAGGAGTAAAAAAAGAATGGACATGTGACACCTGAAGTGAGACTGGAGTGGAACTGAAAGTAAAGGGACAAAGAGGAGTGGGAGAATGAGAGAAGAAAAAAAAGAGTGGGTGAGAATAGTGAGTTAGAGAGGAGAGAACGGGAGGCTAGAGATAGAAGATGGGGAAGAGTGGAATATGAGAGAAAGGAGTAGGAGGGCTATAGCAATGGTTACTCTGGAGGGTTAGGTGAGACTGGATGAGTTGGAGAGAGATAACTGGTAAGTGACAGATAGATTAGTACAAGTGAGGAACTGTGGGAGAGGGAAAGGGAGAGCGAGTGGGGGTAAGAGAAAGAGAGGGGTAAAAGAGAGAGAGAGAGAGAGAGAGAGAGAGAGAGAGAGAGAGAGAGAGAGAGAGAGAGAGATGGTGAGATAGCTAGGAGAACTATAATGGTGTCAGAGAGAAAAAAAGGACACTTTGAGAAGGAAACGTGAGAGAGGGAGGAAAGATAAGAGTAATGGGATGGGAGTTACAGAGGGCGAGGAGATAAGATGGGTAAGAAAGTGAGTAGAGTGAGAGAAAGAGAAGGGGAGAGGCGCGGCAGGTGAGAAATAATGGTAGTGTGAGAGAGGTGGGGATACGAGAGAGAGAGAGAGAGAGAGAGAGAGAGAGAGGAGAGAGAGAAAGAGAGAGATTACCGTGATAGAGAGAGTACCGTGAGATAGAGTGGGGGTGGGGGCGGTGGGGGCGGTGGGGGAGAGAAAGATTGTCTATATACAACCAGCGCGATTCCATTTAATATAATTGTGTGTTAGTGCGTGCGATCGTGCGCGCGCTTGTGTGTGTATGTGTGGGTTTGACAGAAGGAAACACATAGCTGGAGAGCAATTAGAATATGAAATATCGAGTAAATGTAAGAAAACAGTCTTGAAAACTGAAGCTACAAACAAACATGTGTTCCTCAACTAGATCACAGTTCTGCCGGATTAACTTTGAGAGGCTTAATTTCTCCATTGATTAGTGTTGGAATAAAATATATGGAAAGTTTGGCATCGGATTAATTGTTTCTTCCTGGGGTATAATCACAAGAAGCGATGACACCCCAAACACCAAAAGGATTGCGGGCGTAATGGAAAAGCTATCTCGGATAGACTTTAGATGTCTTGACACAAATGCCAAGTTGTGGGCGGATTGATTTCACGCCGACAAATATGGCCAGCACTCAGGCTGATTACGTGGGAATTACTAGCATACTTGGGCTATTAATAACCTGTGTTGATGATAAATATGTCTGTTCCAATGTGAAAATGCAAACATTTATCCACCATCCCTTTCCTATTTATCGTGTTGCTAGCAAATGAAAGAACATTAGTTATTGTATGTTATTATTTATGCATCTGCATCAACAGGCTGCCTGAAAACAGAAGATGGAAAAATCATAATAGAGAAGGATCGAATCTTAGATACGTGGTCAGGTCACACAAAAGAACTCTACAATGATACACGGGAAAACAGTTGGATAATTTTCATAATATGGAAGGACCACTAATACTGAAGATGGAAGTTCAGCATGCTTGCAATCAAATAAAAACCGGCAAGACCCCGGGTCCAGACAAAATCACAACCGAAATGACTAATGACTAAGAAGAGTATGGTATAGACAAAGTTACCAGATTGCTAAACAATATATATAATACTGGTTATATCTGTTAAACAATATATATGACACTGGTGATATTGCCAGTAAGTTAGTTGCATATTCTTTACAGCAGTGCTTCCCGAAGTGGTGGTCCTCAGACCGATGCCGGTACGCGAGCCCTTCTTTGCCGGTCCGCAAGGTGAGTTGAAAAAAAAAGTAAGAAAAAAGTTAAATATTTTCTCCTTTGAGGAATTGTTTAGAACTTTTTTAAAAACAAGATTGTCCTTTTTTTTCTTCAAAACATGATATCCTCACCGTTTTTATGGTGATTTAATTTTAAAATAAATTGAGCCTGCAGCCGTATAGCCCAAGTAGTATTTATTTTTAAGGAGAAGTGAATCATTGGTTCAATGAGAAAGTTAAAAAATAGTAACCAGCTGAGACCGCTACTAAAAGCCGGCCCGGTCGACGACATTTGTTTGTTGATGACGTGCGTTTCTTTTGTTTCCTATGTGACGAAAAGTGAGAAAGATGCACATTATAATTTGCTGATTGTCATAAGATGCAGAACATACGTGATTTTCGTTGTACGGTTGTCATATATTTTTTGAAGGGAAGTGGGAGATCACTGTAGTGCATTGCCCCATCTCTAACAAAGATGTAGAGCCCCATCCTCTTCTATCTTCAATAACCCCAGAATATGAACCTTGAGTTATCTGCAGGCCTCGTTTTGTTAAGTATTGTCTAGGAGATATAGATTATGGCCCTGGTAAGAATGGTAATTTACTAATTGGGAATTTGCCCCTTCTCCAATGATCTTTAGCTCTGGAGCCCCCTTTTAGTTTTATCAAATCTGAGGAAAGTCAGGAGAATTTTCTCAGCTGTTTAGATGAAGAAAC
>JACEFZ010001705.1:0-12500 GCA_014155875.1 Cepaea nemoralis
CCAGGCAGCGTTTGATACTTCATGACTGAGACCCCCCCACCTCTAGACCAAACAACTTGACCACCCTTGATCACCATGTACGACCCCTACTCTCCTCTAAAATTTATGTGGTACTCGCCACTTGACCACCGTTGACCCCCTTGACGATACTTGACTACTTTTTGATCACTTCCTGTCACACACGTACTTTTCCCTAAATTTAAGGGGGTTAACTTGACCACTTACCACCCCTTCCCATCCTTAAACCATACTTGCCACCTCTTGATCTCACCCATCACTAACGACCCTCCATACATTTAGGGGGTCTTTAAAACCACTTACCCCCCTTGACCACCGCTTGACCCCCTTTACCACTAATTTCCCAAACCCCTTTAATCTACCATTCATTACAACTACTTTCCCCCGACAATTTAAGGGTCACTCGACCATTTTGACCCTACTTGACCACTGCTTGACCACTAATTACCCCCCTTTTAATCATCACCAATCATTACAACTACTTTCCCAAAAATTTTTCCTCACTTGCCCACCACTTACCCTGCTTGACCCCCTTTGACCCAAATTTCCCACCCTTTAATCATCCCATATCTTAAAAACTATTTTCCACTAAAATTTTACCCCTTGACCCTGCTTGACCACCGCTTGACCCCTCTTACCCTGCTTGACCACCTCATGATCTCCCCTTTAAATTACAATACTTTCCCTAAATTTTCCTCACTTGACCACCACTTGACCACTGCTTGACCACTAATTTACCACCCTTTAATCATCACCATATCATTACAACTACTTTCCACAAAAATATTCCTCACTTGACCACCACTTGACCACTGCTTGACCACCGCTTGACCACTAATTTACCACCTCACGATCATCACCATATCATTACAACTACTTTCCACTAAAATTTCGTCACTTGACCACCACTTGACCACTACTTGACCACTTGACCACTGCTTGACCACGTCATCGCACACTTTAACCACCACCACATCACTACACGTACTTTCCCCTTTAATTTAAGTGGTTACTCCACCACATGACCACCACTTGACCACCTCTTGACCATTACTTGACCACGTCATCACACACCCTTAACTATAAGCGGTCACTTACTATGTTTTTTTTTCCCTTCTATGTATATATATTTTATTAACATTATTGTATACCTTACTTGAGTCGTTTGTTTTTTATTTTAATGTTTCATGTCGTATTTTTTTATGTCGTACCTATAATTACTTGACCACGCACGCCACCTATGATGAGTCACTAGACCACGCCACCTCTGATGAGTCTCTTCACAACGCCTACATTTTTGGGGAAAAAAGAGTTATCGCCCTTTGAGGATCAGGATCGATAAATGGTTGATTTATATAAGATCCTCAAAAATGCGCTGGATAATGTACCTATACACTACTATAGTGTCATTCCGTGCAATGTCTTTGATGTCATCAATCCATTTTCTTCTCGTGTGTCCTCTTGCTCTCTTATCAGATCTTCTTTGATTTAAGGCCAGTGCTGATAGTTTATTGTGTCGCATTCTAACAGTGGTTCTCAACCGGTAGGGAATTCCCCCCCCCCCCCAGTGGGCGGGGGGAAGGGGGGGATTTTAGGGATTCCTTGGGGTGGGGTTTAAGATTATTTCAAGATCGCGTTAATACAAGAACCGATTACTTGATATTGTTGTTCCCTTCATACTGTTCTGTTCTGTAGGTCTCACCCTTCTAAAATTCAATTTATAAAGTAAGTAGACCCACAAATCATGTTTTATGTGGACGTCTAGACTTGTTTTAGTATGTGCTATTAAATTTAGCTTCCATTATTACGTATACTGTTTAGGGGTTTTACGTTTTATTGTTAACAGATCATCCTCATTGCGCATCGAGCTATTATTAATTAGTGCTCAGACGCTCATCCTCCGTATCTCCCTCCCTCGGCGTGTAGCGACTGACGACACCAGTTCTGTGTTGGTTGATTCTTCTTTGGCTTCCCGCATGGCGCTCTAGTCTAGCTCGACCTCGTTAGATTTGATGTTCTTGCAGTCTGGCCAAAGTTTGTAGAATCGCATCCATCCCTTGAGTCATTTAATAGGTCACCCTCCCTGAAGGCATTCAGGATGTCAGCCTGGTCCATTGCTCGTCCGCTTACCACAGCAGCCAAGCTGGCAACCTCGTTTATCTCCTCTTACATCAGCGTGCCCTGGCACAAAAATGACACAGATAGTAGTCAGCCTTGACCTCTTCAGAGATTCAAGCCATTGCCTTCTGGCCCAGCCAATCTGTATCCTTCTTAGCAGACCAATGTAGTCGATGAGAAAACATGCATGGGCGAGCGTCTGTCTCCAGCCAAGCTATTGACTTTGTTACTGCCATAACCTCCATGGTTAAACTGCTCATACTCACGACAAAAGCTCCCTTGTCTTCCCAAACAATTCTCCCTCCAACCTGGGTCGTGAAAGTACACTAGCCCCGCCTGTGCCACACAACAATTCCCCTCCACCTGGGACGTGGAAACACATCAGCTCTGCCTGTGCCACACAACAATTCCCCTCCACCTGGGACGTGAACGCCTATGAGCTCCGCTTCTACCCCCACAACAGACCCATCTGTGTGGATGATTACATCACCTTTGGGAAACCTGTCAACATGAAGTGCCTGTACTTCTGTCTTGCTAGAGTCTGTGGCGAAGGCGTGGGAACGCGATTCTCATGCACGCATTCGAAATCAGCTGTAGGTGAAGTGAAAACAGACAGCACTCCGTTGATTTGTTACCAATTTTATGAGCGTCGGTTGTCTAGAAATCAATGGCAAACTACTGAACGTAACCTCGTCTAGTAAATCAATCAATTCAGGTGCCGTCTCCACAATAAAGGTTGGATGCATGGATTTCCAACGCTGTCTGTCTCTCGCCGTGATTGTACATTCTGTCAGAATGATGTTCGTTCATCTTTTGGTGTCATCTTCCCACTTGTAACGTTGTCTACCTCTTGCTCGCTTGCCTTCAACCTTGCACTCCAGTATGGTTTTTATAAGAGTGTTATGTCTTTTAACGTGGCCGAAATATCACTTGCCTTTTTATTTTATTTCTTTCATCAACTCTATTTTCATTCTCTAATACATTAGAAGCCGGTCACCCTGGCCCTAGGGGTTAGCGACTTTCTCCGTAATCCGGTATATCTACATGAGGAACGTAACTTGCGCTAGAATCGATAGCGGTTGTCGCCGCATTAGTGACTTGCGGAGTATTTGAGCCGGCCGCTCAGAAAGCAAACTACTGAGCGCAATCTTGCCAAGAAATCAACAATCAGCTGAAAGATGCTGATGTTGACAGCGATGTCCTGTAAAGGATATGCGAACAACAACAAAAAATAGATCAGAAACACCTAACGAAATGGTGGGGTTGAGTGCGACAACCTGTAAAGAACAAGCAACTAACTTGTAACTTCTGTCTCTACCGCAGTCTAGCCCTGATGTTTACAACATATGTGTCAGCTATTTCTCAATAACCTTGGTATTAAAGAGATGGACCTGAAATTCGTCGTCGCCTCAGACGTAGACATGCGCAGACCTGACATTTGCCGACATCGGTTCGCCCTACTGACCTTTGACACCAGGATCTGGTTCTATCGCCTTCCGGGAAGCTGGTTTTTCCCAGGAAGACAGTGTTAATGTTATTATTTTGTGAGTTGTGTTTATTATTGTAGATGCTGCCTAGTGAGACAAGGTGTTATTCTCAATCAATCAGGTGCCGTCTCCACAATGAAGGTTAGCTGCAATGGATCTCCAACACTGTCTGTCTCTCGCCTTGACTGTACATTCTGATGTTCTTCCATCTCTTGTTTATCTTCCCACTTATATCGTTGTCTACCTCTTGCTCGCTTGCCCTTAACTTTGCCTTCCAGTATGGTTTTTATAAGAGTATCATGTCTTTTAAAGTGGCCGATATATTTTTTTGGGAGGCTCTCTGTCCTCTGTCAAGACGGCCAGCTGCCAATCAACTGTCTAGTGTAACGACGTGGCATAGAAAAATAATGTTGCTCTAAATTCTGAGGTTTGATGTTACGGGTTAGCAGATCTCCTGGTCCACTAAATAAACTGATAAATAGCACGCCTCTGAAACTTGTTAAAGAATGTAAATATATAGGAATTATGATCACAGAAGATGGCAGAATAGACAGAAATCGAAATCAAATGTCAAAAAGCAAGTGCGCTTACATATCAACTATCACCCATACTCATAACATCCAAATATACCACTGTCCCTTAAACGACAGATAATAAACAGCATATTCACACCAACCCTGTGCTACCACTGGCAAACCTGGATATTATCCAAATCAACGCAAAATCAAAATCTGCGAGATGAGATGCTTGAGGAGAGCTACCAACTTAACAATCCGAGACCGAGTAAGAAATGATGCTATCAAACAGACAGTGGGATCAACATCTCGTGCGCAGACAAATATTGAAAGACAGAAGATCAAATGGTTTGGTCATCTCGTTAGAATGCAACACCAACAACTACCAGCACTGTGCCTACATCACAGAAGATCTTATAAGAGTGCAAGAAGACGCGTGAGAAGAAAATAGATTGATGACATTCTAAAAACAAAGTGTACAATCACATGGAATGACACTAAATAGGCGCTGGTGCGCCAATTAATCCTCCCCACGACGCTTGACGGCAAAATTGGAAGACGATGATGGTGAAGTTTACTGGGTAGGTACTCTGGAAAATCCGTGGCTATGGCGTTACGGGCGCAGTTCGTAATTCCGCGTACTCGGGTTTGAAACACAGCTGCAGACGATTTGGTAGAAATTCGTCTTGTGTTAGTTTTTTACGAAATGGTATGGATGCCGGTCGTTCAGACATCAATGGCAAACTATTGAACGTAAACTTACAAAGACATCACAACAGCAAAAAAAAAATGCTGGTGTTCACTGCGAAGTACTGTAAAGGATATGCAACTAACTGTTAACTCTGGAAAGATGCTTTCTTCGTGTTATTTGTGTGAACGACCCCAACCCACTCGCACTCCCCATAAAACATTTAATTTTCATAGGTTGTGTATTTTATGCTCCATATAACTATTTCTAATGCCGGGTGAGTCTTGACAAGATAGGACATGTGGACAACTGTGGGTATTTTAACTATTTACATTTCCTCAGCTTTACACAGTTTACACACAAGACGGCGTAGATTAGACATGCAACCAACATCCTTATAAACAGACGAAACAAATCACAGAAACAAACGCCACAAGACAGTACAGATAGCACAAATAGTGAAGACACTGGAACTGAACTCCAGCACTTGTGTTAGAAATCAAGTGCTCTAACCACTAGGTTACTCGACTCCAGTATGGCTGTTATTTTAGTGGTGTACATCAAACATTACAATCAACCGACTTAACGTCCTTGTACTACAGCCTCGTTTATGAGCGGAAATGTTCTTGATACTACTATCTGTTGTGATTTCCTTTAAATACAAGTGATTATCTAGTGTGAAAACACAGCCCCATCCTGTCACCCCTTCTTCATAAACTTTGAGCATGTTCTAACCTTAGCTCCTTGACTACTCAGTAGTTCTCATATTTCGTCAAATGCTACCACTTGATTTTTTTTTTTTTTACATCGCAGTCGCTGAAAGAATAATAGCGTTTTAGCTCTTAAATTTCCCTTGCGCTGATGCGGGACAGCGGGTCAACCCCTACATTCGTCAGTTGAACTTCAACGTTGATTCTCTTTCAGAAACCTATGGCAAACTACTGAAAGTAAACTGTCAAAACACTGTCATTTACTACCAGTATAGTACTTTACGGTGTATCGCGGGGAAGGGGGGGGGGGGGGGGGGGGGTCTTGAGCCTGAGAAATTAAGGCTGCCTGGCTAGTGCAGTCGCTGCGAACTTTGCAGGTTAGGATTTTCTTTTTGCCCGCGACAGAAAAAAAAACTCCACGTCGAACCGATGATTCGAACCTGGGTCTCCCGAAGGAGAATCCGGCATTCTAGAGACTCGGCCAGTCGACATTTCCTCGGCATCCTGCGAGATGTGATGCCTGAGGAGAGCTGCCAGCTTAAAAATCCGAGACTGAGTAAGAAATGCTGTTATCAGACAGACATTGGGATCAACACCTTGTGCCACATTTATTGAAAGACAGAAGATCAAGGGTTTGGCCATGTCGTTAGAATGCAACACCATCAACTACCGGCACTGGCTCTACATCAAAGAAGATCTGATATGAGAGTAAGAGGACACACGAGAAGAAAATGGATTGACGACATCAAAGACATTGTAAAATCACACGGAATTATACTTAATTAGACAAGGAAGAACAGAACAGTGTACAGCGCAGAACAGCCACTCTCAGCTTCCTTGATGACGAATACCCACAGGACCTCTGGATCCGAGTCTACACAGATGGGTCAGCACAAAATGCTGTTCGAAATGGAGGAGCGGGAGTGTACATAGAGTACCCAAATAATACTAGAGACACGGCCAGAATTCCAACAGGAAAGTACTGCCATAATTATGATGCTGAAATTGAGGCAATCAAGATAGCCACAGAGAAATTACAAAATACCAGCCATGGTACACAACCTGTGGTGATATTGACAGATGCAAAATCCGTAATAGAGGCGCTCCTGTCTAGGAAATTGCCAGTTCTGAGGACACTACTTTCTGAACTTAGCAGTCAGCGTAAGATCACCATACAGTGGATATCATCCCACTGTGGAATCCCCGGAAACGACAGAGCTGATCGATTGGCTAAGGAAGGAGCACAAGAAGAACAACCAGATGTGCCTATTACATACCACCAAAAGAAAAGAATGATCAAATCAGTCAGAAGGCCACCAAACCTTACTCAAGACGACTACCACGTTATGGACAGACCAGAACAGGTCATTCTTCTGCGCCTCAGAACAGGACACAATAGATTACGCAACCACATGTATACAAAATTCAAGATTGGTGACTCAGCCATGTGCACATGTGGTTTGGCGTCGCAGACAGCAGAGCACATACTCCAGGATTGCCCAAACTACAACATATCCAGGCGAACCTTCTGGCCTAGAGAGACAACAGTGGAAGATAAACTCTATGGACCGCTGAATGAACTAAAAAAGACTGTTAGATTCATACAAGAGACAACATTGCAGTTATAAACATCAGTTATCAGTTATCAGTTATCCGTTGGGGTATCTTCATTGCACTCCGGACATGTCCATAGGTGCTCAGATCCTTCCCCCAGCATATGCATCAGCGTCCGGTGGCTAATAGTGCCAGTTCTGTGTTGGTTGACGAGGCGCTTTGTTTTCCCGATGTACCTCTCGCGTCTGGCTGTGCCGATTCTTACTCCCAGGTCTTTCATCCTGGACAGCGATGTGGAATCACTGACGTCAAAATCCTCTGTTCTCGCCAAATCTTTAAGGACGTTAATAACATCGGCACGATCCATGGGCTGGCCATCTACAGGGGGTGCAGAGCCAGCCAGTTTGTCAGCTCGTTCATTTCCCTCGACTCCCGCATGTCCCGGGACGAAGATGAAGGTGACTTTACGGAAAACAGACTTCCGCAGCGATTCAGTCCACTGTCTACGTACAGATCCAGCTTCGACCTTCTGAATCATGCTCATTGAATCACTTAGTACACACACGTTGGTATAATGCTGTGATTCCAGCCATATGAAAGCCTGTGTGACTGCCATCACCTCCATCGTCATGCTGCTCGTGGTCATAGAGTGGGCACCACTGGATTCTTGAACGGTTCGGCCCGCTGAACGGGCTGTAAATGCCCACGCACTTCTCTGCTGCTTTACAACAGATCCATGTCGTTAGAATGCAACACAACCAGCTACCGGCACTGGCTCTACATCAAAGAAGATCTGATACGAGAGTAAGAGGACACACGAGAAGAAAATGGATTGAAAACATCAAAGACATTGTACTAATTACACGGAATTATACTATCGGGCGTTGGAACGTCAACTATTCGTCACCGCTTGACGACAAGAGTGAAAGTTGTTGATGATGAATCACGTCAACGTTGAGGATGGGGACGGAGCGCTTATGGGAATGCCCCGAATGCTGTGATGTCGGTTCCTAAATCAATCAATCAATCAATCAGTCAATCACGTTAATCGGTAAATAACTAAGATATCCACAAATGTCGTTTTTAAATACTTTTATTGTTGTTTTACCACCAAACAGGCAGCCATAGAGTAGAGTCCGTTCGCAGTCGTTTCGAAACGCGGTTATGCATGACATTAAATTTGAGAACCTCTCCTGTATTTCAGACAAATCCATTATACGATTTAGGGGTGGCAGTTCTCTTGATGGTAGAATATTTCTCCTTTCATTGAAGACGGACGCTCGTGTGAGTCACGCGCGGTATGTTTCCATTCAGAGGCGTGATTCAGGAGTGCAGCGGATTTGTCAGACTGCTCAGGGTCAGAGGTCGCCGGGGGAAACGGTCATGCCTGTTGGTAGGGGCTGGTTGGAATATTTTCAACAACAAATCTCTTTGTCTTAACTCCTTCTGGTCTAGACTGTTTGTCGGTTGTGGGTCGTTTAGAAGATTGTCAGTTTAACTCTGTAACTCTTTGCATTGCAGTTGAGGTCAGGTAATCCTAGAAAAGGGCGTGTATCTAGTCAAGTGAGGTTGGTATAGACTTGTATACACACCCAGTAGCAAAGTACCATCTCTGCCTTAGGAAGCTATTGAAGATCAAATGGCAAGACAAGATCCCAGACACTGAAGTCCTAGAAAGAGCGTCCATGCCCAGTATCCACACTCTACTAATGAAGAATCAGATTCGCTGGGCTGGTCACTTGACTCACATGCCAGATCACAGGCTCCCTAAACGAATTTTTTACTGCGGGCTGCGTTGTGGTAAACGCTCCCTAGGCGGTCAGAGGAAACGCTTTAAAGATACTAGGAAGATCTCACTAAAAGCGCTTGCAATTCATCACGACGCTTGGGAGACTGCTGCCAAAGACCGAAATTCGTGGCGTGCATCATTACGAAAGGGTGTAGTCACTTGTGAAGCAGCCAGGACTGCAAGAGTTGTGAAAACAAGGCTGGACAGAAAAACCACTGCAGGAGATCCTCCTCCAGGAATGTCAGGTATACTTTATCCACATTGTCAAAGCTCATTTGGAGCCACAATAGGCCTTACCATCCATCTTACAACCCACGGCTCCAAAATGTCAACCCATACCGACCCATATGGGATACAACCCGGTACAATAGTCGATGATCTTGTCTGTTGAACCTTGTGGTCACTCACCGCCAAGCCCAGACTCCGGTTGTATCGAAAGTCACAAGCCGGCTCCTTGGTGAAGGCGTTACGGACGCAGTTCGTGATCCCGCATACCGCGTTCTAAACACAACTGCGGGCGATTTGGCAGCAGACCGCCGTGCGCTGATCTTTTAAAAAAAATAAAATGGTTTGATTGCCGGTCGTTCAGAAAGTAATGGTAAACTGCTGAATGTAAACATGCCAAGGCGGCGTTTACCAACACCGACGCCTCACATTGTGCCAACGGCTTCGGGCGGAAGAGCGCAACTGGGAGGGTACAAGCCTTATCCTGGTGCGAGGAAATGCAGCCTAAAGACAAAATGTCATGGCAGGGCAGTCCAGGCCCTAAGACTTGGTTGGCAACTGGTCTAGGATGGAAGCTCCGACAGGCGGACAGTTAAAGCATTGTTTTGCTGATCCGGCAGCTTCTGCAGCTTGTCTTGTTCCAGATGTAGGGGTGTTACCTTTCCTCTGGAGTGAACTAGGCAGGCTGAGAGAGGGATCATGCTGCATGGGCAACACATGATCTCTATATTTTAGCCCAGGCTTTGTGCTATGGAGAGGCAATAACTCCATCCCTGGTCTTAACTGGTCTCGGAAACAAAGCGAGAGGCAACTGTTACGGGTTATAAGTCCTTGTCAGTTGGCGTAGACATGGGGCGCCACACGTTGCCTCTGACGGTGGGAGACACCTACAGGTGTCACTGATCAGATACCGCCCGCCTCAAGCTGGGCAGCCCCCGGCCAATTGGGTGCTGATCCTTCACAGCCTGCCTGCTTCAATGGGTGCTTGGGGACTAGGACAAAATCTGCATTGAAGGCTGAAAAAAACGAATGCACCAGATACTACTTAAAAGATTGTTTTTCCCTGTGTCCTTAGTACTTTTCTTTATGGCAGTGAAGCCTGGTCAACTTACTCACGCCAAGAGAAACGTTTAAACAGCTTTCATATGCGGTGTCTGCGAAGAATACTTGGTATTAAGTGGCAAGACAAAATCACAAATACTGAAGTATTGGAAAGATCAGGTTGTGTGACAGTTTATTCCATGCTCAGTCTTCGTAGACTTAGATGGATAGGACATCTTAGGAGGATGGATGATGGTATAATACCAAAGGATATCTTTTTTGGTGAATTACAGATGGGTAAGAGATGCCAAGATAGGGTCTGACAATAAGGGTGTTGAAAGATATATGGGAATTCACGGCTTAGGGGATATGAACCAAAACGGAGAGAGACTACTAGAATTCTGTGAAATAGCAAATCTGATAGTAGCAAACTCTTTATTTCCGCACAAAGATATACACAAAGTGACGTGGAACTCGCCTGATAGCATCACAAAAAAATCAGATAGACCATTTTTGCATTAATGCCAAATTCCGTTCATCAGTACAAGACGTCAGAGCCTACAGAGGTGCAGATGCTGGCAGTGATCACAATCTCTGCATTGCCAAACTAAAAATAAAGCTCAAGACTCTGCACAGATCACCCAGAATTAAGAAAATAAACTCACAGTCCCTACTGACTAAAGAACACCAACTCGCATTCAATTCAGAGGTACGAAGCATCTATGCTAACAAAGAAAGTGTATCGAGCAATGCGAATATTAAAAACAACATTGAAGAAAATTTGAATTTCCTCAAAATACCTTGCTAAATGCTGCAACAAACACAGTCGGCTACGTACAAAGACAGAAGAAGAAGTGGCTAAGCGATAACACCTGGACGAAGATACAACAAAGAAAAGAAGCAAAACTAACACTTCTTTCTGCAAAAGACACATCTACATATGATACCCATAAGCAAAAATACTCTATGTTGGATAAAGAGGTGAAATCAAGCGCACAAAAAGACAAACAGAACTTTATTCATAGCCTGGCCTCCGACGCCGAAGCAGCTGCCAGAACTGGAAACAACAGAGCCGTATTCCATATCATGAAGCAACTATGCAATCACTCACCTACACCAAATATACCCATCAAAGAGAAACAAGGCAATCAACTTGTTATCCGATGACCTTCAAAAGCAACGATGGGCAGAACATTTCAAAGAAATATTAAATAGACCGCAGCCTGACACTGTTCCCGAACCTGGATGGAGAAATTACTATGCCCCCACTAGATGCCTCCTGCGAGTCATTCACCATGGAAGAGATTAAAGCAGCCATCAAAAATATTGAAGAACAAGCAAAGCTGTTGGTGAAGATGAAATCTCAGGAGAAATGCTCAAAGCAGCAGATGAGAACACCTTACAACGTTTGTTACAGCTGATCAATGAAATCTGGCAAAGCGAATCCCCACCACAACAGTGGAAAGATGGTGTAATTTTCAAACTGCCTAAAAAGGGCGATATGTCTGATTGCAATAATTGGCGTGGTATCACTCTATTGTCAGTACCAGGAAAACTTTTTTGTAGCATGTTACTTGAGAGATTGAAAAAGGCGATAGATGAAAGGCTCGGAGAAGAACAAGCAGGCTTCAGACCAAAACGGTCATGCATAGATCACATTTTCACCCTCAGAATAATCATTGAAGACTCCGTAGAATTCCAGTCGAAATTAATCACCAACATTGTCGACTTTCAAAAAGCCTTCGACAGTATCCGCTGTCCTTCACTTTGGAATCTACTTAACATCTATGGTTTTCCGACCAAATATACCAACGTCATAAAATCTTTCTACAAAGAAACACGTTGCTGCGTAAGAACAGAAACAGGCAACTCTGACTGGTTCTCAGTCGAAACAGGAGTGAAACAGGGTTGTGTCTTATCACCGATGCTTTTTGGAATAGCTATCGACTGGGTCATGCGCAAATGCACAAACAACACAAATATGGGTATCCATTGGGTTGACAAAATTCTAGAAGACCTGGACTTTGCCGACGACATAGTGCTTTTGAGTTCAACACACCCGGATGCCCAAGAGAAAATAAACCACCTCCAAAATGTTTCAGGGCAAATTGGTCTCCAAATTAACACCACAAAAACAAAGACTATTGATCTTACCAACAGTTCAGATGACACCAAATTGAACAGCTACGTTCTTGAAAAAGTCAACAGTTTTACATACCTAGGAAGCAAAATGACATCTACAGGGGACTCAACACCAGAAATATCATCTAGAATCGCACTGGCATCTAGTGCCTTCAATAAACTGTCAAACATCTGGAAGTCAAAGACACTCAGCAAACACACAAAACTTAAAAT